>CM033352.1:2485000-2495000 GCA_019395295.1 Osmanthus fragrans | reverse complement strand
TTACGAAAAGGGTTTTTGATTTGGAAAATGTTGGAATTTATGCTTTCACTTAACCATTGTTTCATTAGTATTAAAATCGATAAAATAAAGATGCTAATGTTACCAAAGTGTCAGACTAGACCCGATTCTCCAATTTTAGTTAACAACCTCTTCCGAGCGAAATTAACCCTAATTGATTAACCTATCCACTATATCTCTATGTGGATACAATTTAACCAATTGCATTAAATTGTTGTGAGAATACTCTAAGGGTCACCTAGGGTAGATGTATATTCCTATAACACCTAAACGAGTATAGTCGAAACCATACAAACCTAGGGTTTCAATTACCATGATCTAGCTAGTACAACAATTTCTCAATAATTGCACCAACCATTTAGCCATATCACATATTGATCAAGTACATGATAGTCAATAAAACACAATAATTAAAACATCTAAACTTGATAACACATGCATCTTACCATACAAAACAACAAACTAATGAAACTTTTGGTTAAGTTACTACATAAATTCCAACATAAAACTATTTAGCTCATTATAAAAGTAGTGTAACAAAGAGATTTGTGTTTCATTACAATACAAACAAGGAAAATAAAAGAAGAAATTCAAAAGGATAGATAAAACCCTTGTAGAATAGGTTTGAACTCTTCCCTTTGTTCTCCAAGTTTTTCTTGTTGCTATCTCCTTGACACACCACCTTTACCCCTTCAATTACCTATAAAACAAAATAAAAACAAATCAAACTTAACCTAAAAATGAAAACCAGAGAGCTTGAAAGAGAGAAGACGAGAGAGAAGCTAGAGAGTTAAGGATGGATGAAGATGGATGAAAATCTCCCTATTTCTATCAATTTCCCATGTTTTTCCACTAACTTAACTCCACTAACTCCATAAATTATTATATATAAATAATATATAATATTAGATATAGATAGGCTTAACATTAAACAATTAAAAAGTAATCAAAAACTTGGCCAAAGTTCGAGAGAAAAGTTTTAAACCGCCATTCCAAATTTCTTCCAAGCGACCGCTTAGGCAAACCTGGGCGACCGCTTGGGCAAACAAAAATGCGGTCTAAATTTCCTGGTGGCCACTCAGCGACCGCTTGGTGCAAGTTCACGCGGTCGCTTAGTTCATCCCATAATTGCTGCTCAGGTCCTTGGACATTCTGGCCATAGTGCACTTTGATCCCTCATCTTTGACTTTGTACAATTCAGTCCTCAGATTTTGAACTTCATTACATTTAAGCCCTTACTAAATTGCAGTCAAAGTCCTCCATCTTTTGGTCAAGTGCATTTCAGTCCTCAACTTCATAAAATTGTACACTTTTAGTCCTTTTCCTCCTATTTAACTCGTTTCTTCGTCTGGTCGGGGTTTTTGCCTATAAAATCAAATAATACACAATTATGCATAGAATATGCTCAATTTCATCAATAATTATAAGCCAAAAAGTGTCCAATAAGTGTGTAAACGCACACTTATCACACCCCCAAACTTGAGCTCTTGCTCGTCTCGAGCAAGATTAACTTCTAACACACAATCATGCAAATGTGAGAATGATCAATATATGAGATGACTTGCCTGATATATAAAAGAGTTTCAAAATTGTCTATCAATTCACAACCATGCACCAAATAATGCTAACTTAAAATAAGTTTAGCTTGTCCCATGTTCAATCAGTGTATGCACAGTCACTTTCAATCATTATCTAAAATAGGAAATAATCATCAAGACAGAAAAGGAATCAGATTAGCTCAATCCCAACCCTTAATGGTCAACTTTATCCTTTCCCGCTCGTAAGATTCACACCTCTAAATATATGTTGTTTTCTCATGCCCCAGTGTACATTTAAAGGTTGTTCTCAATCACTCTTTTCTTTTAAGTTCACACAGGTCAACTAGCAAGTATTTCAAATGAAGATAGAGTAACTGAACATGTAAGACCTCACAAGATAGTATATAAACACTCAACTCTCATGTGTTTAGGATTAGATAACTGTTTCGCTCAAAATCATTCCAATGACAGAGTTCTACCATAAGCTTGCATATTTTCTCATTCGCCACCACTTAGATCACATGCATAACACAAATCATAAGGTCTTTACAGGATTAATATGTGGCTTAAGGTAAAGGTGTGGAAAATATTTAGATAAGTGACTAAGAAGCTTCAAATATTAATCAGTGGAGTAAAAAGTTTTCAACTCAGCTTACATAGATAAGATCTGTACACAATCCTATCCCTCCAAACAATGACTTCTCACTCATCATCAGTGCAAATATAATCACCCTTTTTTTTTCTTTGGAATATTAGGAGGAATCATACATATAGACATATAAATCAACCTCCTCCACACAATTTTTTTTTTTTTTTTCCAACATAAAACTATTTACACCAAATATAGCACCACCTTCAATATTGATACCCCCAAACTTATTTTTCTCGCTCACCCAACATTCAATATAATCAACAATACTCCACTAGCTTTAAAGGCTGGATAAAGATATTGTTTTTCTGGTTATAAGCTTGTAGTGTGGGTAAATCAAAGAAAATGTCAACAAGGCACAAAGGGGTTGATCAAAGGAAAAATTAATTCAGGGTAGGCTATTTGGCTCACGTGGTTATAACAAAAATGGCCTTAATCATATTCATGCCTGCATGTGTCAATTTGGTCTTGAAGAGAATCAATGCAAGTTCTAGAGAAACACAATCATGGAAGAATGTCACACAAGAAGAAGTAATGAGACTGTAATGAATGTGTCAGTCTGTAGGCTCAAAGTCTCACCAGGTTTTGTGTCTACATCATCCAGTTACCACATCTTCAATGAAACTGCTCAACTAGTAAATACTCGGTTTACACACAAAGTCAGGTAAAGTGACAGAGAAAATTAATGTCCCAATCAATTCCACATCTAGATGACAATGAAACATGACTATCGTGCTCAATAAAACTCAAAATCTCACATGGACAAGCAATTTTCGAAAAATTTTTAGCCCAAATAGCATATTTGGTTTGCGCATGCATAGTTTATGAATCCATAACAATTTCACACTCACACATTCCTATGCCGACAAGGCCATCTAATATATCAACACACAATCACCAATGTAAGCTCAAAATAGCCGGCAAGGCTGTAACATCAATTTAAAGCACACAACAGCCGGCAAGGCTCAATACCCCCAAACTTAATTCACACATTGTCCTCAATGTGAAAGAAAACAAGATAAAGAGGATAGGGATAACGAAACTTCCCTGAGCTATATCTGTGAAGTGTACCCATGCTTATACTGGAGTGACTGAAAAAACTTGGTCCAGAACCTGAAACATCCAAAAGTGGCTGGGATATCCAAAAATTCCTACAAAAAATAGTTATATTAGTTCAGCAATATAAGAAGTAAAAGCAGTAAACACATATAATAACAAAAAGTTAAACAGTATGAAAGTTGGGTTGCCTCCCAACAAGCGCTTGGTTATAGTCGTTAGCTTGACTATAGGGCATCTTTACTCCGTTTTAGCAAAAAGAACAGAGGATTCTTCTTTCAAAAAGTCACCTCCCAAATATGGTTTCAGTCTCTGCCCATTGACTGTGAAGTTCCCATTTCCTTCATGATGAAGCTCAGCCGCTCCGTTTGAAAAAACTTTAACGATGGTGTAAGGACCCGACCATCTAGAGCGAAGCTTTCCGGGGAACAACCGGAGTCTAGAATTGTAAAGTAGAACTTGTTGCCCAACACTGAACTCCCGCTTCAAAATATGTTGATCATGCCATCTCTTCGTTTTCTCTTTATAGAATCTGGCACTCTCATATGAATCCAGGCGGAGTTCATCAAGCTCGTTTAATTGGAGCAATCTTTTCTCACCAGCTAATTTCATATCAAAATTTAAAGCTTTGATTGCCCAATAAGCTCGATGTTCTAGTTCTACTGGGAGATGACATGCTTTTCCAAATAGGAGTCGATATGGGGACATACCAATTGGTGTTTTAAATGCAGTACGGTATGCCCATAATGCATCGTCCAGTTTTCTAGACCAGTCTTTTCTCGATGCATTAACCGTCAATTCGAGAATTCTTTTCAACTCCCTATTTGAAATTTCTACCTGGCCACTAGTTTGTGCATGATAAGGAGTGGCCACACGATGTTTCACCCCATACTTGGCCATAAGTGAGGCGAAGAGGCGATTGCAGAAATGTGAACCACCATCACTAATGATAGCTCTGGGTGTGCCATAACGAGAAAAAAATATTTTTCTTCAAAAAATTTACCACCACCCTAGCGTCATTAGTAGGTAAAGCTGCCGCTTCAACCCACTTTGATACATAATCAACCGCCACCAAAATGTATTGATTGGAATACGATGACGGGAAAGGCCCCATAAAGTCAATACCCCACACGTCAAAAATCTCCACCTCCAAAATAGGGTTCATTGGCATTTCATTGCGATTGGAAATATTCCCAGTACGTTGGCACCTATCGCATTTGGAGACAATAGTGTAGGCATCTTTGAACAATGTGGGCCAATAAAATCCCGCTTGTAATACTTTTGATGCGGTTTTGGCGGCACCAAAGTGACCACCATATGGGGACGAGTGACATCGATCAAGAATTTGTTCCATCTCCTCTTCTGGAACACATCTCCGGATAATCTGATCCGGTCCCCGCTTAAATAACAAAGGATCTTCCCAAAAATAGTACTTGATATCAGAGAAGAACTTCTTCCTTTGTTGATACGAAAGATCTGGGGGAATAATGCCACTTACAAGAAAATTCACATGGTCTGCATACCATGGTGTATGAGTGACATGTAACAGGTGCACAATTTGCATTAATTGCTCGTCAGGAAATACCTCATTGATTTCCCCTTCTACAACCTCCTCGGCTTGTTCAAGTCGCGACAGATGATCGGCGACAACATTTTCGGTTCCCTTTTTATCGCGAATTTCTAAGTCAAATTCTTGCAGAAGGAGAACCCACCGAATCAATCTTGCCTTGGCATCTTTTTTCGCTAACAAGTATTTGATAGCCGAGTGGTCAGTATAAACGATGACTTTTGACCCAATGAGGTATGACCGAAATTTATCGAATGCAAATACTACTGCGAGCATTTCTTTCTCAGTAGTAGCGTAGTTTAATTGTGCATCTGTCAGAGTTCTGCTTGCGTAATAGATCACATGCAGGATTTTATTTCTTCTTTGCCCTAAAACTGCACCAACGGCATAGTCACTAGCGTCGCACATTAGCTCGAATGGAAGATTCCAATCTGGAGCTACGATGATAGGAGCCGTAATAAGTTTCTCCTTAATTATGTTGAAAGCTTCCAAGCATTCTTTGGAGAAATTAAAGGCAGTATTCTTTTCAAGTACGGAGCAAAGAGGTTTCGAAATTTTAGAAAAATCTTTAATAAACCTCCTCTAAAATCCAGCATGTCCTAAGAAACTCCTAATTCCTCTCACGGTGGTTGGTGGCGGCAATTTTTCAATCACTTGAATTTTTGCCTTATCAACCTCAATACCTGCCAGAGAAATGCGATGGCCAAGCACTATGCCTTCTTGGACCATGAAATGGCATTTCTCCCAATTCAGGACCAAGTTGGTCTCTTTACATCTTTTCAGTACCTTATCGAGATTTTTCAAACATCCATCGAATGAACTCCCAAATACTGAGAAATCATCCATAAAGATCTCGATGCAGTGCTCGACCATGTCGGAAAATATAGCCATCATACATCTTTGGAAAGTAGCTGGTGCATTGCAAAGGCCAAAGTGCATTCTTCTATATGCGAAAGTTCCATATGGGCATGTAAAAGTAGTCTTTTCTTGATCCTCAGGGGCTATTGGAATCTGATGATAGCCCGAATACCCATCTAGAAAGCAGTAGTGTGAATACCCCGCCAATCTCTCAACCATCTGATCGACGAAAGGAAGAGGAAAGTGATCCTTTCTAGTCGCATTGTTGAGTTTGCGGTAATCTATGCACACTCTCCAACCTGTCACAGGTCTGGTAGGTATGAGTTCATTATTTTCATTTTCCACCACCGTGACACCACTTTTCTTCGGCACGACTTGTACAGGGCTTACCCATGGACTGTCAGAAATTGGATAGATTATGCCTGCATCAAGCCATTTCACAACTTCCGCTCTCACCACCTCTTTCATATTCGGGTTTAATCGCCTCTGATGCTCAACTGATGGCTTATAGTCATTCTCCATCAGTATTTTATGCATGCATACAGATGGGCTAATTCCCCGAATATCTGCAATCGTCCATCCTATAGCTTCTTTATGTTCCTTCAGTACTCGAAGTAACTTCTCCGTTTCTACCTCACTCAAGGAATTAGAAATGATAACTGGGAGTGTAGATGATCCTCCCAAATAAACATATCTCAAGTGAGGAGGAAGAGCTTTTAATTCAAGTGTGGGGGCTTTTTGACAGGATGGAAGCGGTAGTGAGGAAGTCTTTTGCAATTCCTCAAAATAAGGTGTCCTTCGAAAAGGTGTAGCGTTCAAATAATATGCCATATGCACAATTTTTGGGTCTTCATCATCAATATGTGAAGAACGCACTAGGCATGTCTCAAGAGGATCCTCAGAGCGTCCATAAAGTGATCCCGCAATCAGTTGATCAACAACATCAACCCGAAGACAAGTATTGGGTTGAGAAGGGTACTTGAGGGTTTTCAAAATATTGAACGTGACTTGTTCATCTTCTACTCTCAAAATGAGTTTTCCCTCTTGTACATCGATCAACGCCCGACCAGTGGCAAGAAACGGTCGTCCCAAAATTATTGGAATATCTTCATCTTCCTCCATGTCTAGAACAGTGAAGTCCGCAGGGAAGATGAACTTATCCACTTTGATTAATACATCCTCGATGATACCCCGAGGATGTGTAATCGACCGATCAGCCAATTGTAATGATATCGTGGTAGGCTTCACTTCCCCTATTCCCAACTTCCTAAAAATTTGCAGTGGCATCAAATTAATGCTCGCTCCAAGATCACACAGGGCTTTACTAATGTTTACATCGCCAATGGCACATGAGATAGTAAAACTACCTGGATCCTTGATTTTGGGTGGTAACTTGTTCTGAAGGATATCGCTACATTCTTCCGTTAGCATCACCGTCTCATGATCTTCCAATTTCCTTTTGTTAGAAAGGATATCTTTCATGAATTTAGCATAGCTCGGCATTTGAGCTAGTGCATCAGCAAACGGGATGTTTATGTGTAGCTTCTTGAATACCTCCAAAAACTTACCAAATTGAGCGTCCATTTTCTGCTTTTGGAGCCTTTGCGGAAAAGGAATAGGTGGTACATAAGCTTTGACCACTGGTGGAGCCTTTGATGTTGATGCTTCCTGGTCATGCTCCTTGGATTCCTCAGCACTTGCTTGAGGTTCCTGTACTACCTCTTCTTCTTCGATTGGCACCTTGTCAGTTTGGATTTTTGGGGGTACTACTGTAGGTGCAGGTAATTGAAGCCCACTCCTAGTAGTAATGGCCTGTACATTCTCTCTGGGGTTTGTTTCGGTGTTGCTAGGCAACGCCCCTGGTGGCCTTTCAGAGAGAAGTTTTGCAATTTGGCCCACCTGCCGCTCCAAATTTTTCAACGAGGCATCATTGCGCTCTTGATACTGCAATTGCTGATTTGCCAATTTGGCAATGGCCTCTTCCCACCCCTCCTTCTTCTCTTGTGGTTTAGGGTTTAACACATTTTGATTATTCCCATACGAGAAGTTAGGGTGATTACGCCATCCAGGATTATAAGTTTGAGCATATGGATTGTACCCTGGACGTTGAAAGTTTTGAGCGTATGCCAATTGCTCGGTGGATCCCGAACTATTAGCAAGTAATGGACAACTTGAACTCGCATGATTAGCTCCGCACATATCACAGGGCGGTGACGATTGAATCATATGAGCTGGACGAGAGCCAGATGTGGATGGAGTTGTAGAAAGACCTTCTATCTTTCGTGTTAGAGAGTCGATCTTTGATAACATAAGATTGTAGGCTTCACTATCTCTAGCTCCACCAACTCCCCTTTGTATACCTCTATCAGGCCACATGGCACTCTGCTCACTCATGACCTCTAGTAGATCATATGCTGCTCGCATGCTCCTATTAAGGAGTGACCCATTTGAAGATGAATCTACATTGGACCTATAAGATGGAGTCAGACCAAAATAGAAAATTTGAACTTGTTCTCCTAAAGAAATCCCATGATTAGGACACTTTCTGAGCATATCTTTAAATCGCTCCCACGCCTCATGAAAAAGTTCCGTATCATGTTGACGGAAAGTGGTGATATCATGTTTAAGTTTGACCACACGAGCAGGTGGGAAAAACTTAGTTGTGAATTTTTGTATCAACTCTACCCAACTCGTGATACTCCCTGAAGGCAGAGTGTCAAGCCACTCTCTTGCCTTATCTTTCAGAGTATGGACAAACAACCTCATCCGAATCGCCTCCATATTCACACCCTCATAGGTGAAATTACTCACCATTTCCATAAATCGGGCGATGTGATTATGTGGATTTTCATCTAATCTCCCATAAAATGATATGTTACTGGAGAATAGATTAATAACATCCGGACGAAGTTGAAAGTTCGGATGCCCATAAGAAGGGTAAACAATACCACCTTGATTTTCAACTACGGGTCGGTTTAGGTAATCCCTGAATAACATGTCTTCTTCATTTATACCGGGATTTTGAACCCTACCCGCTTGGTGATCAAAACCAGGCGGTACACCTTCCCTAGGTGCTGGCTCATGTTGAATTATCGGTTCAAGCTGACCTTCTTGACGCTCCATCTGTTGTTGTTGTCTTCTTAGATCGTTCTGTTTCCTAAGCCTTCTGCGAAAAGTCTCTTCTATTTCAGGGTCAAATTGAAGAAGATTGAGACTTCGCGAACGGTTCATAAACAGTGAACGATTTAGAAGATTATCAACAAAAGTGACTTTTTGGATTTAAAGGATAAAAGAAAATAAAAATTCAAAAGTTCGTTAAAATGAAAAACAATTAACTAGTAATTAAATTTACACTGATCCCCGGCAACAGCGCCAAAAACTTGATCGGGCCAATCACGATTGTCGCAAGCGTACGGATCAAGTAGTATAATAGAGTTTTTAAAGCCCAAGTCGATCCCACGAGGAGTGTTTTTATAATTACAAGTTAAAGTATTTCAACTTAACGATGAACACACACATTTTAAAACTTGATTTTAAAAGCGAGAAAATAAAATAAAAAAAAAACTTGATTTAAATTTAAAAAGACAAAGTAAATTACGAAAAGGGTTTTTGATTTGGAAAATGTTGGAATTTATGCTTTCACTTAACCATTGTTTCATTAGTATTAAAATCGATAAAATAAAGATGATAATGTTACCAAAGTGTCAGACTAGACCCGATTCTCCAATTTTAGTTAACAACCTCTTCCGAGCGAAATTAACCCTAATTGATTAACCTATCCACTATATCTCTATGTGGATACAATTTAACCAATTGCATTAAATTGTTGTGAGAATACTCTAAGGGTCACCTAGGGTAGATGTATATTCCTATAACACCTAAACGAGTATAGTCGAAACCATACAAACTAGGGTTTCAATTACCATGATCTAGCTAGTACAACAATTTCTCAATAATTGCACCAACCATTTAGCCATATCACATATTGATCAAGTACATGATAGTCAATAAAACACAATAATTAAAACATCTAAACTTGATAACACATGCATCTTACCATACAAAACAACAAACTAATGAAACTTTTGGTTAAGTTACTACATAAATTCCAACATAAAACTATTTAGCTCATTATAAAAGTAGTGTAACAAAGAGATTTGTGTTTCATTACAATACAAACAAGGAAAATAAAAGAAGAAATTCAAAAGGATAGATAAAACCCTTGTAGAATAGGTTTGAACTCTTCCCTTTGTTCTCCAAGTTCTTCTTGTTGCTATCTCCTTGACACACCACCTTTACCCCTTCAATTACCTA
>CM033351.1:29128407-29165907 GCA_019395295.1 Osmanthus fragrans | reverse complement strand
CACACAACACGGACTGTTGACTCGATTTCTCCAACTTCTGGGCAGAATTTGAACAAATTGACATCACCATTGGTTCTAGAAGGCCCAAAAATGTTAGGGGGTACTACCAATTTGGCCGAAAATATTACATTGGATTTTGCGCCTCATTGCACGCAAACCGATGCTACTGTTCATGCATATTCTGGGCAGAATTTGACAGTTTTGGCACCACCCGCAATTCCAGAACAGCTGAAAACCCTTGGGGGGACCTCCATTCCGACCAAATCAGTTGGAAATTGTACATTGGGATGCGAGCCACATGGTACAAATATCGAGGCAGTAAATTCAACAGTTTCTGGGCAGACTATTCAACTGGGGTCAGCACCACTGATCTTAGAACACGCAAAAAGCTCGGGTATGGAAACTATAGCTTCTAATTTGGTTGATGGTATTGCTATAGGAAGCGTGCCAATTGGCGCGCATAACGAGGTTGCTCCTCCTGTTGCTTCTGGACCTATTTTGACTCCGGTGACAATCCCAATGATTCCAAAGCATGGGAATATCCTTGGGGTTACACATTCAGCTCAGGCTGCGCATGCAACCAATGCGCGTGCTCCTCCACCACGAAAGCAATCTCAACCAGCTCCTCGGGGTAATACAACTACTTCTACTGCAACCACTGGCCCGAAGTCTTATGCTGCAGCAGTTGGTATTGTACCAGTTATCTCTCAGGCCGAGAGGAGTCAGAGGAAGTCATTTGCTCACGTTCTTAGATCACCGCAGGAGTCTACTGATCACAAGCTTGTAACTAGGGAGCCATTCATTCATCACGGTGAGCCCGCAGTCATGTTTCTGGAAGCTGATGAGGATGTGCTAGCTGAGCCATACAAGTTTACACTTGTTGGCAAATTTTTGCACCGCAAACCCTCTATGATTAAGGTACATAATTGCTTTTCACGCTTTGGCTTTTGTAGTGATTACACTATTGGTTTAATTGATGCCACACACATTTTAATCCACTTGGAGCACGAGGATGACTATGCCCGGCTATTCCTCAAACCCACATGGTACATTGACGGTTGTCCTATGAGAGTCTTTAAATGGACTCCTAGCTTTAGTCCACAACAGGAGATTCCCATTGCTCCTGTTTGGGTATCTTTCCCCTTACTGCCCATTCACTTTCGAGCTAAGAGTAGCTTATACGCTATTGCCAAAGCTATTGGCCTACCTCTACGTACTGATGAGGCGACTTCTGATCTTCGTCGTCCCAGCGAAGCTAGAGTCTGTGTGGAGGTGAATTTGGATTATGATCTCCCTGATAGAGTATGGATCGAGCGAGAAAAGCTCGGTGGCTATTGGCAGTCGGTCAAATATGAAAAAAAACCAGATTTTTGTTATAGATGCAGACACTTTGGACACTTGGAGGATCATTGCATACTTGGTACACGATTTATACCACCTTCTGTCCCTGTTGCTGAACCTATTCCTCGGCCTACTATCCCAGCTAAGGATAGGGGTAAAGGGAAGGTGGTTGAGGCTGAGCCACGTCAGAGGTGGACCCCAGTTCGTCGAGATCAGAAGAGACAGCTGAATACCAGCACTTCAGGTGCCCAGATTCCTCAAACTGCTCCAGCGATAGTGAACGGTGCCATCCCCGTTCAGGGCAATATACCAGATATCAGTTTAGTTAATCATCCAGTGGCTCAGTCAGTAATCCCTGCAGTGATTCAGTCAGTCGCTCCTACAGTGGTTCAATCAGTTGTCCCAGACAGTATTGCCCCATCAACTATCATCCCATCAGCTTTGTCTCTTTCACAGTCTGCTATTCGCACAACTAGTGCTCACATCGATCCAGTGGCCCACGACATGATTCAGCGTCCACGTGACTCAGAAGGTTCAGGTACAGTGGCTAGCCAGCTCCCAGGCTCTACGCCTGGCCGCAGTAGTATTCCTGTCCCTAGCGATCCTCCCATTTGTCAGCAGAACACTGAGGCTTCTATCCCTTCTCTAGTTGCTGAGCAGTCAGACACGGAGAGTACATCACAGATAGAGGTACATCAGCAGGGTATATTCCGTAGGTCTTCGTCTGAGGATCTGGCTGGTATGGTTGGGCGGACAGAGGCTGAGGGGTTCATTCGAGTTGGTCGGAAGAAACACCCCCGGGCTACTGATACTCCACATCCGAGCAGGATGGTCACCAGGAGTAGGTCACATGAGTCCTCCCATTCCCCATCCCAATGAGTACGATCATTTGGAATGCGAGAGGTGTAGCTAGTGTAGCTACTCGCAGGCGCCTGAGGAAACTTATTCAGATTCATCAGGTATATCTTTTGGCTATTTTAGAGCCCTTTGTTCTAGAGCATAGTTTCGATTATATTCGTCGCTATCTGCACTTCGATGCTGGAGTTCAGAATGAGTCGAACAAGATATGGTTCTTTTGGAACGTGGGGACCAATGTTACTGTTATTGTCGATCATCCCCAGTTTCTTCACGCTAGAGTTGAAGATCCCAGACTGGCGCGCGCCATCTATCTGACCCCCGTCTATGCATCATGTGAGGCGGCTATAAGGAGGGATCTGTGGGCGGGACTTCACCACATTTTCCTCGATATGGAAGATCCTTGGCTAGTTGGGGGAGATTTTAATGTTATTATTCATAACGGTGAGCGCACTGGCCATAGCACCCGTGATCGAGGTTCCACTGCCTTTTCTGATATGATGTTGGATTGTGGGTTGGAGGATGCTGGTTTCTCAGGGAGTCAGTATACTTGGACCAATGGCCGAGTCATGAAGAGATTGGATAGGGTTTTGATTAACTCTACTGCTGCAGCTTTTTGTCAACAGCTTACTGTGAGACACCTCAACCGTACTTCATCTGATCACTCACCTTTGCTTCTACAGTGGACATCTGATGATGACTTGGGACCTAGGCCCTTTCGCTTCCTTAACGTATGGACCAAGCACCATGATTTCTCAGCCTTCGTCTCTCAGAAGTGGTCATTTCCTACTCATCTTACGGGGATGGCTGCTCTCTGGGAGAAGTTCTTCAGACTGAAACAAGGTCTGCGTTGGTGGAATCGACGGGTATTCGGTGATATTTTCCAGCGGGTGAGGGACGCTGAGGAGAGGATCGACAAGGCAGAGATTGATTTTGAGAATGAACCTACACCGGAGTATCGTGCCTTATTGCATCGGGCACAGGCTGATTTGAACCGGGCCTTATCTATTGAGGAGGGATTCTGGAAGCAGAAGGCCGGTTCACGTTGGGTGTGTGAGGGAGACCACAACACCCGATATTTTCATGCGATGGTTCAGGGACGTCGGACCAGATCTCGTCTCAGAACTATCAGGACTCAGGCAGGGGAGGTCCTTTCTTCTACTGATGACATTCAGAGGTCGGCTACATCTTTTTTTCAGGACTTGTTATCTGCTCCCACCCAGTCCATGGATCCCATCCGTCCAGACATCATACCCAGGCTACTGACGGAGGGAGATAATATAGCACTCAACCGCCCCCCTTTGATTCATGAGGTGCGGGAGGCGGTCTTCAGCATTGACGCTGATAGTGTCGCAGGCCCAGATGGATTCTCATCACTATTCTTCCAGCATTGTTGGAATATCATACAGGAGGATGTTTACAGTGCGGTAATTGATTTCTTTGAAGGTGGCCATCTACCTCGTGGTTTTGCCGCTACCTCCATTGTTCTGCTCCCGAAGAAGGAAAATGCCTGCCGGTGGACGGATTTCAGACCTATCAGCCTTTGTACGGTGTTCAATAAGCTCATCACTAAGCTGTTGAACACCAGATTGAGTTCACTGCTGCCCCGTATTATCTCTCCTCAGCAAAGTGGTTTTATTCCGGGACGTCTTATTGGGGATAATGTGTTATTGACTCAGGAGCTCCTCCACACTTTGGATGATAAAGTGCGAGGGGGGAATGCTATGCTGAAACTTGACATGGCTAAGGCATACGATCGCATGGATTGGGGATTCATTTATTCTGTACTGGAGGCGTTTGGATTTGATCGGTTGTGGATTGACAGAATCAGACGGTGTATTTCAGGGTGTCAGTTCTCAGTGCTTCTGAATGGTCGTCCATGTGGTTTCTTTCCATCCTCGCGTGGGCTCAGACAGGGCGACCCCATCTCACCTTCTTTGTTCATTATAGCTGCGGACTATTTCTCTCGCCTTCTCACTCAGAGGTTTCAAGCATATCCTAGTATGCGATATAGGCATGGAGGCAGCACTCTTGTCTCACACCTCTCATTTGCTGACGACATGATTATATTCGCCAATGGCCAGAAGCAGTCGATCAAGAGAGTCCTCGACTGTTTGGAGCACTATGAGGGAGTTTCTGGCCAGTTGGTGAATAGAGACAAGAGCGGACTTATACTACCTAGACGGACATCAAATATTCAGATCAGGAGACTAGTAATCTTGACTGGTTTTGCTCATCAGCAGCAGCCGTTTACTTATTTGGGAGTCCCCTTGTTTAAAGGGGCCAAGAGGAGCTTTCTATATGAAGACCTCGTGATGAAGGTCAGGAGCAAGATATCTGGCTGGGCTTCTCGACTACTTTCTCCTGGGGGTCGAATTACTCTGTTGAGATCAGTATTATCATCCCTACCACTTTATCTTTTTCAAATCTTGCGGCCTCCCAAGGCTGTACTGAAAAAGTTGGAGAGCATCTTTGCACGTTTCTTATGGGATTCTAAGGAACAGGCTCATCGACTACACTGGAGGAGTTGGAAAGAGATTTGCCTTCCTACTGATGAGGGTGGCCTCGGGTTCAGGAGATTACAGGAGGTGGTGGACACCTTCTCCATGAAGCTTTGGTGGCTATTCCGATCTCAGAATTCTCTTTGGGCTCAGTTCTTACTGGGAAAATATTGTATGGGGACATATCCATCACTTGCAGCAGTTCCCTACTCGACCTCTCCTACCTGGAAGAGGTTGAAGAGAGTTGCAACACACACTGAGTCGCACATTGCTTGGCACCTTGGAGCTGGTCAACTTTTCTTCTGGCATGATTGTTGGATGGGTGAGTCTACGTTGGCCTCCATTTTCCCACACAGACAGCACACATCTGCGAGGGTGCAAGACATTTTTGATGACACCAGGTGGGATTTTGGACGATTACTACAGGTTCTTCCTCCTCACATGGCGGAGCAGATAGGGGCGATACCTTTAAATGCTGATACACCGGACCGCATTGTTTGGAGGGATACGTCGGATGGTAGCTTTGCTACCAAATCAGCATGGCAGCTAGTTCGTTCGGGTCGCCAAGCTCAGGACTCGTATCGTTTATTGTGGAGCTCCACATTGCCTACCACGGTCTCATTCTTCTGCTGGAGATTATGGCAGGATCTCATTCCAGTAGATGTGGTTATTCAGAGGAGGATTGGCTGTCTGTTGGCCTCGCGATGTCAGTGTTGTTCCGAGATCGAGACCATCAGTCATGTTTTCACTGGCAGCAGCATCTCTGACCAGGTATGGCAGCACTTTGGGGACATATTTCAGATACCTATGAGATCAGGGGAGGGGGTCAGGCAGAGGTTCCAGAGATGGAGGTATTCAGGACAGTACGTTCGTTGTGGACATATTCGCACTATCATTCCTCTACTGATATTTTGGTTTTTATGGACCGAGAGGAATGATGCAAAGCACAGAGAGATCCGCATGGTGGCCAGACGTATCATCTGGAGGGTATACCGCATGATCTCTTTTCTCCATATGGGAGGACTTTTTAGAGCTGCGCATTGGCGAGGGGACCTGACATTCGCCCCTCTCTTTGGTATTTTTATTACTACTCCTTCCCCACCACCTCCTGTTATGGTTTTCTGGCGCACTCCACAAGTGGGATCATACAAGATCAACACTGATGGATGCGTCAAGGATGGTTTTGCGAGTGGTGGAGGCATCATTAGGGACCACACTGGAAATTGCATCACGGCATACTCGACATCGTATGGCACGTGTTTGATCCTGGAGGCCGAGCTCAGGGCAATACTTGATGGGATTATTTTGGCCAGAGGACTTGGACTTTCAAGTATTTGGATTGAGTCAGACTCTACTGCAGCCATCCACTGCATCATCAGAGGCGGAGGACCATGGGCTATTCAGGGCGTACTCAGGCAGATTGCAGACATCATATCCTTCGACAGAGACACAGTTTCCCACATCTACAGAGAGGGAAACCAAGTTGCAGATGCTCTTGCTGCAGAGGGTTGGGATCATCGGCAATATAGGGTTTTTGAACCAGCTGATCTACCACGACATATCAGGGCACTCTTACAGATTGACAGGCATGGCCTGCCCAGCATTAGACTTTGATTTTGATATTTGTCATTTAATTGCTTCAATCATTATTGTAAGGGAAGTTGTACTTCCTCTTGTACTGCTTTACATTTGTTCTTTATCATTTATTATTGTAAGGGAAGTAGTACTTCCTTATTTATTGCTTTTACCATTTCTACATGTAACCACGGTATTCCTCCGCCACAAGTGAGGATAATCAATAAAACCTCGGAGGTACCGCCCTCCTTCAACAAAAAAAAAAAAAAAAACCCTAAACCCTAAACCCTACACCCTAAACCCTAAACCCTACACCCTAGAACCCTAGACCCCTGACCCTAGAACCCTAGACCCTAAACCCTAAACCCTAAACCTAAAACCCTAAACCCTAAACCGTAAACCCTAAACCCTAAACCCTAAACCCTAACCCCTAAACCCTAACCCCTAAAAAACCCTAAACCCAGACCCCCGACCCCAGTCCCCAGACCCAGTCCCCAGACCACAGACCCCAGACCCTAGAACCCAGAACGCAGAACCCCGAACCCGAAACCCCGAACCCTGAACCCCGAACCCCGAACCCCAAACCCCAAACTCCGAACCCCAAAACCCAAAACCCAAACCCTAACCCCTAAACCCTGAACCCGACATAGGCATGGAGGCAGCACTCTTGTCTCACACCTCTCATTTGCTGACGACATGATTATATTCGCCAATGGGCCATAAACAATCTATCAAGAGAGTCCTCGACTATTTGGAGCACTACGAGGGAGTTTCTAGCCAGTTGGTGAATAGAGACAAGAGCGGTCTTATTCTTCCTAGACGGGGAGGTCCTTTCTTCTACTGATGACATTCAGAGGTCGGCTATATCATTTTTTCAGGACTTGTTATCTGCTCCCACCCAGTTCTTGGATCCCATCCGTCCAAACATCATACCCAGGCTATTGACGGAGACAGATAATATAACACTCAATCGCCCACCTTTGATTCATGAGGTGCGGGAGGCAGTCTTCAGCATTGACGCTGATAGTGTCGCCGGCCCAGATAGATTCTCATCACTATTCTTCCAGCATTGTTGGGATATCATACAGGAGGATATTTACAATGCGATCATTGATGTCTTTGAGGGTGGGCATTTGCCTCGTGGTTTTGCTGCTACCTCCATTGTTCTGCTCCCGAAGAAGGAAAATGCTTGTCGGTGGACAGATTTCAGACCTATCAGCCTTTGTACGATGTTCAATAAGCTCATCACTAAGCTGTTGAACACCAAATTGAGTTCACTACTTCCCCGTATTATCTCTCCTCAACAGAGTGTTTTTATTCCCTGGCGTCTTATTGGGCATAATGTGTTATTGACTCAGGAGCTCCTCTACACTTTGGATGATAAAGTGCGAGGGGGGAATGCTATGCTGAAACTTGACATGGCTACGGCATACGATCGCATGGATTGGGGTTTCATCTATTCTATACTGGATGCGTTTGGATTTGATCAGTTGTGGATTGACAGAATCAGACGGTGTATTTCGGAGTGTCAGTTCTCAGTGTTTCTGAATGGTCGTCCATGTGGTTTCTTTCCATCCTCGCGTGGGCTTAGACAGGGCGACCCCATCTCACCTTCTTTGTTCATTATAGCTGCGGACTATTTCTCTCGCCTTCTCACTCAAAGGTTTCAGGCATATCCTAGTATGCGATATAGGCATGGAGGCAACACTCTTGTCTCACACCTCTCATTTGCTGACAACATGATTATATTCGCCAATGGCCAGAAACAGTCTATCAGGAGAGTCCTCGACTGTTTGGAGCACTACGAGGGAGTTTCTGGCCAGTTGGTGAATAGAGACAAGAGCGGTCTTATTCTTCCTAGACGGGCTTCAAATATTCACATCAGGAGACTAGTAATCTTGACTGGTTTTGCTCATCAGCAGCAGCTGTTTAAAGGGGCCAAGAGGAGCTTTCTATATGATGACCTCGTGATGAAGGTCAGGAGCAGGATATCTGGCTGGGCTTCTCGACAACTTTCTCTTGGGGGTCGAATTACTCTATTGAGATCAGTATTATCATCTCTACCACTTTATCTTTTTTAGATCATGCGGCCTCCCAAGGCTGTACTGAAAAAGTTGGAGAGCATTTTTGCACGTTTCTTATGGGATTCTAAGGAACAGGCACGTCAACTACACTGGAGGAGTTGGAAGGAGATTTTCCTTCCTACTGATGAGGGTGGCCTCGGGTTCAGGAGATTACAGGATGTGGTGGACACATTCTTCATGAAGCTTTGGTGGCTGTTTCGATCTCAAAATTCTCTTTGGGCTCAGTTCTTACTGGGATTGTATGGGGACACATCCATCACTTGCAGAAATTCCCTACTCGGCCTCTCCTACCTGGAAGAGGTTGAAGAGAGTTGCGCCACACATTGAGTCGCACATTGCTTGGCACCGTGGAGCTAGTCAGATCTTCTTTTGACATGATTGCTGGATGGGCGAGTCTACGTTGGCCTCCATTTTCCCACACAAACAGCACACATCTGCGAGGGTGCAAGACTTTTTTTATGACACTGGGTGGGATTTTGGACGATTACTACAGGCTCTTCCTCCTCACATGGCGGAGCAAATAGGGACGATACCTTTATGTGCTGATGCACCGGACCGCATTATTTGGAGGGATACGTCGGATGGTAGCTTTGCTACCAAATCAGCATGGCAGCTAGTTCGTTCGGGTCGCCAATCTCAGGACTCGTATCGTTTATTGTGGAGCTCCACATTGCCTACCACGGTCTCATTCTTCTGCTGGAAATTATGGCAGGATCTCATTCCAGTAGATGTGGTTATTCAGATGAGGATTGGCTATCAATTGGCCTCACGATGTCAGTATTGTTCCGAGATCGAGACCATCAGTCATGTTTTCACTGGCAGCAGCATCTCTGATCAAGTATGGCAGCACTTTAGGGACATATTTCATATACCTATGAGATCAGGTGAGGGGGTCAGATAGAGGTTCCAGAGATGGAGGTATTCAGGACAGTACGTTCGTTGTGGACATATTCGCACTATCATTCCTCTACTGATATTTTGGTTTTTATGGACCGAAAGGAATGATGCGAAGCACAGGGGGGTCCGCATGGTGGCCAGACGTATCATCTGGAGGGTCTACCGCATGATCTCTTTTCTCCATATGGGGGGACTTTTTAGAGCTGCGCATTGGCGAGGGGACCTAACATTCGCCCCTCTCTTTGGTATTTCTATTACTGCTCATTCCCCATCACCTCCTGTTATGGTTTTCTGGCGCACTCCACAAGTGGGATCATACAAGATCAACACTGATGGATGCGTCAAGGATGGCTTTGCGAGTGGTGGAGGCATCATTAGGGATCACACTGGACATTGCATCAGGGCATACTCGACATCATATGGCACGTGTTTGATCCTAGAGGCCGAGCTCAGGGCAATACTTGATGGGATTCTTTTGGCCAGAGGACTAGGACTTTCAGGTATTTGGATTGAGTCCGACTCTACTACAGCCATCCACTGCATCACCAGAGGCGGAGGACCGTGGGCTATTCAGGGCATACTCAGACAGATTAGAGACATCATATCCTTCGACAGAGACACAGTTTCCCAAATCTACAGAGAGGGAAACCAAGTTGCAGATGCTCTTGCTACAGAGGGCTGGGATCATCGACAATATCAGGTTTTTGAACCAGCAAATCTGCCACGACATATTAGGGCACTCTTACAAATTGACAGGCATGGACTGCCCAGCATTAGATTTTGATTTTGAGATTTGTCATTTAATTGTTTCAATTCTTATTGTAAGGGAAGTAGTACTTCCCTTTTCACTGTTTTACAGTTGTTCTTTAACAATTATTATCATGTAAAGGAAGTAGTACTTCCTCATTTATTTATTTTTTTTTTCATTTTCTCATGTAACCACGGTATTCTCCGCCACAAGTGAGGATAATCAATAAAACCTCGGAGGTACCGCCCTCCTTCAACTAAAAAAAAACCCTAAACCCTAAAACCCTAGAACCATAAACCCTACACCCTAAGCAAATACCCAGTTTGCCGAAAAACTGTCAATTCCGGCCGCTACAGTTGTCGCCTCAAAAAACACGCCAGACCGTGTTGATCAGCACAAAATTCCCCTTTAGACTAGTAAATTTCATAAATTTCTGACTTCGAATTTTTTTGGCCGAAAAACAGAGCATCCGGCGTCCGGTCGGCGGACTTCCGGTGGGCCTCCGACAACTTTTGATCAAAATGTCCGTCCTATTAATTCGAGTTCATTCCCACCATCGGTTTTCCCACATGATGCTCAGACAGTGCTCAATCAAGGTCGAAAGACCTATGCTACTACAGTTTCTGGCCGTCCAGTCTTCTCTCAGGCTGAGAAGAGTGCACGGAAGTCTTTTGCATCAGTTTTATAGGCAACAGACGACTCTTCTCCTGTTGGGTTCACTTCCAAGGAACCCTTTATACATTTGGGTAAACCGGCCATCGATTTGATTGATTCGGAGGAGGCTATTTTGGCTAATCCTTACAAGTACACACTTGTAGGGAAATTTTCCCATCGCAAGCCTACCATGAGGAAGTTACGTGAGATTTTTTCTAAGTTTGGATTTCGTGGTTGCTTTGAGGTGGGATTGATTGACACTACACACATACTTGTACACCTTACATATGAGGAAGATTACAGCAGGCTTTTTCTTAAACCTTCATGGTGTATTGATGGGTGCCCAATGAGGGTCCTTAAGTGGACATGTGACTTCACACCTGAGCATGAGACTCCGATAGTTCTCGTATGGGTATCATTCCCATTGCTTCCAGTACATTTGCGTGCCAAGGGATTTCTTTTTACTTTATCTAGGGCAATAGGAATACCCTTGAGGATCGATGAGGCCACCTCCGACTTGAGACGGCCTAGTGAGGCACGCAAATGTACATTGAGGTGAATTTGGGGCTTAAGTTGCCCGACAGGGTTTGGATTGAACGCGCTAGTAACTGGGGCTTCTGGCAGACAGTTATTTATGAGAAGCGGCCGATTTTTTGCTTCTCGTGTAAATACTTGGGCCATTCTTATGATCAGTGTTCTTTGGGTACACCTCTTCCTCCCCCTTCAGTTGTTGTGTCTCCCCTTGTTCAGCCTCATGTTACTAGGGATGACAAGGGTAAAGGCAAGGTGACTTTTGTGGAGCCAAAGAAGCAGTAGGTGCCTGTTTCAGCAGTGCCTTCTATGCTTCCCACTACTACTGCCGCAGTTGTGGTAGAGTCAGCATCTACATCGGCAGTTCCTACCTCTATCCCTATCACAATTGATCCAGAGTTACCACCATTTATTCATTCTACTGCAGAGCCTACTCCGAAAGCTCCTATCGAGGTACCCACTTCTCCTATTATCACTCTTATAGCTCCTACTCCCACCCCTGCTACTGAGACACCCCATGAGCCGACACAGATCAGTTCTCCATCGTTGAAGTCACACACAGATGGTACTCAGTCAACACAGGGATCAGGCACAGAGATAGCTCCTCACACCACTATTGCACAGGGGCTGTTAGCTGATATCGGATCAGAGCGACACGGTGTCAAGCATATGTTGATTGATCACTTTAAGAAAGACCATGGCATGAAGGTTGGATCTACCATGAGACTTGCCATTGAGGACTTGGTTATCAAGCTATTTGGTAAGGGACCTTCTATGAGTAAGACTCAGACACATACACATTCACCTAGTCCCTCCATCACGGCTCCTACATAGGATAAGGTTAAGGAACATATACAGAGAGACATAGATGGCATGACCCTTGGAGACTGCGTACAAAATGCAGAGGACGACGTACCCACAGTCAGCAGGTCAATCTCACATGCTTCAGATATTGCAGCACAGAGCACTATGAGATCAGTCGCATCTGCGGCTAGCACCATGAGATTAGATGCACCTGATTTTCGCCCGACATTTAGTGCACCATCACCTAGACAATTTTTCACCAAGGCAGGCTCCTTCTCACGGGCGAGACCACTCTCCAACAAGCGAGCCCGACTATGCAGACTACTACGACCCAGAAATGTTTCAGACCAGACGCATGACCCGATCGATGTCTATGTACTTCCACCCGAAGGTTTACCCACGGGAATATCTTTGTGTAGTTTTCACTAGTTTTTGGTCATTTACTGTTACTTGCATTTTCTATTACCTGCAATTTAACTTGAGATATTTGTTGCACTTTACATTTGCCGGAGGTCAAGTCCATGCCCCCCGTCTTTATTTGTAATATCGATTTTTATTATATAAAATAAGCCACACTAGTGGTATTCGTTAAAAAAAAAAAAAAAAAAAAAAAAAAAAAAAAAAAAAAAAAAAAAAACCCTAAAACCTGAACCCTAAAAAAAATAAAAACTCTAAACCCTTAAAACCTAAACCTCAAACCCTAAACCCTAAACTTTTATCAATTTCTTTTCCTTGAATTTTTTTGTTTTTAGGATTATCTTTAAATTTTCTTCCACCTTTTGATTTTCCGAAACTGCATATTAATTTTAGATTGAAATGCGTTTTCCATGACAATTTTATAACGCTTTTCTAATCTTTTTTCATGTGTTTCAAGTGATCTCATTAAATCTGCACTTATTAATTTATCTATATCTTTAGACTTCTCAATAGCTGCAATAATTGGATCATATATTTTTGTACATGTAATTAAAATTTTCCGACAACTTTTTTTTTAAGAATATCATCTCCATAAGATCTCAGTTGATTTATTATTTCATCTATTCTTGAATAATAATCTTTCACGATTTCAGAATCTTTCATTTTTAAATTTTCAAAATTTTTTCTTAAAGTTTGAAGACGGCAAGTACGTACATTGTCACTGCCGTGGTACTCCTCTTTCAATTTATTTCAAGCTTCTTTTGCTCTTTTAGCTCCCCTGATTCTTGAAAAATAAGTGTCTATTAAGCTCATTTGTAAAGCCAGTAGTGTTAAAGAATCTTTTTGTTGATTCTCTTTAAGTTCCTTCTTTTGCGCGATAGTTAGAGTGGAAATGTCATCTGAGTTAGTATACCCATGATTGACGACATCCCATAAATTTTAGGCACAAAAGTAAGTCTTAATTTTGATGGACCAAAAATCATTGTTATCTCAATTAAATGTTGGTATAGGAATTTATGAACGGAAAGCGTCTGTCATAGTATATGCTTACGCCCAATAACAATCAAACGTTTTGATAAGTGCAGGATTTGCACTCATTTAGACTTTTAAAACTTATATAGTTGTTAGTTCATACGTTAATTATTACTTATTTTGTTACTTTTGTCATTTAGGTGGAAACCCGAGTTGATTGGATGATTAGGAGGGATTTTGAGCGAGAAAAGGACCAAAAGAATTGAAGATGCAATGATCCAAAGTCTTGCTTGCAAGGGCTATCAATTGTTGGAGGAAGCTTGGTGGTTTGAAGTGGTGAAAATGGTTGAAAAATCATGCAAAATCAGCCCAAAAATAGAAAACATATTAAGAAACAGATCAGCCGACGCCATGGCACCCATATGACTAGTTTGGAGCAGAATGCTGGGCGTCGTGGCGCCCAGCCTCCCGTGTAGTAAGAAAAAGTTTATTTTTGACCCTTTTTCGACCCGAAATGCCTCCTACCTTCAAGACAACATAAATAGGACATTTTGGGACCATTTCTAGGCCAAGAAAAGATGGAGGAGCCGACCAAAATAGAGCCAAAATTTGGGAGCTAATGAGAATCCTGATAGCTTAGAACTACCAAACCCAAGTCGATTGATGAAGAACGCAAGAAACTCAATTAATCTTGGTTTGTAGATTTGATTCGAAATACGATAAAAAACAACCAACAATTCATGAAGAAACGTTGACCTATTTTAAATCTGATATTAAGAACTTCATCCAATGGATTGAACGCCACAAGATTGAATCTTGATAAGTTCAATAATTTGCCCAATTAAGAACAAGGATTTGAAGCCAAAGTTTGCCTCTAGAATTTAATTCTCTCAAATAATAATAATGTATTACCCTTCAATAATGAAGATACAAAGTATTTATACTGACATAGAATTAAGGTAAATATTCGTGCAAATAAAGTCCAAGAAAGTTAAAATACCAAAAGGAATAAAATCTTAATTAAATTAGGAAAGTCTCGCAATTTTCTGAACTCGGCCTCGCGTTTGTTCTATGCGGCTGCAAGGTAGGAATCCATGCCACCGCATAGAAGTCCTGTGTCATGGCCAGGAGCTCTCTGTGAGTTACATGCGGCCGCATGTAACTTATGCTATGCTGTCGCAAGGTAGGCGGCCAGCTCCCTCCACTCTAGCTGCTTGTATCACTTGCTTCCACTTAGTTTCAGCCCTCGGTTCCTTCTTCAAACTTGTTCCTTGAGATGTTAAGAACCCCATTTCATCCATAGAAGCTTGAGCTAGTAATCTCATTGCTTCATTTATGCATTTTGTCCTCGAACGCGTCATTGGTCCACCTTCAACCACTAAAGGATCCTTCCCCGAGCTTGGCGTTGGTGAACTTGATCCCGTGCTCACATCATCCCCTCCTTCTTCAAAAGGATTCAACCTCGAATCTGGACCTGCATCAAACAAAGAGAGATTAGAAACATTAAATGTTGCTGAAACTTTATACTCACCAGAAAGAGCGAGTTTATATGCATTGTCATGGATCTTTTCAATCACTTGAAAAGGTCCATCACCCCGTGGTTGCAACTTTGATTTTCTTAGCTCTGGGAATCGCTCCTTACGCAAGTTTACCCAAACCCAATCACCGGGCTCAAACGTTACACGTTTCCCGCGTTTGTTCGCCTGTGTCGCGTAATACCAGTTTTTGCTTTCTATTTGCAATCTTACCTTCTCGTGGAGTGTCTTTACCAAGTCAGCCTTCTTTTTCCCATCTAGGCTACCTCGTTCATTCACAGGTAAAGGAATTAAATCCAGTGGGGTTAGTGGATTAAAACCATAAATAATCTCAAATGGTGAATGTGAAGTAGTGGAGTGTACAACTCTATTGTATGCAAATTCGATGAAAGGTAAACACTCCTCCCAACTTTTCAAGTTTTTATTGACAACAGTGCGCAACATTGTATCATGGTCCTATTAACTACTTCGGTTTGACCATCGATTTGTGGGTGACAAGTAGTAGAAAAAAATAATTTTATGCCTAACTTTCTCCACAAAACTCGCCAAAAGTGACTAAGAAACTTAACGTCTCTATCCGACACTATACTCTTAGGTACCCCGTGTAAACGCACTATCTCTTTGAAAAATAAGTCAGCAATGTTAGTGGCATAATCGATTTTGTGACATGGAATGAAGTGTGCCATTTTAGAAAATCTATCTACCACTACAGAGATAGAATCCCGACCCTGATTACGCCCAAAGTGTTACGCGGTGTTGTAGTGCAGCTTTGGGGTGTCGTATCCACAGGGAGATGGAAAATTATTCAAAGGTTCCAAAATGGGTGATCTATCATTTTAAATTGCAGGAAAGTTCGGTTGTTGATAAAACAAGTTGGTCTCAAAATTATGAACTAAAATTCAATAGATTAAGGTAGTGAAGCTTTGGAATTCACTCTCTCGGGTTGGATCAATCAACATTAGTCATTCATGCATCTTACCAAAACTCTAGGCTCCTATAGTAAATTCCCACGCTAATCTTGAGTTTAATTGAAATTATGATTTAATAAATATTTGATCAAACAATAGAAAGAGCATGACTAATTCTATGAAAAATCCAATAAGAATTAAACCATTTTCAAGACCAATTTATAAAGAAAATCCTAGATCTATTTAATTCCACAATAATACCAAATCTAGATTTCTTCCACAACATATTTCCACATTAATCCATTGAAATTAGATCCAAAAACAATCATATACATCAAGTATATAATGGTAGAGGATCACACCGATAAGGGATTTGAAATTGGAATTCAATAAATACTTCAATTATTCAATGGAGAAAATGTGATTGAATCCATGAGAATCTAATTTAAACTAAACCAACTTCAAAATATATCCATAGGAATAAGAAATCTAAATTCCAAAATTATTTGACAATAAAGAGCACGTTACATGAATGAAAATGTGTTAAAATCCCTAAACCCGATCGAGATCCTTCCTTGCTTCACCAAAGAGATTAGCCTTCCATGGAGTTCTTGAGCCCAAGAGATGTTTGAGAGGTCTAGGAGATTGATATGAGCCAGGATTCGGGAGTGTCCATTGCAAGCTCAAGCCGAGACCCATTGATTATCGAGGAAGGGGCAATGACGCGATTGAGAACAAAACGAGTCAAAGAGGAGTTGGGGATGCTCGTCAAAGCCACTATTGATGAAACTATGTTTGGCACGCAAAATGGAGCAAGTTTCATGTTGGAGTCGAGGCGGGAACCAAGTGGATCAACACGATACAAGCAACCGAAGAAAGAGGCCTATCGGAAAAGCCAAGCGACCGCTTAGAGTAAAATGGCAAGCGGTCGGTTAGACCTTACCGAAACTCAAAGGGGGCCAAAGTGACCTTCCAAGCGACCGCTTGGAATATAACCAAGCGACCGCTTGGTTATAAAAGTCAGCGAGTTTTTTAATTTTGGCAAGAGACCAAGTTTCCTTAGAATTCTACTTTCTTTCCATATTTTGACATTATTTGTTGCCTTATGCACTTTTTTACTAGATTTAGGGCTCTAGTATAAATACTTAAACATTTTGTTATTTTAAGGACTTTTTGAAATATTGAATTAAAACTGAAAGCTTTGTTTTTCCTCTGTTCTTCATTCAACAACAAATTGAACTTCCAAGATCACTTCTTGTTTGTTCAAAATCGGTACGCGAGTTCTTCATATATGTAATCAAGGGGTTCAGCACATCATCGTTATCGTTGAGTTTTTTGGTTCACTTTGTTGGGTTTAAGTCCAACTCAGGTTTTATTGGCGTTTTTAGGTTCCGCATCAATCTCGTTGTGGGTTTCGTAGTCACCGTTGCTACGGGATTCGCATCAGAGATGAATAATGGTCGAATTCCCTTCTTCTGGTCGACTTTAGGGTGAGAAAAACGTGTCTAAAAGCTTTCCATAGTTGATTTGGTTGATTTTCGAAAATAAAAGGTTTTTGACCCAGTTTATACCTATGCGACCGCATGGTATAAACTCATGCGATTGCATGGAACAAAGTAATTCAACCCTGAAGCTCTCAGTAATAGCCATGCGGTCGCATGTCTTTATAACCATGCGACCGCATGGTTTTGCCAATTTTTCGTCGGACAGATTTCAGTATTTTGACGATATTTTCTATCTTGATGTCCAATTGAGGTGATTCAAGTTTCTTTGGAAAGCTAACTCAAAGTTCTACAGATGTTCTTCAGATATCATCTTCGAATTCCATCATTTTCCATGTAAAAAACTGGTCTCAATATGAGACTAAAAATCGGTGCAAAACCTTTCAGCATGTGTGATAATGCTTTGACTATATTTCACCCTTTTGGCTTCTTTCCTTATCCAATTGATGCCAAACACTCTCAAATCTTCATATCTTCATTTTTCCTTTCGAGTCATCTGTTGGATATTTTCAATTTAGCCCTTGAACTTTCACTTTCCTTCGTTTTGATCCTTTCTCGCTCTTTTCTCCCATTTTCCATTGTTTTCATCCATTTGTGACCTAAACTAAGATATAAACGTATTTAGAACAATTAGGCACTAATTAATCACAAAAATGCAAATATAAACGGATGAAAGTGGTTATAAATGTGCTACTATCACACCCCCCCCAACTTGCTCATTGCTAGTCCCTAGCAATTTAGTGCAAAATAAAATAATCAAAGACTAGTCAACGTTGCAAGTCAATTATCAAGTTCTAATTTATCACAATGCATGCTCCCTTCAAACTCAACACCACAAAGAAATTAATAGTGTTATAATTACCAAGATGTCAAAAATACATGCCAAATGTGTGAGTGTGTGTCAAGCCATAACCATCTTACCGCCAACCCTAACACAAGTAGCATCAAGTATGTCTCAAGCTAAAGTTTCAGCTCCATAACTTACGGGTATCAAAGTGTTTAGTGCGGGGTTTCTCTCTATGGAGCTGAGAAGGAGGTACGCTCAAAACGTGGGGTTTAAACAATTATGCACAAGTAATAAGCAAACATTGATTATGTGATAGGCATACTATCAAATGAGAATTCATCACTTCTTACCACAGCCTACTTGGGATCAAAACAGTCAATATAAAAGTTTGTAATGTGGCTTGGGTTGAATTATATGAACAGAAAGATATAAGATTTTAAGCACTTCCAAGCATGTAACTAAGTACCTTATCAAGTATTTCTAATCAATCATAGCTTTCAATACATATCAATTGTCGACATTTCAATCCCCAAAATCAATCCATTTCTCCATTTTTTTTCTTTCTTTTTTTTTCAATTTTTGACATTTGGGGTGCCTTATTTGATCACATATTAACTCTTGCTGTTTCCTTGCTGATATGCTTTCACAAATAACATCCAATACTTACTACACACTTGGAAGTAAAAGAAGTGGAAAAATAAGCATAAATTCCAATATGGAGAAGTATGGGTAAGGTAGGTTTATGAAGGAAAATGCTTTATATGTGTATATCGCTCAAAGTGGAGATTAGGGGTTATATTTATTGAAAAGAAAGGGCTTGAAATGCTCAAACATTTATCCTACATTGACATTTATCATCTCCCAAGTAATCCACCATCTTACCACAAACCATGTAATGTTAATCTCACAAGAAGTTTCCAGTTCACAAAGCCAATAAACGCTTATTACCAATTTAATGTGTTTGGGCTCTCAATCCTCACTAATTTCTCACAAGAAGACTTTAACATGAGACTTCTCTAACTACATGTGTTAAACAACCATCTTACCACAATGCTTGTGTGCATGAAAGGTTCAGCAAGTGTCGTGACATCTAGACTTTCACAAACAAAATTAATTCCTAGTGGCATATTTGTCATTCAAGAGCACAACATGTAGCAAATTAGGGGCTCAAAAATAAAAAATATTCTATAAAATGTCCATGGTTATGTTATTCACATGCAATTTTCAATAAGAATCCACATGGATCCTCCCCCCAACTAAATTGTGCATTGTCCTCAATGTATTAACATGTATACCAAATAAAATGAGAGGAAAGATGTCACCTGGGTATTGCAGTGAACCAATATAAATATAAAGGATAGAAAGCCTGAAAGTGCTTACAAGGATGATGGTGAAAAGAAATCTAATAAAAATACAAAAATATGAATGCAAACTAAAATAAAAAGGAAAGAAGAAAAAATTAAATGACTTCCCTTAGGTTGCCTCCCAAGCAGCGCCTTTGTTTATTGTCGTTGGCTCGACCCAATATTTCCCATTTTTAGCCCGCATCTAGCCAGGGATGTTCCCATCTTCCTTGCGGCGTTCCAATCTTGTTGGACACCATTGTCGATGCTACTCCTCCACCTCCATTGGATATATGTGTGGTGTCACCAGGAGAAGGCTCGAAATTTGGAGTGGGGGCCTGCAATATAGAAGGTAAAGTCCTCTTATTAGAAACTGGTGATATAAAATAAGGAATATTGCCTATCTCATGATCTGTCCTCTCAACAATGTCCAAACCATTTGGTTCTGAAAATTCCTGTGCTGGTCCAATGAACATATTATTAGCTACTTCTTGTGTGAGTGCATCAATCATGTAGGTTTGTTGACACTCATCGTCCTCCTCTGGCTGCTTAGTGATATGGAAAATGTTGACTTCTAGAGTCATATTCCCAAAAGATAATTTCATGAGACCATTCCTACAATTAATCAAAGCATTAGTAGCAGCAAGGAATGGTCTACCAAGAATGATAGGAATTTTAGAAGCAACAGTCACATTAGCTTTTACATCCACGACCAAGAAATCAACGGGGTAGTAAAATTTATCAATTTGAACTAAGACATCTTCAATTACTCCCCTAGGTTTAATAATGGACCTATCAGCTAATTGTAGGAAAACAGAGGTAGGCTTCATCTCACCTAATCCTAGCTGCGAGTAAATAGCATAAGGCATGAGATTGACACTAGCCCCTAGATCAAGAAGAGCTTGTCCAATCTCATGGTTCCCGATGATGCAAGAGACAGTAGGACAACCAGGGCCCTTATACTTTGGTGGTGTCCTTTGTTCAATGACAGCACTCACATGTTCAGTCAAAAAGGTAATTTTCTTGACATGATGTTTCCTTTTGACAGTGCATAAGTCCTTAAAGACTTTAGCATAAGCAGGAACCTGTAAAATCACATACAAGAGAGGCAGATTGATTTTCACTTGCTTTAGGTGCTCTAAATTCTCGCTATGATGGCCAGCAGATTTCGAGGTGGACTTTAGAGCTTGAGGGAAAGGTACTCTCACTGGATGTTCCACTACCTCCTCACTAGGGCTGTTTTCATTCGATTCACTAGACTCTTTTTCTGTTTCCCTAGGTTTGGAAGTTGGCTCTAAGACTTTCCCCGAACGTGTGGTTATGGCATTCACTTCCCTAAGATTGTCTCATGTGGTCCTGAAGTTTGTGCCATGTGTTGCCCCCTAGGATTTGGTTGCGCTTGAGTAGGAAATTTTTCATGCTCTACTAAAGCTAAGGCATTGGTTAGTTTAGACATATAACTTTTCATTTCTTTGTTTTCCTCAACAATTTGAGTAATCATAGTCTCAAACTTTTGGTTTGTTTTACTTTGTGCCTCGATGAATGCATGTAGAGTGTCTTCTAAAGAATTCCTAGATGACGCGGGTTGATGTGAGGGTGCAGTGTAAGCTCTATTGAATTGGGCAGGTTGCTAGTTTTCAGATTTCCAGCTGAAATTAGGGTGATTTCCCCACCCTGAGTTATAGGTCTCGGAGTAAGGGGTATGGGGCTTTTGATATACACCTAAAGTATTACAGTGTGCCTCATAAAGTCTCCTCATCTCAGCATAAGTAGCGCACTCTTACACAGGGTGGTCACTTCCTCCACACACAAAACAATTACCACTGGACTCAACACGGGATGCACTATGTACAGATTTCGAGTCTCTAGCACGTGAGGTCTCAAGTTCTTTAGTTAGGGCTTCTACCTTTGCTCTAAGGCTATCCACCTCCCTAAGGTGATATATACTTGTGCTAGTGGGATTACTTGCGGGTCGTGACCTATTAGTATTATCAGTGACACTAGGTCCTGTCCATGTATGAGCTTTCTCAGCTAGTTTATCTAGGTATTCTATGGCTTCGTCAGGATCCTTCCGTAAAAATTCACCATTGCACATCATTTCTACAAATTGGCACTCCCTAGGTGATAATCCCTCATAGAAGAAACTTACTATATGCCAACTCTCATAACCATGGTGGGGCAAAGGGTTTGTAGTTCTTTAAATCTTTCCCAGACCTGATATAGGGTCTCACTATCCTTTTGACTAAACGTAGAAATTTGCTTTTTAAGTGCGTTAGTCTTATGGTGGGGAAAGTATTTATTAAAGAAGGCTTGAGTCATTTCATCCCAGGTGCCAATCGAACGTGGTCTCAATGAATACAACCAGTTTTTTGCCATTTCCTTAAGGGAGAATCGAAAGAACTTAAGCCTAATTGCATCCACTATACCATGTTGATTGTAGAAGGTTGCTACTACCTCCTCGAATTCCCTAATATAAACATATGGGTTTTCATTTTCAAGTCCATGGAAATTTGGGAGAAGTTGAATCATTCCAGGATTAAAATCTACACGTGGCATATTGGGTGGGAACATAATACATGATGGTGTAGATGTGCATGTGGGGTGAAGATAATCATGCAAAGTTCTGTAAGGTGCATCATGCTCACTATCAGACATTGTGTTACGTGATGTAGTGGTCGTGGCAATAGATGCAGTGTCAAAAATAGGGTTAGGAAGAGATTCAAATACTAGACGAAGTCTTTCAGTAGAGCTTCCTATATCGCCTCGATCCCTGCTCATAAACATAAGCAAAAGAAAAAAAAATGGAACTATGTGAAAAATAAGAGAAAATAACGAGAGAAAATAAATTAACAAAAAAAATGAAAAAGAGAACGAAGTCATCCTTTTGCTAGAAGATCCTTCAATTTGTTGTACCGTCTCCTCGGCAACGGCGCCAAAAATTGATTACGCCCAAAGTGTTACGCGGTATTGTAGTGTAGCTTTGGGGTGTCGTATTCACAGGGAGATGGAAAATTATTCAAAGGTTCCAAAAGGGGTGATCTATCCTTTTAAATTGCAGGAAAGTTCGGTTGTTGATCAAACAAGTTGGTCTCAAAATTATGAACTAAAATTCAATAGATTAAGGTAGTGAAGCTTTGGAATTCACTCTCTTGGGTTGGATCAATCAACATTAGTCATTCATGCATCTTACCAAAACTCTAGGCTCCTATAGTAAATTTTCACGCTAATCTTGAGTTTAATTGAAATTATGATTTAATAAATATTCGATCAAACAATAGAAAGAGCATGACTAATTCTATGAAAAATTCAATAAGAATTAAACCATTTTCAAGACCAATTTATAAAGGAAACCCTAGATCAATTTAATTCCACAATAATACCAAATCTAGATTTCTTCCACAACATATTTCTACATTAATCCATTGAAATTAGATCCAAAAACAATCATATACATCAAGCATGTAATGGTAAAGGATCACACCGATAAGAGATTTGAAATTGGAATTCAATAAATACTTCAATTATTCAATGGAGAAAACGTGATTAAATCCATGAGAATCTAATATAAACTAAACCAACTTCAAAATATATCCATAAGAATAAGAAATCTAAATTCCAGAATTATTCGACAATAAAGAGCACGTTACATGAATGAAAAGGTGTTAAAATCCCCAAACCCGATCGAGATCCTTCCTTGCTTCACCAAAGAGATTAGCCTTCAATGGAGTTCTTGAGCCCAAGAGATGTTTGAGAGGTCTAGGAGATGAATAATGGTCGAATTCCCTTCTTCTGGTCGACTTTAGGGTGAGAAAAACGCGTCCAAAAGCTTTTCATAGTTGATTTGGTTGATTTCTGGAAATAAGATTTTTGGCCCAGTTTATATCTATGCGACCGCATGGTATAAACTCATGCGGTCGCATGGAATAAAGTAATTCAACCCTGAAGCTTTCAGTAATAGCCATGCGGTCGCATGTCTTTATAACCATGCGACTGCATGATTTTGCCAATTTTCCATCAGATAGTTTTCAGTATTTTGACGATATCTTTCTCTCCTGATATCCAATTGAGGTGATTCAAGTTTCTTTGGAAATCTAACTCAAAGTTCTACAAATTTTCTTCAGATATCATCTTCGAATTCCACCATTTTCCATGTAAAAAACTGATCTCAATATGAAATTAAAAATCGGTGCAAAACCTTTCAGCATGTGTGATAATGCTTTGACTATATTTCACCATTTTGGCTTCTTTCCTTATCCAATTGATGTCAACACTCTCAAATCTTCATATCTTCATTTTGCCTTCCAAGTCATCTTTTGGATATTTTCAATTTAGCCCTTGAACTTTCACTTTCCTTCGTTTTGGTCCTTTCTCGCTCTTTTCTCCAATTTTCCATTGTTTTCATCCATTTGTGACCTAAACCAAGATATAAACGTATTTAGAACAATTAGGCACTAATTAATCACGAAAATGCTTATATAAGCGGATGAAAATGGTAATAAATGTGCTACTACCGGACCCTTTTTAGTCCTAGGCAAACCCAACACAAAATCCATAGATATGTCAACCCAAGGTTCACTAGAAACGGGTAAAGGTGTATACAACCCATGAGGTAAGACCTTAGATTTAGCCTGTTTACAAGTTAAGCATCTTTCACAAGTTTTTTCGACATCAACTCTCATTTTAGGCCAATAAAAATGTTCTCCTAACATCTCTAAAATCTTAGCAACCCCAAAGTGCCCCATTAATCCCCCACTACGTGCTTCCTTAACTAGCAATTCACGCATAGAACAATTTGGCACACACAATTTATTTTCCCTAAATAAATACCCCTCATGTTTAAAGAACTTATCCACCGCTCCCTTATCACATGATGCATATATGTTGGAAAAATCTAAATCATTCTCATACATGCCCTTAATAAATTCAAAACCAAGCAACTTCGCACTTAAGGAAGTTAGAAGCACGTACCTTCGAGACAACGCATCCGCAACTATATTTTCTTTACCTTGTTTGTACTTGATGATGTAGGGAAATGTCTCTATGAATTCCATCCATCGAGCATGCCTCTTGTTCAACTTACCTTGACCCCTCAAATGCTTCAACGATTCATGATCGGTGTGAATCACGAACTCCCTTGGCCGTAGGTAGTGCTGCCATGTTTTCAATGCTCGAACTAATGAATAGAGCTCATTGTCATATGTAGGATAGTTAAGTGCCGTTCCACTAAACTTTTCACTGAAGTACGCAATTGGCCTTTTATCCTGCATCAAAGCTGCTCCAATGCCTATACCTGATGCATCACAATCATTCTCGAAATTTTTGTCAAAGTTAGGTAATGCTAAAACAAGTGATTCACATAACCGATCTTTAATAGTGTTGAATGCATGCTCTTGTTCATGTTACCATTTAAACCCAATACTTTTCTTTACAATTTCCGTGAGTGGTGTAGTAATAGTGCTAAAATCCCTAACAAACCACCTATAAAAGCTAGTCAATCCATGAAAACTCCTCACTTCGGTTATAGTCTTAGGTGTAGGCCATTCTTTAATAGCTTTTACCTTTTCTTCATCTACTTCCACCCCGTTAGTACTACCTACAAATCCTAAGAACACAACTCTATCCATGGAAAATGTACATTTCTTTAATAAGCATAAAGTTGTTATTTTCTTAACACCACGAGCACATAGAGCTGGGCAAAACCCAACCCAACCCGCTCAACCCGACCAACTCAAACCAAACCGATCGGTTTGGGTTGGGGTTTTACGTTCAATTGGGTTTGGTTGGGTTGAAAAATTGAATTTGAGGTTGGGTTGGATCGCGGGTTATGAATTAAAATCCAAACCAACCCGATAAATTAAAAATTAATATCTAAGATGAAAAAAAATTAAATAGATATAATAGTAACGATAAGAGAATGACTTATAATATATAAACGTCAATTTTCTTCACACACATCGATTCACATGAACACTATTTACAAATGCAATGTTATTTGATAATAAAATAAAAATTGAAGACAAGATGATCAAATGAATGACTTCCCAAAAATTGTAAAAAAAAAAATGCTTCATAAATTTTAAACTTATTTATACATTATTTTTAAAAAGAATTCTTTATATATGTATTTAAAAAACGGAGGTTTCCAAGTAATTTCAAACCTAAAATATTATCCAAATTTAACAAATAAATCGAATCCAACTTTAATTGGACCGAAACCCAAACCCACCAACCCAACCCAACCCAAACCGATCAAGTTCGGTTTAGGTTGGATTTAAATCAATAATTCTGTGGGGTTGGGTTGATTTTTGAGCAGACCAACCATGTTAGGTTGGGTTTGGGTTGGAAAAAAACCGACCCAACCCAACCCACGCCCACGCCTAGAAGCACAATCTCAAATGTTCCATATGTTCATTGAGGTCTTTACTATAGATTAAGATATCATCAAAGTATACCACAACAAACTTACCAATAAAAGCACGTAAAACATTATTCATTAAACGCATAAACGTGATCGGTGCATTCGTGAGTCCAAACGGCATGACTAACCATTCATACAAGCCATACTTAGTTTTAAATGCAGTTTTCCACTCATCTCCTTCTCTCATGCGAATTTGATGATAGCCACTCTTAAGATCTATCTTACTAAATATGCATACACCAAATAGTTTATCTAACATATCATCTAACCTAAGAATAGGATGACGATACTTTACCGTTATATTATTGATAGCCCTACAATCCACACACATCTGCCAAAATCCATCCTTCTTTGGCACAAGTAGTACGGGCACGGCACATGGACTCATGTTTTCCCTCACGTGTCCCTCGCTCAACAATTCCTCAACTTACCTTTGAAGCTCCTTCGTTTCCTCAGGGTTGCTCCGATAAGCCGGTCGGTTTGGAATGACTGCGCCGGGTACGAAGTCAATTTAATCCTCAATGCCTCGAATGGGTGGCAACCCACTAGGCCCGTCCTTGGGAAAGACATCATCGAATTCCTGCAATAAAGAAAGTGCCAAACTAGGGAGGGATATGTTATTTCCTCAAAATTGAGGAATGATTCTTTGTAAACCAAGAGAATCATTTGTTGTTTCTCCACAATTGCCTTTTTCAATTCACTCCCTCTTACAAAGAAATTCGCTTTCGACTTTTCTCTCCTCTCAGAAAACCCCTCTTCTTTTCTCTCATGTGGCTCCTCTCTTTTTTCTCACGTTTAGCCACCTCACTATTTTCTCTCATGCTCTCTTATCTCATATTTTCTCTCTTCTCTTATAGCACTCTCTTTCTCTTCTCTTCCTCATAAGTTGATCCTCATACACCTGTGCAGGTGTCAATGGTGTCAATGTAATAGGTTTTCCCCCCTTGATCAAGTTGTACATATTTTTATACCCATCATGTACTACATTCCTATCATATTGTCATGGCCTTCCCAACAAAATATGACCTGCATGCATGGGTACTACATCACACATCACTTCATCATTATAACTCCCAATTGAAAAATTTATCATCACCATCTTATTCACCTTAACTTCCCACACATTCATTTAACCACTGCAATTTATAGGGTTTAGGGTGTCTAAGCATCATTAATCCTAATTTTTCAACCAAACTAGTGCTAGCTACATTAGTACAACTTCCACCGTCAATGATTAAGGTACATACCTTATTATTGATGTGACACCGCGTATGGAAAATATTTTCTCTTTGCAATTCCATGTCATCAGCCTTGATTTGAGTGTTGAGAGCTCGCCCTCGTGACTAACAACTCACCTACAGCATATTCCACTCGGTCTTCATCACTAATGTCTTCCAATTCTGGCATGCCTTCATAATCACTTTCACTTGCACTCTCCACTTCTCCACTATCCCACAAGATCATGGTTCTTTTATTTGGACATTGAGAAGCAATGTGTTCAGTTCCCAAACACCTAAAACATTTGATGTCTCGGTTCCTCGACGGCTGTAACTCCACCTTCTTGCTAGCACTTTCTTCCTTCCCCCATGGCAACTCAATTTTAACCTTAGGAGCAGCCTCATCTACTTTGTTGTGTCCCACCTCGGTTTCAAGGTAGTGTTAGAACCCGAAGTACCAGATGAATATCTTGTTGTCCCCTTCCTCTTCAATTACCTTTCTACCTTCACAGCCATGTGTAACATGTCCTCTAACTCCACATAATGTTGCAACTCGACCACATTACCTATCTCCTTGTTTAAACCATTCAAAAATCGGGCCATAGAGGCCTCCCTATCCTTATGTACATCCGCCCTAATCATCAACAACTCCATCTCCTTGTGATAATCTTCCACACTCTTTGACCCTTGGTAGAGGCTTTATAGTTTTTGATAAAACTCTTGGTAATAGTGATTAGGTACAAACATTTTCCTCATGATGGCCTTCAAGTCTTCCCATGTCCCAATCGGTCTCTCTCTATTTCTCCTCCTTGATGTCACCACTTGATCCCACCAATTGATGGCATAGTCAGTAAATTCAAGGACTGTTATCTTCACCTTCTTCGCCTCCAAATAATTGTGACAGTCAAAGATCATCTCTACTTTTTTCTCACTCCAAATAAGCCTCCGGATCACTCCTTCCCTTAAATGGTGGAATGGACATTTTGATGTTGCCCATGTCACCATCTAACCCGTCTCCAACCAAGTTTCTACCCCTTCTTTCAAGCCTAGCTCCTCTATTCCTCAACCTACCAATTTCAGCATCCATAATCGCCTCCTCATCCACTTCACTCTCATATTCTAATTCTTCCCTAAGCTCCTGCCTATGTTCTCGTCGAACCTGCCTCCTTATATTTGGACCTCCCCTACGCAAATTAGCAAGCTCTGTATCCTGCCTATCCAACCTATCACGTACATCCTCAAACAAACATTCAAACCTACGAATCATCTCCACAGACATGTTGATTTGATTGTTGTTGTCGTTATTTTGTGTCGGTGTTGCTGTTTCCTTGTCAGACATCCTAAAAATCTAAATTTTTTGCCTCACAAATTTTTTTTCTCTCGTGTATCACTCAATTTAGGGTTTTTTACCCTCTATTATTCTCACCACTCTACCTTTTTCCACTCAAAACTTCCACCCAAGTGCTTCAAAAGGCAAAATAGAACTCAATCAAAGAATAATTCGAGTAGAATTCAACCGAAAATTGAGTGAATCTTCTTTGAAGTTTTAAAGACTCAAGACACAAGAATTGAATTGGATATGTGGAAAGTGTTTTAAATTCAAGAAAGTGGTTCTTGAATTTGGACACAAGAAACAAGGAAATTGTCAGGAATTTTTCGAGTTAACGATATTTTTTTTTATATTGACGTGAACAGTAAACGGATTTTTTTTCAAATTTTTTTTTTTTTACTCGAGAATTCAACTACGAATCCGGTAAAATAAATGAAAACTGTTTTGGACAAAAATTGAGCCCAAAAACACCCTTTGAAATTTTGACAGAAGAAAAACGGATCAAAGACTCCATAGACGAAGAACGCTGAAATTAATTAAAAGAAAACTCAAACAAAGAATGGAAAGGATATAACCTTGATTCATCAGAGCCTGAGCTCTGATACCAAATGATGAGAATCCGGATAGCTTAGAACACCAAACTCACGTCGATTGATGAAGAACGCAAGAAACCCAATTAATCTTTGTTTGTAGATTTGATTCGAAATACGAATAAAAAACAACCAACAATTCGTAACGAAACGTTGACCCCTTTTGAATCCGATATTAAGAACTTCACCCAATGGATTGAACGCTACAAGATCGATTCTTGATAAGTTCAATAATTTGCCCAATTAAGAACAATGATTTGAAGCCAAAGTTTGCCTCTTGAATTTAATTCTCTCAAATAATAATAATGTCTTACCCTTTAATAATGAAGATACAAAGTATTTATACTAACCTAAAATTAAGGTAAATATTTGTGCAAATAGAGTCCAAGAAAGTTAAAATACCAAAAGGAATAAAATCTTAATTAAATTAGAAAAGTCTCGCAATTTCCCGAACTCGGCCTCGCGTTTGTTCCATGCGACCGCAAGGTAGGAATCCATGCGACAGCATGGAAGTCCTGTGTCACGGCCAGGAGCTCTCTGTGAGTTACATGCGGCCGCATGTAACTTATGCTATGCGGCCGCAAGGTAGGCGGCCAGCTCCCTCCACTTCAGCTGCTCGTATCACTTGCTTCCACTTAGTTTCTGTCCTCGGTTCCTTCTTCAAACTTGTTCCTTAGGATGTTAAGAACCTCATTTCATCCATAGAAGCTTGAGCTAGTAATCTCATTGCTTCCTTTATGCATTTTGTCCTCGAACGCGTCATTGGTCCACCTTCAACCACTAAAGGATCCTTCCCCGGGCTTGGCGTTGGTGAACTTGATCCCGTGCTCACATCATCTCCCCTCCATCAACAATAGCGATTTTTGGGTGAAGAAGAAGAATGCATTGATGTTGAAGACTTCATCTCTCCATCTCTTTATTAATAAGCTTTTATCTTCCTTAATCTCATTTTTATCATTGTGTAGTAATATTTTGTTGGTTATTTATGTATTTTTCATGAATAGCTAAACATTTATGTGATTGAGGGTTATTTTGGAACCCTATTATGATTTTCTATTGATTTGTGCTTTAATATTCTCTTGATTGATGTGTTTAATCCATTGTGTTAAATGTCGATATTGTTATTCTTGATTATTTAAATGTACACTAGATGATTGAATTGTTGCAATATATGTTATTTTAGGATTTATAGTACGTAATTGCTATTTATTCTAAAACCTAGTATCAAGTACATTTCAATTTATCGTAGTACGTAATCGTTATTCGATTGTATGCATGTGGATTAACACTTAAGTTAGTAAACCGAGCTTTCGAGTTTGCGCTTATTTCAATTCGTCTCTTTCGTCGTAATGCTTTTGTTGAATTAAATCTAGCGAGTTTATCCTAGATTGTTTAATGAAAAGGGTTGGGTAACGAGCTTATATTATTCTACTAAAATGTAAGTAGAGATTGATGTAATTAAGTTTTTGATTATTCTCGAATTGTTGTTAATATTGAGAACGAAATTTTTTTGTGAACTTTGATAAGAAAATCATTCTAGCGGTGAAAAGATACCACTCGATCACATTTTCACTACTTTGTGTCTTTGTTATTTTAGTTCTTTTCCATTTTTACTTTTATCGCCTCTTTAGTTTAACAATCCAACCAAACTCCCCCCCCCCCCTCCCAGTTTAATTGTTTTCGCATTTTATTTTCTAAGTTCCAATTGACGAAATTGAAAACAATCCTCTACGGGAATGACCCTTACTTATCATTGTACTATTTGAACGACATTTTTAGCAAAGTAAGGAATTAATTTTTGACGCCCCTTTGGTGGCAATCACGTTTCAAAAACGTTGCAAAAAGGTCAATAACAACATTTACGAAATGTTGCGAAAAGATAAACCCAAGTTTCGACAATAGTTTTAAAAAATTGCAAAAATGTTATTAGCAATATCCAGAAAAACGTTGCAAAAAGTTTATCGGCAACATTCAAAAAAACGTTGCTAAAAAAATTATTGGCAACTATCAAAAAAGGTTAACGTTTCCATATCCTTCTACTCTGCAACAACATCGAGGTTTGTAACATATGTCTGAACATTGTGATAAGTATGTTTTTGCACACTTATTTAATACCTAAATATGCTATTAATTGATTAAATGAATGAAATTCTACTCATAATTTGATAATATTTGCTTTTGTAGGTCAAAAATCACCTAAAGAAAAAGAACGAGGCAAAAGAGGGAAAATGACTAAAAACGTACAAAATTTGTGAATTTGAAAACCAAAATGAACAAGTCAAAAAGTTGGAGGATCTTGGATGCAATTTATGGAGGGCAAAATTGATATAAAAAGTCAAAATTCGAGGACCAAAATGTATAAGTTAAAAGTTGAAGGACCTGACATGAAATTGTTCAAGGGACCAAGCTGCAAATATCACAAAAATTCATTTTGGCCTGCTAGAAGAGAGCCCGACGCTGCAGCACCGTTTTTTACTTTATAATTGGTGCGGGGACCTTTTTGCTCACTTTTTGAAACTTGGGGACTTGAGCTGCATTTTCTGATTAGGTTAATATAAAATCACACATTTTTTCTCTACTGGGACGTTGTCTTCTGCTGGTTTCTTCTTCTTTAGTTTCTTTCTATTTCTTTTCTTTCCATTTTCTTTTCATTTTGCTTGGTAATTTTTTAGCACATTCAAGAGCACAACAAGGAGATTAAATCAAAGAAAGTGGAGAAGTATTTTGGGGAAATCAAAGCTAAGCTACAAAAAATGAGTTTTATCTATACCTTTGTATTTTCTCAATTATTTTGTCATATTTGTAATGTATTGTATAAATATTCTCATTTGTTATCATATGTATAAAATGGGCTAATTTCTTGTGTTGAGATTTGTGGTATTTGTTTAACCTAACTTTTATTTAATTTTAATATTTGCTCTTTGATATTAAGTTGTTTATTTTCATGTGTTTCTACTATTGTTATTATTGCATTTTCATTTATGTGACTAATGAATGAATGTGTTTAGTGATTTGTACATCGTTCGAGAGAAGGTTATGTATTTTAGACCAAATGGTAGAAACCCTAGGTTTGTGTAGTGGATAGAGATATATCACTAATCCTAGGTTTCTTTTCGTTGTTAAAATTAAATTAATTACAGTTGTGTAATCGAAAGTACACATTTTTCAAGGAATCGACCACCTGGACTTAAAAGGTCCACATTAAACTAGTTCATGCTTTATTAGAGAACACAAAGTTAAAAGTTTCTGACACGGTTTATGAAATCGTTTAAGTTTATGGCAGTACTTAGCATAATATACCCGGTGGTGCAATGGCTTATGCTAGAATTTATATAGAGCTTACTGATTTTTTCTGCCTGTTATATGGATATTTTTTCTACACGAAATAGCCGTTAGCTAATTTCAATTTCACCAGAAAAAAAATGAAAAGAATAGAGAAAATGACTAATCAATCAGAAAGTGTTGGCAAAGAAGAACTACCAAATAGTAATGGGGTTTATTACACCATTTGATAATTGCCGAGCTGAGGTGGAGCTCGATCACACCATGAAATTGTGAAGGCTAGTAGGCTATTACATCCAAAAGTTAATCATATGAGAAACTCTGCTCAAACAGGGGGCTTGACAGTAATCGGGGGGTCCCGGATTTGACCCGGGACAAAAATTCCTGTCAGCCTAGCGTTTCTCTAATCATATATTTCAGTATTGAAACCAATTCGGTCATATTTAAAAGTTGGAAGTGACCATTCAGAAGGTGCATCTTCACTGCCACATAAGACTTGAGATCATTAGCAATGACGATTAAAAGCATAACTCATAAAATGATATTATTTACCAAAATTCGTACACTCACATCCAACATTCAACATCCAAAACTTAGAATTTGTTTGATTCTCATTTTTGAAAGAAAAGATTTTGTAATAGTGATTTTTTGAGAGTGTTTGATTAAAATGTGAGAAACAATTTAGATTTACATATAAAATTATTTTATTGGAAAAATATATTGATATTATAATTTTGAGAAAAATGAATTTTTGAAAAATGGTGGTCAAATATGGACTTAAAACAACATCAAGACTTGAGAAGGGATGAAATGGGTCCATTTACAGCACCACGCTTATATTGTCTCAAAGACTTGAGCATTTGTTTCATGTTATAGGAAGCTCGATTCCTAATCATAGCTCGAGACCGAAGTGTTAAAAAAAACTGAAAAAAAAAAAAAAATGTTAAATATTAATTTATTATCTTACAATATTTCAGGAGACGATTCCATGAATTCGACTAAAAAAATATAGAATTATGTTTTATTTGTAAAAAAACGAAGAGAATTTGACGTAACCGAACAAATACCAATTGATTCTTGTCTGAAAACCGGACCGAGATGTGATGCTAATGTACCAAGAGTGCATTAGATGAAAGGAAAATGTCATATGTATAGGAGTATGATCTACAAAATTTTTACAGAACGCTCACATGGGATAAGGTTCATGTGATTTAAACATTGTCAAAAAATTTCATCCCACCCACCTCATGTGTGTGTCCTGTACAGGCTCTGTACCTGTAGCTTTGTTGTAGATGAAAAGCGTAGAACGTGGTAGAATTCGGCTATTTGGTATACAAGTGAATATCGACTGCCAGCATGTCACACGCGTGGAATTCCAGGAACGTACAAGCCATGCATGTTCGCCACGTCTGACGCCACTCGTCCCATTCCCTACGTATAGCTCCCTTTTTTTCCCTTCATTCCAAAAGCGGTTTCTCCACTGAAGCATAATATTCATTCTTTTCACGTTTGCAGAAACGATAATCGGAATTGAAATCTCTGTTTGTTTTGTCAAGACGCAGTCTTACTTTCCAACAAATATATAGGCGTTCGTCATATCAATTATGGCTTCCAGAATCAATCAAGTTTTTGCACTTGTGCTGGTGTTGGTGCTGCTAGGCGGCGCTGCTGCCACTGGTTCCGACGTCAACTATGAGGAGTCCATAGTAAAGTCTAAGAATGCTGGAGATAAGGCAGCGGAAACTGCCAAGGAAGCTAAGGACAGTTCGGAATCGTGGACTGATTGGGCCAAAGAGAAAATATCTGAAGGGTTGGGATTAAGGGCTGAAGAAGCAAAGGATACTGCTAGGAGAACCTCTGATGCATCAATAGATGCTACGAAAAAGAGCAAAGATAAGGTCATCGAAACAGCTACAGGTAATTAATTAAACGTACTAGGAAATTTATGAAATATTGTCGGTGTTAGCACGTCTTAAAATTTAAAAATCTGTGGTTTCATGTAACATTATATAGAAATTTTTAGGTGACTTGTAATCGAACGTTAGGAATTAAAATTTGGCAGATTTTAAGCTACAGAAAGAGAAAGTGATTAGTGGGACTGGGAATCTATTTTGAAAAAAATTCAAGCTCTGTGCAACCTAAGCTATTAACTTCCAACTTAACTAGCTTATCTTTTCCATCTAAAATACATGATCAGGAGAGGGACAACACGGTGCCGAGAAAGCCGGGGATATAAAGAATGTAGCAAAGGAGAAAGCTACTTATGCTAAGGATATTATAGCTGATAAGGCAGCAGAGGCCAAAGATAAAGCATACGAAACTGCAGAGGCTGCAAAGGAGAAGGCTACTTATGCCAAGGATACAATGGCCAACAAGGCAACAGGGGCCAAGGACGAGGCGTATGAGAGCGCGGAGCAGGCAAAGAATGCAGCCAAAGAGAAGGCAACTTATGCCAAAGATAAAACGGCCGACAAAGCAACAGAGGCTAAGGATAAAGCATATGAGACTGCGGAGCAGGCAAAGAATGCAGCCAAGGAGAAGGCTAGTTATGCCTCCGAAAAGGCAACAGAGGCTAAAGACAAAGCATATGAGACTGTGGAGCAAGCAAAACGGGAAGGCGAGGAGGCGTATGAGAAAAGCAGCCAGGCACAAGAGAAAGCGGCTGAGAAAGCAAGGGAAGCAAAGGGAGCAGCCTCTGAAATGGGGAAGAGAGCAGTGGATGAAAGCAAGAAAAAAGAAGCCGTAGAGCATTTGAGTTGGGCCAGGGAGAAGGTAAATGAGGGGTATGAAGCGGCCAAAGCAAAGGCCGAAGAAACTTTGGAGCCGGCCAAGGAAACCGTTGCATCCAACCTTAAGGCTGCCGAGGAGAAATCCCGTGAAATAAAGGACAGTATTGCTGGTCGAAGTAGGGATGAGGAACTGTGAATCGTGTTCTGTTTCTTTCTGTATACATTCATGCATGTTATGTTCAAATTAATGTTGTCAAGTATTATAGTATTATAGTACAAGTTAGTTTTTCCAACGTAGAAGGTAAACTTTTGCCGTTCCAGTTTGAATAAAATGAAGTTTCAGTTATACAAACTTCTGCAATTCAACCAATAAAGTATCTTAAGGACTTATTGTAAAGAATCTGTATTAATAGAGTCAGAAAAAAGTTTAATTTTTTAAGAATGATAACGAAGGAAAAAATTATCAAAAAATAAAATAAAATATTTAAAAAAACAAAATTGATTTTAAAAAAAATTATTCGTACAAATATTATCACATTTTGTTCTTTGGTACACATTTTGTTCTTTGGTATTGAAACTCATTAAGCTTATTCACGAAAAACGTCATCTAGCTCACTCGTGAAAAACGATGAATGAAAAGAAGTGATGTGTTACATGATTGAGGAACGTGTTAATGAATCTAATAGTTGTAGGGTACCAAGAGATATAAATCTATAATAATAATAAAATGAGAGGAGAGTATTTTGTTCCATTGAATTGAACTTTTGAGTTTAAACGAAATTTTAGATATATTAGCTTGATGAGCATGAAAAGGAATTTCTATAAACGTTATTTATTTTATTTTTGTGATAATTTTTTTAAGCAATTACAGCTTCATAGGAGATGCTCATTCATTCGAAAATCTTTTAATTTAGAAATCAAATCCTTTTAGGTTTTGCCAGTAATAATAATTACTTCCATAAATTATTTTCGTATGCAATATATGCATTTTTACTGGTATCAGCTTAGTGATAAGTAAACATGAAACAAATAATAGTACATGTACTTATTAAATAGGTGAGAGAATCTCACTTTGCATTTAATTAATAAAATTATGAGAATATTCATAATCTTTGTCAAGTTCAACATAAATCTAAATATATTTTGACAATGTCTCTTTCAAAATTTAAGAGAAAATAATTAGAAATATTATTAGCCCACCACCCTAAAATCTAATTGTAATTCCGACGTAGTATTAGATCTCCCACCTAATTACAATTAAATTTAAATTAAAAGACCATCTATTTAAGAAGTTTTTCCTTTTTCCTATCATTTCTGATTGATGGAAACAGAGTCGCAAATACTTGCAACTTGACTTGAAATGTCGCATTCATTATCTTGACTCGGGATAACCATTTGATACGAAGGTAAAGGAGGAGAGGATTCATCTTGAGCCACAAATCTTTATTCAGAACATTTAGTAATTGCCTGCCTGCTTCTCATCCACTGTCAAGAGTATGATGTTGAAAAAGAAAGCCACGTTAATAAAGCTCCACTTTTTTTTTTGCACTCTTAGTCTGGCAATATACAACAGGACCATATAATCAGTATTCAGTGCTAAGCTTTAGAATAGTTTACTGTTTAGTTGCCTGGGCAAATTAAAAATTACATATTGCACACTGTTAACTAGAAAACATTAATTATATAAACCGATTGATAATGAAGAACAGCAATATTATTCACCTACGATTAGGATTTAAATGTTTGAACTCAACTATTGGATAAAATTGGACAGTACACCGTACTAGGAAAATGGTTGCTTCTTTTTCTTTAGTAGTAGTCTTATAATGTAAAGTCGACTTTATCAAACATGCTATCAAGGCAAAGGTTCTTGAGAATCTCCTAGCCGCGACAAATGAAGGTAAGCATCTGTGCCTGTAATAATAACCATGATAGTTATAACTGGCTTCCAATTATCTAATCATGTGACTGTTAGCTAATTGGAAGGATTAAATAACTGACAATTCATGGTAAGGGGAGAAAACTGGAGAAAATAACATACCATATCCTTCCATGGATATAATTTGCAAATCCCCTCCAAAATACCTAGCATACAAACGGCTTATTGGAAGTCCATATCCATAACCGGCCATAGTCGTCGCTGTTCCAAGGTCAATGTCCGACTGCTCGTCTAGAGGGTTCTTTGCAGTACTATAGAGATATGTGAAAATTTTAGGGAGACCACTTCTTCTTATTCCGCCTACTTCATCAGAGACCTATAATATGTGTAGGGACCGATTCTAAAATTGGAATCAAATACTAAAGATTTGAAGGGATAAAGAGTGCGAGAATGTGCCTTAATGGTGACATCCTCCAATCCATCAGCAACTATGATCCGGATAGGAGGTGGAACCCTATCCGACTCCATGAACCTCTCTTGAGAAGCACGCAGGGAGTTCTTGACCAACTCAAAGACCATCAAATGCAAGTGTGTCGGTACG
>CM033351.1:28827136-29127907 GCA_019395295.1 Osmanthus fragrans | reverse complement strand
TGAGATAGAGACTAAAATAACTTACGGAAAATTAAAATTAGTATCCTCATAGATATTGATATCCGGAGCACTACCATATTCCCGCAAACAGATTGAACGGGCATCCTCACTACCACATTTTGCAACCTCAACAGGGGACATTTTTGTATGAATATAACCTACACAATCAGGGGGTGGGTTTGGATCGTGCAATGCCACATGCTGCCCTGAGGTTACCATTTGAAGCAAATAGAAAGTTGTTTAGCAAAAATTTCGGGTGATACTACAAATAAGTATCGCAACAACAATACTAGATGTGCCCATAGGAAAGGAAGCAGGCGAACAAAATAGGCTAACCAATTAGCATTCGGATCCCAATTCTTGACATATAAAATCGATCCAGAAACTGATGAATTTCACCGAGATCCTCATAATCAATTTTAGGATCTAGATCTTTCTTCAACTGTTGAACTCCTAAAGCCATCATAGGGACCACATTGTTGTGCCTGACTTTGATCATCTTAATCATTTGGGTGAATTCTAGCTCATCATTCTTATCCTTAATAACTGGAAAGGATCTAAGGTCACGGAAAGAATCCAAATACCAATCTCTTACCTAGTAAGAGGACAAATAAGAAACCAACATGCATTTAATCATTTGTACAACATTACAAGCTTTTCTCGAAACAAAATAAAAATAAAAAAAATAAAAGAAAGAAAGAAACATCATGTAATAACTACCTCAACATTGAGTAGAATCAAGTACTTTGTCCAATTGTACGTCTAGAATTCCCCACGCATAATTTCATGAATAAATTAGTCACGGTCATAGGACAAAATGATGCAGATGGAAGGTGCAAATTGTACTTACCAGCAATGCACTATCCAATTCATGCCATAAGGGCATATATCATTTGAAAATATTTTTAAAAAAAATGCAAATTAAATAGAAGAAGAGCTTATACCTAAATCATGATTTGAAACTTCTCATCCATGAGGACCATGACTGAACATATGATCAAAACACATTTAGATAAACAAAAGTATACATAAACAGTCCGTTAATCCACATAATCTGTTTATAATTCCGCAGCCAAATCAGAAAACACGATCAAGTAACATAAATTGATAAAAACCACCCATAAATTAATGAAACCCTAATTCTCAAAAAATTATCGAACAAGATAAGATGCGCAAAAAAAAAAGGTAAAATTGAAAACCCAGAAGGAAAAATATACCTTCAAAACAGCGGGTTTATGGGACAAACCATAGGGGAGCGACTCCAACTCAATAGCCCGGCGGGCGATCCGAATAGGTAACTCCTTGTGGAGGAATTGAGCCGATATGAGCAAATTCCGGTCGGTGGGTCGGGACCCGAATTCCAACATGTAACGGAGGCTGACACCCGTCTGTTTCATGGCACCCCATTTCTGCACTTCCTGTATGAGCCACTTGGAGAATCCCTCCGCCGCCTTCTTAGCCGCCATGAAAACAGCCTCCAATGAAATTTTATATTGACCAGTGCACAAACAAGGAGTGAATTGGGCGATATTTACAAGGCCAATTGACATGCGTATTGTGCTAGCACTACATATGCATGCACAAAACAGTCAATTATTGCGTCTGTAAATGCAGTGGTTAAAACACACGAAGGCAGAAGAGAGAAAGGTTATATGTTTTAGAGAGAGTGTGTTCGAATAACGTAGGATGCTAGGAGTGTGGAGCAGGAATTGGTATATGGGAACTTGGACATGGATTGAGGTGTGGGTCTAGTTTAATTTGAGTCCTTTGAACTTGAAAATGCCATCGGTTAGAAAGAGAAGGATGGATGGGCTGAAATTTGGAGGAAATACCTGTGATTGGCCGTTTGAAGATTCCATATTCCCACATTGGCCTTTGATCAAATAACACATTAAAAAAAAAAAAATGAAAAAACGAAAAAAATAACAAAAGAGAAGAAAACCCCAAAATACCCATTTGATTCCAGGCTGTTAACAGCCGGTCATACTGGCTGTTGACTTAAATTTTTTTTTTTTATTTTAATAACAATAAATTATTTAATTGTTATTCTGTATTTTTGTATAAAAAACAATTAATAAAATTTAATATTTTGATATAATAAAAGAAATAACATTAAATTGATAATTATGAAAATAAAATATTATTATTTTTTTAATATAGTATATTTCAAATGTAATTAAATAATATTTGTATTTTTTTCTTTAATAATTTCCTTTTGTTTTAATTTGCATATATAAAATAAAATAAATAACTTTTTAAATTTAATAATTTACTACCAAAAATCAAACGTAATTAAATAATATTTATATTTTTTTCACTTTAATAAATTTCTTTTGTTTTAATTTTTATATATAAAATTAACTAAATAATTAATTTTAAATTGATAATTATGATAATGAAATATTATTTTGTAACAAATTAGCAAATTCTTTTTTTTTTTCATTTTAATATTTTAATTAATTTAAAATTCTTCAATTTAATATTATTTGTAAATAAATATTTATTTTTTTCAAAGTTAATTAAATAATAATAATAAAATTTCATTTAATTATATATATATATATATATATATATAATTAAATGAAGAAATTTAAATTGATAATTATCAAAAATCAAACGTAATTAAATAATATTTGTATTCATTTTTACTTTAATAAATTTCTTTTGTTTTAATTTTTATATATAAAATTAAATAAATAAATAAATAATTTTAAATTGATCATTACGAGAATGAAATATTATTTTTTTTAAAATAGCAAATTCTTATTTTATTTTCATTTAAATAATTTAATTAATATAAAATTCTTTAATTAAATATCCTTTGTAAATAAATCTTTAATGTTTCAAATTTAATTAAATAAAATTTATATCTTTTACTTACTTTTAATATTTTTCATTTCTTTAAATTATTTATCTATATATCTTTGTAATTTCTTTTTGTTTAATTTTTTAATATATACAATTAAATAAAAAAATTCAATTGATAATTACCTTAATTAAGTGTTCTATTCAACGAAATTTAAAAAAATCATTTTTTTTCATTTACTATTTTTACTTTAAAATTGTTTAATTAAATATTCTTTGTAAAGAATCTTCAATTTTGTTCAAATTTAATTAAATAATATTTATATTCTTTATTCAATCTTTTTAATTTCTTTTTGTTTATTTTTCTAATATATATAATGAAATAAAGAATTTTCAATTGATAATTACCAAAATTAAATATTAAATAAATAATTATATAATTAAATGTTACGAAATTGAATAAAATTTATATAATTAAATAAATAATTTTAATTTGGTAATTATCAAAATTAAATATTTTAAATTAGAAAATTAGAAAATTAAATTTATATAATTAAAGAAATAATTTTAATTTGATAATTATCAAAATTAAATATGAAATAAATAATTATATAATTAAATGTTAGGATATTTAATAAAATTTATATAATTAAAGAAATAATTTTAATTTGGTAATTATCAAAATTAAATATTTTATATTAGCAAATTAGCAAATTTAAATTTATATAATTAAATAATTAATTTTCATTTGATAATTATCAAAATTAAATATGAAATAAATAATTATATAATTAAATATTACGAAATTGAATAAAATTTATATAATTAAAGAAGTAATTTTAATTTGGTATTTATCAAAATTAAATATTTTATATGAGCAAATTAGCAAATTAAATTTATATAATTAAAGAAATAATTTTAATTTTATAATTACTAAAATTAAATATGAAATAAATAATTATATAATTAAATGTTAGGAAATTTAATAAAATTTATATAATTAAAGAAATAATTTTAATTTGGTAATGATCAAAATTAAATATTTTATATTAGCAAATTAAATTTATATAATTAAATAATTAATTTTAATTTGATTATTATCAAAATTAAATATGAAATAAATAATTATATAATTAAATGTTACGAAATTGAATAAAATTTATATAATTAAAGAAGTAATTTTAATTTGGTAATTATCATACCAAAATTAAATATGAAATAGATAATTATATAATTAAATGTTACGAAATTGAATAAAATTTATATAATTAAAGAAGTAATTTTAATTTGGTAATTATCATACCAAAATTAAATATGAAATAAATAATTATGAAAGTGCAAATACTATGAACTTGTTTCTAACCTTATGATGAAGATTCAAGAGTGTTAGATGTCAATTGGATGATGAAATGAGTCAAAGTGATGAAATATAGCCAAAACATGAACACATATCAACTTTCAAGTTGAAAAGTTTTGCATCGGTTTTCAGCCTCATCTTGAAACCTTTTTTTGACATAGCAGAAGATCGAATTAGAAGTTGATGTCTAAATCAAAGTTGTATCCCTTTAATTTAGCTTTCCAACACATCTTGAATCATCTCAATCGGATATCGGTAGAGAATGTTATGGCCAAAAGGAGTGAAAATAAATCAATTTTCAACCGTAGTTGGAGATTGAGATCCATTTTTGGCCTAGTAAATGAAAAAACGAATTTTCGGCTGTTTACAGGCGAAAAATCGGCTGTAAACAGCCGAAAATTCGTTTTTTCATTTAAGGACAATTTTGTCTTTAAACCTTCAATAGGCCAAAGTGGAAATATGAACTTATGAAAAAGTCAAAGTAGAATTAAGGCCATTTGACTGGGCCATTTTTAGAAGAACCCCCTGAAATTTGGATACTTTTGAAAATAACCTAGTCAAAGCACCTAACTTAGTTAATTGATAAAAAGTCTACATTACTTTTAAAGAAATGAATTATATATTACAAAATATATCCTATCTTTTAGAATCGATTTACAAACTAGTTTTTATCTTCTATCTTGAATTTCAAAATATAAATTAATTTTTTGATCTAATATATTAGAATAATCTGTAACATATTTTTCTTTAAGTCTATTATATTCTTCCGATAATGTATTTATATTTTCTAATGGAGAAGTAATATTATTTATTTTATCTAACAATTTTTCTAATAAATTATCTAATCATTCAATAGTATATTCAGGCATAAAACTACAAATATAATAAATAATCTTAACTATTTTAAACTTCTAATAACAGTAATTAAAACTTCATAAATAGCAGAAAAGCAAATATTAAAGCAAGAATATAACATAAATAAGAAAGATCTTACAGTATTGGAGCAGAAGGTAAAAACAGATTAATATCAACGAGATTTTCCTCGAACTTGCACCCATATATTTGTATACTCAGATATAAGTGATCGGTGTTATTTGAATTTAAGAAAATTGGTTATGGTCCAACACGACTTCCGCACACTCATTGATTTTCTCTCTGACTCTTTTGCATATCTCACAATGGATCACACGGAATCACAGTTTTCCTTTCAATTCCTTGTTAAAATATCACCATGAATGATAACATGGTTCTAATGGCTTTCTCTAACAACGCCAAAAACCTCTACAAACGGCAACACGTCAACGAGAAAATACACAAATCATCAAGATTTTCACCGTTGGAGTATAAGTAAGATAAGAGTTTTTAGAGAAAATAATAAGGATGAAAAAGAAATGTTTTGGAACAACTTTAATTTCATAAACACATCACACTAATATATCTTACATAAGAGTATACATACATATTTCGGCTACACTCTTGGTACTTTCTCTAAGGAAATTAGAACTCCATAGAGATTACCTTATTACAAGCTTCACTTGAAAGAAAGAAACTGAAAATGTTACAAGATTTGAAAAACTAGGTAGAGAGATAAATTTTTTATTTAAGACTCGATGCCTTCCTTTTGCGAATTATCCTTCAATTTATAGACTCCAAAAGCTTTCTAGCTATCCTTCATTATTGTGGTTTTACTGTGTAAGATAGTGGGAATCTTACTGTGGCCTAAAGTTTTCTTGTCGTAATATGAAAATTATTGAGAGGTAAATCCACGATTTTTCTTTACCAGAGTAATTCTAATAAAGTAGTGATAAACGGGTCTATTACTTTTCCATATGCGACTCAAACCACTCATCCGGGTATTCTGATGGATCAAGAGAGATTGGTGAAATGTCGCATTCAGTGCTACAGCATTCACACTTGTGATTGGGATAACGCCAAAACTGTTTACACAGCTCATTTTTTGTTTTCTGCGTTCCACTGACTTGTCCTTCAAAAATGTTATCGCACCATGTATCAAGATAGTGTCAATCTTCCTGTTTGGTGGGTGCCACAGCTTTACTGTAGATCATGTGATCATGTGACTCGTACACCCATATGTTTTATTTTTCTTCAATAATTTTCTGAATATGCTCAAATTGCTCATTGTATCCCTTTGCTCTATGGAAGGCAATCATGTTGATGATGTCTTCTGGCGTGGATTCAATGACTTCACTCTTTTCAGACTGAAGATGATTGATAGTAGTGGTCATTCTTATGGCATGGCTTGCTGGAAGCAACCTATCTTCTTCATTATCCAATTCAGGACTGGCTGTGAAAAATCTGATATATATATATATATATGTTCTTAGGTTTAAGAACTTGACAATATCGTCCAATAGCTCGGACTACATCTTTTGGTAGCATAGAAATTTCTTTTAATGATTCTGATGGGTAAATACAAATTATATTTCCCATCTCATAAAGAGTACAAACCCAATATGCTGGAGCTCCTGGATAAAGATTAACTTTGTTATAAGTTCCATATGTAAGAGTTTTCATCCACCCTCCAATACTCGTGAACCAGTAGCAGGCAAGATTGAACAATACATATGCTAAAATAAAATTATTTTTATTCTTGATATCCATAACACCAGGGGTGTTACAGGCCTTGATAATATTTGAGCGATTGAGCTCTGGTATAGAGATACTATCCTTTGTAAAAAAAAATTCCTGTGAGGGAGACAAAGTAGTATTCTCTTTGACAGATAGTTTATGAAGCTTTAATGCTTCTTGTTCAATATTGGCGTTAAAGCCTTCAGATCTATTGGCACTAGGGCCTTCAGATAATACAGCCTCGTTGGCTTTCTCAGATATTGGCTTAGCAAAAGTCTTCTCCATCAGTGCTATCTTTGATTCTATTGCAGCAATCTCCACACTCATCTCGAACTTCAATGTTTCGAGTTCCTTCTTGATTTGCTCCATTCCTGGTTAAAAAATATGGAATAAAATTCTCTTTCCCTTTAATATGGACAATATCAAAATTAAATGACGCAAACCACATTTACATTCTAATAAATAGCCTTTCAGCTGCACTAGTTCCAAGTTTATTTGTTAACAATGGTTTTACCTGAGTATTATCCGTTCTAATAAGAAACTTTTTAAGTAACAAATAAAGTTCAAATTTTGTTACTCCTTTCTTGACAGCTAAACATTCCTTTCAAATATCATATCTAGTTTCTGCATCTTTGAAAGAACCTGAAGTATAAGCAACAAGCTCTTCTGGGCATTTACATAATGGATTACAAAGAAAGTCTTTATGATTTTCTTTTCTTTTTAGGATTGTTCCCCAGTGTAATAGAGAAGCATCAGTTTCTAAAATATAAAAATCATTTTCATTTGGAATATTTAATTCGGGTAGATTTTCATATACTTCTTTATTTTGTTTACCATTTCGATATCTTCTTCTATCCATTCCCAATCAACACATTTTCTAAGTTTTTTGGTAAAATGGACTTTATATTTATAGTAATTTTTGATAAATTTTTTAGAGTAATTTAATAATCCAACAAAGTTTTGCAGCTCTTTTTTATTTTCAATTACTTCTGAAAATTCGATAATCTTCTTACCAATATGAGGTTGCTGAAGTATTTTTTTTCTTCTGTAAAAATATATCCTAAGAATTCAATTTCAGTTTTAGCTATTTCTGTTTTTCTTTCAGATAGGGTTAATCCATATTTTTTGGCAATATAATTGAATTTCTTAAGATGTTTGATATGCTCTTTTAAATGTTTACTATGGATAAGGATATCATCTACATAAGCAATCCAGAATTTTGTATTGGCTTGATTATCTTATCCATTCTTTGTTGAAATATTGATGGAGCATTCATTAATCCAAATGGCATAACGTTCCACTCGAATTGTCCTAATGGATTAGGGGTGATAAAACTAGTTAAAGGTTTAGATGCTTCATCTAGTTTTATTTGTCAATATCCTAATTTACAATCAAATTTAGAGTATATTTTATTTCCTTGTATTTGTTTTATTAACAAATCTTTTATTGATAATTTATAGCTATTAGGTATAGTTTTAGAATTTAGGTCTCTATAATCAATTACCATTCTAGTTTTTCCTCTTTTAATTTCATTATGGTTTCTAACCATAAATGCAGGACTATTATATAGACTAGTTGATTCTTTTATCACTCCTAATTCTAAGAGTTCTTTAATTTGTATTTTAAATTCTTTTTTATCTTCTTCACTATACGGAAATTATTTTTCAGATATCTTAGCGTCTGAACTTTTTAGGTCAATGGTTGCAATAGGTTTATCTTTGTCCCAATTGATTAAGGGATGTTCTTGATAACATTCTTTTAATTTAAGTTTAATTTTTTCTAACTCTTCTTCTAAATTGTCAATTCTTAATACAGGAATTTTTTTGTTTTTGATTGATTTCAGTATAACATCCACCATGATTACCTACAGAACTCTGATGTCTGGGCTTATGGTGTATTGGTTGATGTGCAATTCCAATTACATTATAAATTTTTGGTGTTTTAATTTTGTGATTACAAGGTGTAGTAAATTCAAAACTTTTTTTATATTGCGTAAATGGGTTATATGTATAGATAAAATTTTCTCCTAAAAGGATATCACATCTAATTTTATATGTTGCATATATTCTTGGAATAAAACATTCTCTATTTCCTATAATGATAGGAACATTTTCTACAAAATCTTTATAGATTTCAACAATATCACTGACAATTTGATCATAAGTCGTTTTCTTATAGTTTCTTTTATAATAATGTTTAGGAAATACATTTCTTTTACATATGCAAATTTCAGATCCAGTATCGAGTATAACATGAAATTTTATCATACAATAGTTTGGTAAATTGAGAGTTATCTCAATATATGGACTAAGTATACTAGTTATAATTGATTTAATTCCTTGTATCATATAAATTGGTTCTTTGGTTTTATTAACTCTAGGAAGTATTTTCTGTTTATCCTCTATAATTATTTGTAGGGTGTTTTCTGGATAACATATGGTGATACCTTTTCAAGAAAATTCATTCCAAGTAATATTGGGCTAGTATCTTTTCCTTTTCTATAATCTTTATGGATTTTAAGGTTTAATTTAAATTGTTCTTCTTCTATATCAGTAAAGCTTAGTTCAAGATTAACAAATCTTCTGATTTCATATTTAATTCCATGATAATCTGTAAGAGTTATTCTTTGTGGTAGGTTTTCTTCAGATAAATGATCCACTAAATCTGCTCTTATATGGCTGGTACTAGCTCCTGTATTGACAAGTGCTATGATTTCTTCGTAGTTATTTTGATTATTGATATACTCTGTTAAGATAAAGAAATTATATTCCTCACACTTTCTTAGGTCAATATCAATACTATTTCTAGGTAATGTTGAGTAGTTTTTACTTGTAGATGGTCTACTAGAGCTTGCAAGTTCTCTAGTACTGATACTTCTTTCTATTCTTCTACTAGGCATTCTAACTACAAGTTGTCCAGAGGTACTTAAAGTGGCTAATCCTTGGTTCCCTACGTTATTGTCTATTCTTTTAACTCATTGATGAAAATCAAGCAATATATCTTGTGGTAAGGAGATATTATTGTCACTTAGCATTCTTGGTGGCGTAAATTGTGCTAGGTTTCTAAAGTTTTCATGAATTTCTATAAATTCTCCTGAAATTTTATTGATTTCTTTTTGGTGTGTAGTTGTAAAAGCATACAAAACTTTACAATGTAAAGTTACGGCTTTACTTCTAGGTGGCATAATTAATCTATCAATTTTGTGATATAAATTTAGTCTTAGACTTAAGTTTTCTTCTGATAAAAACATGGCAAATCCAGGTCTTATAGTAAATATAATTTTCTTATAAACAAGATTTCCAGAGACCATTCCTAATAGGGCATCCATAAGATCATGAAGTATTCTATTATCCATCAAGTATATTTGTATAGGAATATCCATTCCTTCTCTAAAATATCCTTTAATCATAATTTGGATCCCCCAATAACTATATTCTTTAATCTATCTCTAGTAGATTTTTTTAATATTTGTTAATTCTCTATTAACTCATTCTCTTGTTATAAGAGGTATAGTAGTATTGTCTTTAACATTTTCAATATTAATAGGCACTTTGTCATACTTGGCAATGTATATTGTTTTGTTAAACCAAGATAGTATAGGTCTTATAAAAAATCTTTATCTCTTAAAGATATTTGTTTTTCTTTTATAGCTCTATTTCTTTCTTCATCAAACACAACAGTTTGCGAAATTTCTTCTCATTATTTAAGTTGGTCTCAATAGTATCAATAATTTCTTGATTTATATAGATCTGTTCATATTCCGGTTCTTTAATTTCTTCTATATCTAGTTCATAGATTGAGTCAGTTTCAGATAATTCGTCTAAATCTTCAATTATCTCATATTCTGGTCAAGTTCTATTTCTTCCATTAATCTAATGGACTTAACATTTTCTCTTCTATTTTTATTAGGACAATTAAGAGATATATGTCCTATTTCGTTACATGTAAAACATTTACATTTTTTATAAAATTCTTCCTTAGATTTTTTTCTGGGATTTCTTATGTTGGTTAAATTTCATTTTCCAAGGTTTTTTCTTTTTAAAATATTTCTTGTGACTCTTAAATTCTCTATTTTTCTTCCAAGGTTTAAGATATTTCTTAAATTTCCTTTTATAATATGATTTCTTGGATGGTTGATGACAACCAAATTGTGGTACTGCTGTTATTTCTCCATAACAACATAAACTACCTTTCTTACCATGTTTTCTAAATAGGTGTTGGTACATAGATTTTTTGCACCATTCAGATATTTTTCTCTTAGCGAATGAAGTTATCATTCCTACAGTATCAGCCATTTGATTAGAATCTTCTCATTCTATTTTCTTCCAATAAATTTGGTACTCCTCAAATAATTTCTGACCCCATGGCCAGGGCAGTTTAAGAAAATATCTATTTAATAATTTTTTATCCTCTTCAGATGTATTCCATTATTTCATGGATTTGGATGCTTTGATATATATTTTTTTCGAATTTCTTAGTATATTCATTTAATTCACACATATCACAGATTTTTAATAATTCCATTTCTCTTTCAACTTGTAAGGTTATTTGAGTAATCATATCAATTTTAGTTTCAGGTATAACTTCTCCTAAGAGTAGATGTCTAAAGAAATTTTCTATTCATTTTAAAATCTCTTTAAAATTTTCAGTATCTAAACTTTCATTACTATCTATGGTAGTTGTAGATTTTTCTCCATATTTGATTTGATTTGTGGTTTCTTCAGAAATTCTTCTCCAGATGTCTGAAGTAATTCTTCTAAAGGTGTGGATTATAAAATTATAAGTTTGAGTGGTATTCCATTTATGAAAAGCAACAGCTAAATCAGTAGTTTTTGCCCAAGAATCAATAACTTCGCTTTTGTTATTGCTATCATCAATATCTAACTATATTCCTGTTGTAGAAATTGGTTCAGTAAATAATCTAACAAGATTAGTATCCCTAAGATGTATAGACTTGGTCACAATAATTTTTGGACATTTTCTAAAATTATAACCTTCTCGCTCATTAGTTTTTTCATGTTCTCTTATCCATTCCAAATTCCAGTCATCAGATTCATCTTGAATCCAATCAGTAGTAACATTAATTCCACTAGTTTCTTTGACTAACGGCTCGACTTTTATTTAAAGGTGGAGTATTAATTTCAGTAGTCTCTTCTTTAGGTGGAGGATCATTCATATATATATATTCTCAGTTTGGATAGCTAATTGTTCTAGACTTTATTTATAAGCTTCTAATTCCTCTCCAGTAGCTTCAAAAAATTTAGTTTCTAATTCTTCTATAACATATGCCGGTAAAGGTGGTTCAATTGAAGCATAAGAATTATTTTTAATTTTTAATTCTTTAAATTTTGATTCAATTTGTTTATATAGGATTTTTTGTCCAATCTTAATATTATCATTTACAATTTTTAAATTTGATTCAATATTTTTCACATGAGTTATGATGTCTTGATTTATCATATCGATTTTTTCTAAAGGTAAAGCATAATTATCATATTGTTCTAAAAATTGATTTATAATAATATATTCTTCTTCATATTCGGGAGATTCATCTACTAAAATTTGTAATGTTTTATTTTTACTTCAGTTAACTGTTGAGAATTATTTATTTATTTTATCTCTTCACTTAGAGATTTAAATTTGCTACTTAAATTTGTCGCTAACTCTTGTAATTTAATTCTATTAGTATTAGTTAAAATATCAATATTTTGTAATTCTTCTAAAATTAGTTTATCTTTTCTATCCATACTAGAAAATATTTTAAAAGTGCTAAAAATTTTCTTCAGTTTGTTACTAGGCTCTGATACCAATTTTGTGGAAAGACGAAAGCGTTAATATAGAACAAAACTATTTTGAGGACTAGATTGAAATTTTTTTATATTAAGATGACAATGGGTGCAATTTTTATGTTTGGGGGTAATTTGGGTAGATAATAATATTAAAAATGGTCAAAGGTCATTTTGAAAAATTGGCCGGGTCAACCGGCTATTAGCCACTAATTCCTCGGTGAAATTTACAGGCTGTGAATTGGACTCCACATAATTGTTGAATTTTATGACGAACTATGCTACATTATCGGGACCACTTAGGCTCTGGTAAAGGGGTTTAACCCTTTTATGGCCGAAAAAAAAAAAAAAAAAAAAAAAAAAGACTTCCTTATATGTGTGTCTATTCGTTACTTTGCCCATGTTTGATTCCCATTTTTTCAAAATATATTTTGTTATCTTCTTTTTAACTACACATTCTTTAATAAAATAATAATACATGTAAATCCAAATTATTATTATTTTTTAACTACACATTATCTATCAATTTACTATTTTAAAATGCATTCTAACCAAAATCTTCTTAAAAAATTGGGGCTCAAACATCTCATATAACTTGTCTTCACTTTTTCTTCTTCTAATTCTTCTCAAACCCTAATCAGCATAATTGAGGGAAAGGCTACACTCGCCCTAACTCTTGCATGGATATGTAGTTTTGTAACGAGAGAAATACACACTCCATTGAATTAGGATTCTTAAATTTTGAATTATTGTTCACTATAATTTATGTCCCGATTTTTGGTTGGATCACATTGTTACAAAGAGACATTCTAGTTAGTTGAGGCTTAGGAAATCGTAAAGTTGAGTCACTTCTTTTTTTTGTAATAGAAACTCTTCTCCTTTATTCTAGTTTGAGATCAACTACTTAAATTTTGAGTAGGCAGAGTTAAAAATTGTACACGAACAACTTGTTACGTGTACAATTTTTTTAAAATATTAAAAATAATATTATAAAGTAATAGATTTTGATTAATATGGTTAAATTAAATATCACTTACATGACAATATGAAATTTCGGCATATTTATCTTGTAGTCGAAAATGAGCTTCTTGACAGTCATTCACGCACATTAATGCTTCCAAAATATATTCTTTCAGTCAGCTCCTGACCTCGGACTTTATCATCTTCCCTGCACTAAAAGCAGACTCTGAAGGTATAGTACTAACTGGAGGTGTCAATAGATCTTTTGTAATCGTAGAAACCACTAATCATTTTAAACCATTTGCAGCATGTTATTGAGCAAGAAGAGTCAGAAGACAACCTACTAAGGCTCCGATACCATTGTAAAACATGTTTGCATGCTTATAGCCAAGGTCCAAGTAGTGATACTTGAAATCACAAAACGAGGTTGAATCACTTGACTTTGATTTGCTTGCTTTTCCACACTGTCTTGTACCCGCTTCTTAATCAAAAATTCGATCACAAAGGAAGGAATTTAATTGCCACAATCCAATAACCAATTTAAAGATGTTATTGAAGCAAAATCAAGTCACACACCTTATATATTTTTCTCAGTATGGAAACTGAATCTGCATGTATTGCCTATGGTTTATTGTAGAGGTAATATTGGAGGTTGAGGGTGGTGGGTGATTAAATATTAAACTCAAAATTTAATTCCTCCCTCCAACAACCATCCCATACAAATTGGGTCGGGTCAACTCACATGGACCACCCGTTTTCTTCCAACATCTACATGTGGTTTTGCCAAGAATTTTTATAGACAATGGATGGAATATCATAAATGACCCACAACTCGTTCTAAAATATTGGGATTGGCTCGCTTTTGTGTCCTTCAGTCATCACCATTGATTGGGAAGTCTCTGCGATCAATTGGCCTCACAGTCATGCAGACTTGTATACCATTTTGTGTAATGAATCATCTGGCATTTACTGCTCAATGTGTTAATATATTCTACCATTTTGAGATTGCAAAGTTCATATGATTATTGAAATGGGGCATCCCTTCACTGGAAGTATATTCTATTGGACGCCATATGTCTATTTGGTTGTAACCTGTACCATTGCTCGCGCCTTTTATGCACTACAGAATCATGCTACCGAGATGTCTATTTAAAATGTCTAATATATAGAACATTGAAAATTTTCAGTGATTTATAAAATCACTCAAAGCTCAACTTCTCGTTCAATCAAGGCAATCATCTGCTCAAAAGGAAAAATGCATCTTCACTTTACTCCAATTTAAACTAGTGGAGTCTACTCAAATTTTAGCTTTAGCGTCTCATAATTACTTTATTTAAACGTTTTTTACAATACAAATGATAATGCCAACGGTAAGGAGTACATATGGAAAAGTTATCACGTAAAGATTATAACTAGCTTATGAGTTGTCAAAATTTCATGGTTAATAAATACAATGTTGTGGACTGATGTAAACCAAGATAACAGTTACCGCACACCATTTTTCCTAATGTCATCAATTTTAATTTTATGGTGGTATTGAAATGCATCACTTACTAGCCTCCTCCCAACCAAAGACTTCTTTAACATACTTAGCAGAGTTTTATGGATCATTTGAAAGTAAACTCTTATCAAGTCCCAATTAATATTCTGGTCCTCTCCCTACAGGCAATTAAGGAATTCTTACACAAGTTCTAACAATCTTCTTAAAATATTGAACTCAAGTTTTTGGTAAAATAAACCTCAATAAATCCAAAAGATAGGCACGGCCTTGCCACGTTGGTGGGTACACGCAGAATGATTTTATGCATTGCACTGAAAGTACGTTTCACAAGACCCTTAACAGAGATGGGTAGTGTGTGGAGGCAAGGATCTTCGAACAAAATATTTAAGGTAAATCTAAATTGAATGGAATCTTGAAAAATACAGATCAGAGGGAGAAAAAAATAAATAAATAAAAATAAAAATCACAAGCTTGATGTTTCATTAGGAGGCCCAGACCGAGTATTTAACAGAGGCTGGAGTGCTTTTACTACAATGCTCATGTTAGGACGGAAATCAGCTTCATATTGCACACACAAGGCAGCAACTGCAGCCATCTGTCATATAATGAACTGAACATTAACCAGTGCATCATGATAATAGAAATAGATAAACAAATTACAAGTCCTCATCTGCTAGATGGTCATTACAAGCTTGAATAAATGTAATTGGCGAAAAATTTACATAGAAACCAAGTCGTGAAACTACTTTACAATCATTCAGTTCAACACAAGTGTGGAAAGTTGCATGTTTTGTTGACAGAAGGATAAAGGAATTATGAAGTTCAGTTCTATAGGAGAGTGAGATAACTAGTTTTAATTTGAATTCTCCTTATTCTGATTTCCAATTATTATCTTTAGGATTCTTGATAAGTGTAAAATATCCTAGCTCAAATTGTCTTATTTACTCGAATAAGAAAAAAAATTGTAGTGACTACTGCGAGAAGCATCGACACACCACCACATAAATGCGCTGGAAACAAAAAGGGAAGCATGAAAATCTGAATAATAACGTGATTTTGAAAGAAAGACTGATCTTCAGGCTGTTTGAGGGAAATCTAATATTGGTGATTCTCAACATTTCACGAAGGAACAGCTAGAGCTAAATTTGAGTTTATAAACTAGTACAAACCCAAAAACCTACGTTCTCTGTTTCTTTTAGCTCAAAAATGTAACTTCTTGATGGCCTTGAGTGTATCATCCAAAAAGGAGCTTCCTTGATCATGGATTAGAGAGCCACGTATCACACGACTGTTCTTCCAAATCTAATTTCTTCTTATAACCTGTGTAGCCAGAAAGTATATATTACTGATGGTTCCAGACCTTTGGTAGCAGGGAAAGGTTCTATTTGTATATTAAGATCCTGTTTATTTTCCATTAATCATCCATAAAATTGAAAAATATGACTGTTATCAATCACATTCAACCACCATTTTCGACTTTCCATCTCTTGTGTAGGGTCCATAACGGCTATATTTTTTATTCTCATTCTACAAATAATGAGAATCAAATGGAGCCTAAAAAAATTGAGTCTAAATTAACTTCTTTATTTCCATATATATCCAGTGATCTATTTTCCATTAGTAAATTCACCAAAACAAATAATGATTACGGTGTGGCCAAGTTTTCCTTCTCATTGAGAGTTTCAAGAATTAGTTTCAGGGAGGACGATTTTGAGTGCTAAGAAAGTACATGAACAAGCTCTCATGGACATCCTAGTTTCCTTATCTAAAGATTTGTTTCCATTGTTATTAAGAAATGAAATCCTCTTTCTAATTTTATATTTGTAAATTATCAAAGTACTGTCAACATATTTTCCTTTACGAATTCGCTCCATTTTCCTTGAGGACACTCATTTTTAGTCAGTTTTGGACACCATGTGGTTCATAATGTTCATTTGTGATCATATTCTCTTTCACAATTCAAGCCTAATTTCAGGCAAGAATTCGTATCCTTGGAACAGATCTTGTATGGAGACTGTAGATACACCTCAACAGAACAATATTGCTAATAAGAAAATAGGCATTTACTCTACATGGCTCAATATTTTATGTCCACAGCTAGTGTTCCACAATTTTGTTGAGAAATTGTTCTCACTGCTACATAGGATTATGTGGGGCATTCATTTCAAGATTCTCATGGATATCTTCAATGAATGTCGAATGATATTCGCAAACCAAGATCTTTATATCTCCTCCTCCAAAAGTTTTTGGCTGCATTAATTTCATTGTCTTTGTTCAAGAATCATGTCAGGAGGAAGTCCCTAGAGTTATCAAATGTTTTTTTAGGGGTTACCTATAGAAAGCATACAAATGCTACGATCCGATGTCTAGAAGGTTTTTCATGATGATGGGTATTACACTGTTTGAAAATAAATTACTATTTACCAAACTCCTCTATCAAAGGAGAACTTCAGACAAAATCAGTCTACGGGATAAAATCCTTTGCCTGCTCCATCTTTTTTGCACCCAAGTGTCTTACCAAGTACTCTTAGTCATTCTTATTGTGCTCCTGGTGATTCCTTTTCTTTACAAGTGCTACTATTTGTGTTCCAGAAGATATTACAGTTCACGCTTCAAAATCCACTAGGATGACATCAACTAAAGTGGGAAACAAATGATAGAAGTGCAAACTCAAAAGCCTGAACTTCGTCTACTCTAAAGCGCAGTCAAATATCGTAGAGTCATAACATAGACTACTGTTGATCCTCAAACAAAATACTGAGTACTTGAAACTTACAAGTAATTATGATTCTAGTCCCCATACAATTAGAGCATCAATTTTGGAGTTTAGAAATGATCCCAACCTCCCAATTAACCTTCTAAAAGGAACTAGATCGTGTACAGAACACCCTATTTCTAAAAATATCTTCTATCGCCGACGGTCAACCTCTTTTAGAGGTTTTACCTCTAACCTTCTTGTGCAGAGATTCCTAAACATGTTATGCGTTTAAAGTTTCTCAACTGGATAATGCAGTCCTAGAGGAGATGAGAGTTTGGTGAAGAATGAGTGGAAACTTGTATTTTTACCAAAAGGGAGAATTCAATTAGCTTTTAGTCAATATTTAAAATACTAGTTTGAGAAACAACTGAAAGCTATAAAGGCAGGCTCATGGTAGTTATGATTACAAGATCATTTTTATTGTAGTAAAGATAAATATAATCACATTACTCTCCTCTAGTAGCAGATTTAGAATTGTTACTCCATTATTTAGTTGTTCAAAATGCACAGTGGGCTTACATAAGAGCTCGACGTGAACTTACCACATAGAAAGGGGTTGCAGTTCAAGAAATGTGATCAGTCATAGACAATACAAGGTCAACTTCTGGTTTATAAACGTTTATTGGAGATACTAATGACTTGCCAAAGAATGATAAAAGTCGGTTGTTGTTAGTAGTGCTAAGACAGAATTTACAGTCATTGATCAAGGCATATGCAAACTATTATGGTAGAAGAAGCTCCTTGAAGAGCTAAAGGTGAGTTTTGATAATCCTGTAAGGTTGTCCATCAATATTGCTCATAATCAATTACAACACAACACTAAACATATTGAGCTGGATTGGGCTAATTTTGTATGACATTCATACATACAGTGAAGCAACTGCACAACTAGTCGATATTCTTAATAACAGTCTGCATAAGTTAGTATTTGAGTAGTTGATAAACAAGCTACAATAGTTGATATCTTGAAACCAGCTTCAGGGGTAGTGTTGAAGTTACATTTGTGTGTTAAGATAAGTAGAAGTTATGATGCACCGATACGGACACGTGTGTCCGACACGATACGTGTCGGATACATCGACACGAGATTTTTCAAAAAAGTGCCGACACGATACGTCATCGACACGTTAATTAAATTCTTTAAAATTCTTCATTTATACAGTATAAATTTAGTTTTATACTTATTATTGATTTTTCTTGTTGAATTTTTTTAAATATAAGTACTTATTTGTTATTTACTAATAATTTTGAGTTAAAAATATATAATAGTTATAGAAAGAAAGAAAAATAAATATTATAGAGTGTCCGAAGAGTGCCGATATCGACACGAGTCCGACACGTGTCGGACACGGACATGCTACCCTAATTAGAGTGTCCGTGCTACATAGAGTATAAGTATGGAAGTTCAATTATGTTATGTGACGACCCAATCTTTGTGCTCAAGCCATTAACTCATTACATCTTGTCCACTTTAGAAGGACCTCTGCCCATGTGCCCAATCGGTAACATGCTTAAGTCTCTCATAAGACAAAGGTCAAGAATTTGATTTCTAGAGGACGTGAGATCAATTCGTGAGGGATAAGATGGACACATGCTCTCCCAAAGTGTAAGTTAAGGCTTGGGCACAAAGGCTCAGGTCGTTACATATTAGAATTGTGAGATAATAACTTATCTGAATCATTCTATATTTTGATTTCAGATTACTTGCTTCTTTAGCATTCCTGGTAAGTGTGAAATCTCACTTTTCCAATACTTGATTTCAACATGAATAATTTAGAATCAGAATGAAGTTACCTTTGCAACTGCCTTAGGTGGGTACTCTCCATTTAGTCTAGCATCAACACACTGCTTCACCTTATCTTCACTGAGCCTTGGTGTTGCCTGATTCCATTTTTCATTTAAATCAATCATTACGGGAAACAATACAATGGTGAACATTCTCCATATTTCTTTGCTAAATAAATGATTGCTAGCCAAAACAAAGAATGGTATACCCATGTCACAAGACTCTGCTGTCCCCTGGGCAATGTATGATCAACAGGTTTACGGCCAGTCACGAGTTCCAGAAGTACCACACCGAAGCTGTAAACATCACTCTTTGAACTTAACTGGCCAGTCATTGCATACCTACCAACCAGAATCAAACATTTTAGGCTCAAAGGGAAGAAATAATCTGAGAGTTGAAACATTAAACGGACTTTTAAGTAAATAAGTCATTATCGTTAAAATCTAATTTTAGGTTTTCTACATTGCTATACTAAATTCAAAAAACAACATACTCAGGGGCATGATAACCAAAAGTCCCAAGAACACGGGTAGAATGAAGACGAGCAGCAGCATCAGGGGCTTGATTTGACAAATCAAAGTCAGCAATCTTGGCAACATCATCATCAAAAAGCAAAACATTGCTGGACTTAATGTCACGATGGATGATGTGAGGAGTTGCCTTTTCATGCAAGTATTCTAGTCCTTTTGCAGCACCCACAGCAATCTTAACTCTTTGGGCCCATGTCAGCACAGGACCTGGTTGTGCACCTTTGACACCTTTTCGTCCTTCATTAAGAAATCAAAAAATTATTTGTATGACAAAGAAGATAAAAAGTACCTGCACTCAGAATTGAATATCGCAAGAGCTCAATACTTGATACACTAAAATAAAAACCTTCAACATGCAAAGCCATCTTGAAGAAAGTAAAGTTGTCAATATAAATTGTGGCAATATCCATTTTGGGCTATAATTGAAGTATCAGATCACATGATGCGCATGCACAAAAAACAAAAAAAAAAACTTTCAAAACATCAACAAATTATTCATAGTCACTAAAAAGGTGTTATGTAGTATAGATTATATAAAAGATTCTTTCATTTGTGGCAACGGCAAGAAGTGATATCACCAAAATAATCTGAAGGGACTGACCATGAAGAATGTCATGTAGAGATCCATTTGCAGCATACTCATAAGCCAGGACACGAAGACCGCCATCCACACAGTAACCAAGTAGCTCAACCGCATTTTCATTCTTTAGTCGTGAAACCATAGAAACCTGCAAGACCATGCATTAAATAACAAAGTCTTACAATGGAAAGATATGAGACATGGAGCATTACATGGCACACTTTGATTAGCCTAACCTGTGCTAAAAATTCTTGGTCTGGCTGCTTGCTGGAGTCTAATTTTTTAATTGCGGCAGCATGTCCACTTCTCAAGACTCCATAGTATACCCTTCCATATGATCCCTCACCAATCAAAGACTTTGAACCAAAATTATCTGTTATGTCCCTTAATTCATCAACTGGAATGGTAGGGACAGCAATCGGCAGGACAGTAATAGTCTGTTTGTCCCTTTGTGCTGTTTCTGTGGCACGATAACCCGCAGGGTTGCCTACAGAACAATCTTGGTTAAGTTTCATTATGAAATCAGAAGCCTGTAGAGATCTTTTTTTCCTTTCTTAGAAATAAAAAAACTTCATTGTGAATGATGAAGGCGGCAAGCCATAAAAAGGAGCACAATGATGGTATTTAAAAGAAAATATTAAATGAAGGTGAGTTTTTATGACCAATTTAAAAGAAAACTGTGAAATAGCAGAAATGCTGGTATTTTCTTCTTCTCTTCTTTCTGAAGCTTACATGTGCAATGAAGCATTAGGTGATGAACCAAAAGATTTAAAAATTGCTAGTCTTATTCAGCCCCTTTTAACCTAAACTTACAGGAAACAACTGTTTATAATAAAGTTTCCACATGTAAACTGAACAAAAGTAGTCCAATAGAGTCCAATCAAGAAATTTTATCCCATTTAAGAATGGAAATTGGTAATTTGTAAAAACTAAAGACTAGATCAGTATAAACCTCACCAGATGAGTGACTTGTCATGTAAGGTCCATTATCAGCAGCCTTTTGCATGTAATCGTCCTCACAACAACCAAAGCAGCCCATGGTTTTTCTTCTCCACAAAAGATCTGGAGAAAAAGCCATTAGAAGCCAATGAGAAATACAGTTGCCTCCATGAAATTTCAGCAGCAACAATAGATTAATGTGAGGGAGAGCCAAGTAGGTTATGTGGCAAAGGCAAAGCGAATATGTTAAGAATTAAGAAGCGGCAAGTTTTGCCAATTGCTTAAATAGTCTTTCATTGTCGAGTTTGTGTTCAGTGTTGATCCACAGTACGATATGTATGCATAAAGAGCTTCAAGAAATAACACAATAGCAGCAATTGGACTCAAGCCAAAAAGGTAATAAACTGCGTGCCAAATATATGTTAAAATTGCAACAGACATTGTACAATACTACCAAAAAACTCAATGCACTTCAATATGGAAAACGTAGATAAAATGATTGAATCACAAAGAAACTTCCCCAAGGCATTTCATTTACAACAGAATTTTCGTCTTTAGTTATAATTCCATTCATCTTTCACCTCTCTGGATTAGTCTAATATAAGGAGTAGATTTCTTCGCCACAGAACATATTAACAGATGCGATTTGCAGCTTACCAACGTTTTCAAACAAATGACACCAAATCAAACGAAGTATCTGTAGGTTTAATGTTCAGGTTTCTCAGCCCGGTAGATTGACAAATATGAACTTTGCAAGGAGTCAAATTGGTAAATTGAAGTTGTGCCGACTCTAGACTCTATTACGAAATTAGCACAATTTTTCCCATTTATAGCAAATAAATCAATTTTAGGAAGAACTCCATGAAGCAGACAACCATCAGAAAAATACAATAACAGGATAGTATTACCATAACCAGTCTAAATCAGAATCTACTTGATCCAACAGAATCCATGAATTATTACAGCACAATAAGATTAATTAATATAAGAAAAGTAGAAAATCCCACAAACACCAAGAAGTCACATAAAAAAAGCAAGTCCCAGAAGACAAGCAGAAATCAAGAAACCAAATTTTCAACAAAAAAAATAAATAAATAATCTATCTATCAAGGAGGAAAAGCTTCAGTCTTTCGCACCGAATTATCCTATAAAGACACAAACGAGAAAACCGGAACAAAAAATGATGAAATAAACAAAGCAAACAGAAAAAGAATCCAGAAATTTCAAAAGGGTAGTTAGATTGTTGGCGTAAAAACAAATAAATATAAGAAAAAAAGAAAGAACTAAGATTGATCTGAAATTCTGGGCAAGAAACGTTGTGACCTTATTTCTTGTGTATAAATATGCAACTGTTGCAGATGCTTGAAAACCAGCAGCAACTGATCCTCTGAGAGGAATATGATGAATATATGCGAGGTGCGAACTGTGAAGGGCAAAGATTGACCAAACGCGTGGGCTTAGACTATAATTGTTCGGTCATTGCCATTCAAAAATGACGAGAATTTACGAGTTTTGGCTAGGTGCTCTGTCTCTTTCCGCTTGACTAGTAAGCAGCTGTACAGGGTTGTCAACGCTTCTTTTATTGTTTTATTAAATTTTATATTTCTCTCTTTTATAGTAGGGAAAATTGCATTTCCGTCTCCTATTTTTCAAAAGGAATAAATTGGTCTTTAACATTTTGTTATAGTCGAATCATCGGTGCATGGCCATCTAAATTATCGTGTAGCTTTCTTGAAATCATATCTCACTATAATTTTCTAGACACAGTCCAAGTTTAGAAGAGTTTTATGAAAATTGTCATAGATGACCAAAAATAAGACCAATTGCTTCAATTAGGGACGGAGCCAGCTATTTGGAATTGGGGGGTCCTAGAATTGAAAATACAGAGGTGAAGGTGGGGACCACGGGGGCTCAAGGGCAGTGCTCCAAAAAAAATAAAATTTGATACATTATTAACAAAAAAAATCAATAAACGTATAAAAAAAAAGCACTTCTTAAATATCAATCTTTAATTTAGCACAATCATAAGCGTTCATTTAGAGTTCTCATACCTTATTAAATAGAATCATTAATATCATCAATCACTTTCGATCAAATCACGCTTATTTCTAAGCTTGTTTTTCTTAGACAGCCAATCAAAATCAAAATCGATGGTGATTATAAGATTTTCAATTCACAACCTTAGGAAAAAGTAAACAATATAAATACCTATAGAGCACTTGCAAATCATCAAATCGAAGTCTCGAGAACTAGAAATTATTTTTTTCCACTTATGGCTGAAAATCATAAGTCCTCTATTTACGTTGGTAAGTTTATCTCAATTTCTTCTCCTCCGACAATGGCTTCAATTGAAAAACTCTCTTATTATAAGCAAAAATCATAAAATTGGGACCCGCTAAAATAATTTAAAAATCTTTCATTTCTGCCTCAAAGTTGAAATCAGCCAATTTTTTGATAAACCTTCGCAGCTAAAATTGTTCAGTTCAAACTAAAATTTAATTTTTTTAAATTTATTTGCGATTTATAATCACTCATTCACCTTCTCTCGATACTTTAGCTCTTATATCTTTACTTTTCGAATGTACTCCCAAACTAATTTTTAAACGCTGATCGGCACAAGTTGTTGGGACCGATAATGCATATATTTTCATCGGTATTGACACCCTCCCTACTTGGCTAGGTCTATATGCGGAGTCAAAATTGCATTGGAAATTTTTCATGACCTCACATAGTTTGCTACTATTTTGCGTACCAATTTACAACTATTTTGGGTTATTTGAGATTTTAATGTTCATACACATACGTGACTATTCAAAATTGAATAAATTGTTCGGACCAATAATGCATAATTTCTGTTGTTATAGACACCTTCCCGACTTGGCTAGACCTCTATGCGGAGTCAAAATTGCATTAGAAAATTTGTATGACCTCGCATAGTTTACAACTGTTTTGCGTTCCAATTTACATGTGTTTGTATCAAAATTGAAAAAGCTGATAGATAAACAGTAAAATTATTTGTTTGTTATAGACACCCTCCTTACTTGGCTAGGCCTCTATGCTGAGTCAAAATTGTATTACAAAATTTTCATAACCTCACATAGTTTACAACTATTTTGTGTACCAATTTACATTTGTTCGTATCTGTTAGGTATTTTAGTGATGCCCAAACAACTCCCTAGGCAATGATGAAAAATCGTGACCCATTTTGTTTCATAGGCTTTAAGCCCGTGATTGAAATATATATTAAGATCCACACCACAATTGTAGTAACTCAATTAAGTTGGATATTTAGAGGAAATCGGTCCGTTAGGACTAGGTGCTCAATACCTAATTGTAGATGGACGTGTTAGTTAGAGATATATACTATCCCTAACCTTTGGTAACCTACCTTATTCGAATTGATACTCATCTCGTGAAGATTTTCTTGGAAATTCGTTTTCCTCCTTTGACCTACCTATAAGAGGCCTCTAAACCCCAGAAAAGTCTCCAACTTGCTAGAAAAACCGTCACTTGCTTTGTGCTATCGAGAAACCTTCTTGCTTTGTGCCTTGAAGCCCTCTTTCTTGCTCTTTGTGTGCAATATACCTTTGTGTGTATCTTGGACTCCGAAAATCTCTAGTTGGTATTACCTTTGTGGTTGTGAATCGATCTTTCTGAGCCTAAGATTAAAGGGGGATTATTGTTTCTCGTTTCTTCACCTCTTTCTTCAATTTCTACTTTGTTTTTGATTGGATTTCTTTGTTTATAGTTTAAGTAATCACTTACTCTTCAATTTTTTTTATTGTAGGTGTGTTTAAACTCTTATAATTGGTATCAGAGCTGGTGGAAATCGAAAAAACAGAGCAGAAATCGAACTGGACAAAAAACGTGAAGAACGGGAAAAATTTTCAAAAAATCTGAACCTGCAACCTCGATTTCTGGACAATCCAGAAGTCTTCTGGTGAAACGGAGACCAGATTCGGGACGTGCAGGCGGAGAGGATTCTGGACTACCGGCACGTCGGTCAACACTGGCTGCGCGTAGGCAAATCAACAGTGGTGCGTGAGGCTCACGCCGACCGATTCCCGCGAAGGTTCCTTCTGACAGAATCTTTAATTTGTTATTTCTAACACTCATGTGTTGTTAGTTTTCGATTTCAGGTACTGTAAAAAAAGTTGGACGATTTTGCCCTTGGTGGATCGCCGGTTGGAACTTCTGAATATTTATTGAATTACTTTAAGCCAAGATTGCGGCCCTAAAGCAGTAAATTCGCATCTCTCCGATTTACGGACCTCAGAAGTGGTCCGCTCTGGTAAATTGGCTGAAACCTTTACATTACCGGACTAGTAGATCATCGTGTGGGGTGATCACATAGGTTTGGGGGTTACCATTGCTTGGTAACCATTGCTTGTTGCTATTACTTGTTTAATTTCTAAGTGAAATTAATTGTTTATCGTTTTTAGCTTAATTGTTAAATATCGTTGCGTTATCTTATATTATTTTAGAATTGTACCTAAGCTTCCTATTCTAGTTTCTTTCCTTGACCTGAGAACGTAATTCTCACGGAATCTTGGGGTTCTAGAATAGAGTATTACTGTGAAACCATAGGAATCTTATTACTCTGTGTAATTTGTGTGACCTGTAACTTTTACAAGTTTGAGTTTGTGTTCTGTACATTTTTTGATAAGATGTCGGCACATCACTTTGAATTAGGTATCTTTAATGGTAAAAGATATTTTTCTATTTAGCAACAAAAAATGAAAGGTATTCTTGTTCAACAAAAAAGTTTCAAAAGCTATTGATGATTCTTTTTCTGCAACCTTGACTGCTGAAGAAAAAGAGAACTTGGACGAATTGGCATATACTTCTATTATTTTACACATGTCTGATGTTGTTTTAAGAAAAGTTGGTCAGTTAAAAACTACTAAAGAATTTTGGAAAAAATTGGAGGAACTATATGTGTCAAGGTCCACTCCAAACAAACTTTTTCTACTCGAAAGTTTTTTTAGTTTCAAAATTGATTCTTCAAAAGATCTTGATGACAATTTGGATGTTTTCAATAAACTTGTGCAAGACACCACTAACTATGGTGAAAAAGTATCTGAAGAATATAAAACCATCATTTTGTTGAATGCTATTCCCGACACCTATAGAGATGTTAAAAATGCTATTAAATACGGGATAGATACTTTAACCCCTGAAATTGTCATAGACTTAAAGATATGGAAATGCGAGCCGAGAGAGTTGAGAGAAAAAATGGTGAGGTCCATATGATGAGAGGTAGGTCTCAGTCTAGGACTCGTGATAACCAAAGTGGATGTGCATTTGGTGGTAAAAAGAAAAATAGGAGTCTAAATAGGCCAAAAGGTAAACCTAAATGTAGGAAATGTTATGGGTGCAGTAAAACTGGATATTTCATTAAAAATTGTTATGTTGAGAAAAACAAACAAAAGGAAAAGGTTCTTGATGAGGCTAATGTTGTTACTTCTTCTGATGAACACTGTGAAGTTTATGTGTTATTGAACTCTGAACCTACTAAAGTAAATCTGACAATGAAATCACATGTGCATAAATGGATACTTGATTCTGGTGCATCATTCCATGTTTCATCACATAAAGCTTGGTTTGAAAATTTGCAAAAGTCTGAAAGTGGTCATGCTATTTTATGCAATAATGATGCATATAAAATTGTTGGAATTGGTGATATCACGTTAAAGTTTGACACTGGTTATGTGCTTAAATTATATGGAGTCAGATATATTCCTGAAATGGCTAGGAATCTTATTTCGGTAGGAGCATTAGAAACCGATGAGTTTTCTGGTAAAATTGGAAACAGCATGTTAAAAATGATTAAGGGTTCCCTCGTCACATGTAAAGATGTTAAAAGAAATGGTATCTATGTGACCAATGTTGACATTGTTAAAAATTCTGTTTCCTCTATAAATTTGACCAACACTGATGATACACACAAGTGGCACAATAGATTAGCTCACATAAGTATTAGGACTTAAACTGCTAAATGATAAAGGTGTATTTGAAAAAAAAAACTGTGTCTTATATGCCTTTCTGTGACCACTGTGTGCTTGGTAAACATCATAGGTTATCTTTCTCATCTGGCATACATAAAACTGCTAAAGTTTTGGAATACATTCATACAGATTTATGGGGGTCTGCTACTAATCCTACAATGGGTGGTAATAGATATTTTTTGTCCATAATTGATTATTACTCCCGTAGAGTATGGGTTTATCTGTTAAAGGATAAAACTGAAACCTTTAACGTTTTCAAAATATGGAAATTGCAAGTTGAAACTCAAACTGGCAAAAAGGTCAAATATCTAAGAACTGATAATGGCCTGAAATTCTGTAATAGAGATTTTGATGATATGTGTGCAAAATGTGGAATTACTAGACATAGAACTGTTCCTTATACATCTCAACAAAACGGGATGGCTGAACGTATGAATTGTACTTTACTTGACAAAGTTAGATGTGTATGATGTTGAGTTCTGGTATTCCTAAATCGTTTTGTGGTGAAGCTGTTATAACTGCATGTTATTTGATTAATATGACACCTTCTACTGCATTAAATGGTGATACTCCGTATGAAAAATGGTATGGTAAATGTGCTGACTATACTATGTTGAAAACTTTTGGCTGTACTGCTTTCTCTCATCAAAATGAGGGAAAAATAGAACCTAGAGCTAGGAAATGTGTTTTCTTAGGATACCCCGAAGGAGTTAAAGGGTATAGGCTTTGGGATAGAAGTCAACCTGGAGTTAAGATCATTGTAAGTCGTGATGTTATATTTAATGAGTCTGATATGCAGTGTCTAAAATCAGAGAATGACACTTTGAGAGAAAAACAGCAGGAAAACACTAGGACGAATCCCGAGAGGGTTTAAGACCTTTAAGTGTTCAAACCCCCACCACCTCAATTGAGGTGGAACATCAAAATCCTGAATTAGAAAATGGTCAGAATGAAAATACTGAGAGAGATGAGATTGTAGATGAATACCAAGGAGAACAAAACCCTTTAGTTGATTACCATTTAGCTAGAGACAGAGTTAGGAGAACACAGGGTGCCTCAAAGATTAGAGTCTGATTTTGAGCTTGCTTATACTAGTTATGAAGAACTAGTTGATAGGGAACCAAACACGTATGAAGAAGCCTTGAGGAGTGAACAATCTGAGAATTTGGTGAAAGCAATGAAAGAAGAGATAAATTCCCTCGATAAAAATCAAACATGGGAGTTAGTCCCAAGACCTAAAAACAAGTCTATTGTTGGGTGTAAATGGGTTTTTAAAGTTAAGGAGGGAATCACCAAAGGAGAGGATTTAAGATTTAAGGCTAGATTCGTAGCCAAAGGTTACACACAAAATGAAGGGATAGATTATAATGAAATATTTTCTCCAGTTGTTAAGTATACCACAATTAGGTCTATGCTTGCATTAGTTGCACACTATAATTGAGAACTTGAACAACTTGATGTTAAAACTGCTTTTTTGCATGGTGAATTTGATGAAAAGATTTTTATGGATCAACCTAAGGGTTTTGAAAATAAACAAAAGTCTAATCATGTGTATTTTTTAAAACGCTCTCTGTATGGTTAAAAACAATATCCTAGACAATGGTACAAACGTTTTGATTCGTTTGTTCAAACAGTTGGTTTTTAAAGGAGTGAATTTGATCATTACTTGTACTATCAAAGCAGTATAAATGATAACTATGTGTTTCTGTTGCTATACGTGGATGATATGTTTTTGATTGGTCCCAACTTAAAGTTGTTAAAAGACATAAAGACTACTTTGAGTAATGAATTTGACATGAAAGACCTAGGTAATGCTAAAAGGATCTTAGGCATGGAGATTAAAAGAGATAGGTCAAATTCATTGTTGTTTTTGCATCAGGCTCCATACATTATGAAAATCTTGAAAAAGTTTGGCATGAATGAATGCAAACCTGTTTCATTGCCTTTGGGCAATCATTTTGTTTTATCTAAGGAACAATCACCTGTTAATGAAGAGGAAGAAGAATATATGAAAAATGTTCCATATTTTAATGCCATTGGTTCTGTGATGTATTTAATGGTGTGTACTAGACCTGATTTAGCTTTTACTGTTAGTACTCTTAGCAGGTATATGTCGAACTTGGTCCCACGCATTGGGAAGCTTTGAAATGATTGTTTAAATATTTGAAAGGAACATGCAATGTTGGCTTAATATATAAGTTTAGTATTGAAGGAGTAAAATTGAAAGGCATTACTGATGCTAATTATGCTGGTGATAGAGATAATAGGAAATCTACATCTTCCTATGTATTTACTTTGTATGAATCATGTATTAGTTGGAAATCACAACTTCAACATGTTGTTGCATTATCCACTACTGAATCTGAATATATTGTTGCTACTGAAGCCTTTAAAGAATCTATGTGGTTTAAAGGTATGTTAAATGAACTTGGTGTTCTTGATAATGATGTGACAATATATTCTAATAGTCAATCTGCTATTCACTTATTCAAAAATCCTGTCTTTCATGAACGTACTAAACATATAGATGTTAGATTGTATTTCATGAGAGATATGATTTCTCAAGAATTGGTAAAACTAGAGAAAATTCTTTCAGAGTACAATCCTGCAGATATGGAAACTAAGGTGCTCCCACTGGTAAAGTTTAGAAGTTGCGTTGATCTTCTAAACATTGGTACAAACTTGTAAGTCTCTTTCCTTAAGGTATTTGTTATCTTATCTGACTTGCAAGTTGTTCTGGCATCAAGGTGGAGGTTGTTAGGTATTTTAGTGATACCCAAACAATCCCCTAGACGATGATGAAAAATCGTGACCCGTTTTGTTTCATAGGCTTTAAGCCCGGGATTGAAATATATATTAAGATCCACACCACAATTGTAGTAACCCAATTAAGTTGGGTATTTAGAGGAAATCGGCCCGTTAGGGCTAGGTGCTCAATACCTAATTGGAAATGGACGTGTTAGTTAGAGCTATACACTATCCCTAACCTTTGGTAACCTACCTTATTCGAATTGATACCCATCTCGTGAAGATTTTCTTGAAAAATCTTGGAAATTCGTTTTCCTCCTTTAACCTACCTATAAGAGGCCTCTAAACCCTAGAAAAGTCTCCAACTTGCTAGAGAAATCGTCCCTTGCTTTGTGCTATTGAGAAACTTTCTTGCTTTGTGCCTTGAAGCCCTCTTTCTTGCTCTTTGTGTGCAATATACCTTTGTGTGTATCTTGGACTTCGAAAATCTCTAGTTGATGTTATCTTTGTGGTTGTGAATCGATCTTTCTGAGCCTAAGATTAAAGGGGGATTATTGTTTCTCGTTTCTTCACCTCCTTCTTCAATTTCTACTTTGTTTTTTTATTGGATTTCTTTGTTTATAGTTTAAGTAATCACTTACTCTTCAATTTGTTTGATTGTAGGTGTGTTTAAACTCTTATAGTATCGAAACTGAAAAAGTTGATAGATAAATTAAAAGGTAAAATTATTTGTCTCTATATTTCTTCATTATAAATTATATTTTAAGTATTATTATTTAATATATGTGGGTGCTTTTAGCCGTTAACAAGTGTACCTTTGGCGCACAATAAGAATAGAACCTTCTTTCTGGTATGCATGTTAATTTTTGGTAAGTTAAATTATTGCATAATAATTAACAAAGTTTATTATATGTTCCTGAATGGGTAGTCACATGAGTGTGTGTAATGTGTAATGTGTAATGTTGGAGTCAGTTGATGGTTTTCACACCTCTTTGACTTAGTCTTGGCATCCATTCGTGCATGACAATTAATGTTCTATATATATGGATGATTTTCATGTTAAAAAAACATAACATTAACATAAAATATATATACACTTACATTCAAATCAAAGATCAATACTCAAATTTTTTAAAGTGTTCCTCAAATTCTTATTCAAGTTCATATTGCTTTATTTGAACTTAGATTAAGGTTTGTTTACTCCTACAAACCATTTGTCATTGAAGCCTTCAAGTAATTATCCCAATAAAGGCAAGTATCGTTTGAGGACAACGATTCTATGTCGTGTTCAAACCTTCCGTTTGGTGGACTTTAGATTTCTGATTTTTCTTGTCTTGCATTTCATCTTTGTACAATAATCTCAAACGATAACTTGACATAGAGACTGAGACAACCATGACTACTATTAAGATGATGAATCAAGACCTTGTGAGGCTCGACAAATTTGATGGGACTAATTTTACCAGATGGAAGGATAAGTCGAAGTTTCTTCTTACAATATTGAAGATTTTCTATATTTTGGATTCAAATTTAGCACCATTGTCAAAACCAATCTCAAATGACACCTATGCGATAAGGGCAGAAAAAGAAGAAGAGACAAAAAGATGAGTTGATATGCAGAAGACACATCATGAATACTCTCTTCGCTCGCCTTTATGATCTCTACACAAACAACACTTCAACCTGTTACCACCTCATCCTTACCCAGAACCATGATTTCTTCCATCCCTTAATGGAGGAATGAAGGCCCACTACAAGAGGAGCATGAGCTCCCTAAGGGGTTATGTAGTACCACCCCTTCGACTTGTCTTTCCTAAGTACCCGGGGTTGAAAAAGTGCTTGGAAAACATGTAGATACATGTCCTCATCGAGTGAGACCTCTTTCCAAAGGAAGTATGCCCCAACCAACTGGCTCCACCCGTTTGGCAGAACCTGAGTTGGAGCCAGCATGAAACACCTCAGCACTGCCCCAAAGAAGGGGTACAAAGGTAGACGCATTCCTGCTTTAAACAGGATTTCACTCACTACCACACAACCTGATCTGGGATAATATATTTTTCCCTAAGTTCGACTAGTTTGGTGGAGGTCATAACAAATAGAATCTTGGTAGCCCCCCACCGAGCCTCGTAATCTAAGGGGGCTTCATTCATGTTTCAATAACCTCCTTCAAGCCCCCCAAGCAAAGCCTCTTCTCCGAAACTCGCAACCATAACCTTACCACTGCTAGCACTCGAACCGAAAGTCATTAAAGAAAATAGGAAACGATGGATGCAACGATGAAGAAAGAATCTAACAGAAATGTTACCTAGATGAAATGAGAATCTAAGAGAGAACGATCGCGGGAAAATGGAGGTTGCCGAAAAATTTGAGTGTTGGGACTTGGGAGAATTTGGATGATTTTTGCAAAAGTTAAGGTATAACGACGGCAGTTTTTGGCTTTTATACCAAGGTGGGAATGAGCCACAGTCATTGGATAAGGACCCATTTGATCTGAGTCGTCTAAAATTTAAACGGTTCTTCTTACAAATGCCTCAGATCGATGCATGTCTCCCATGCATGAGCCTCGGCGTGTCACACTTCAAATGCAACACCGTGGCCATCATTGTACATTTAATGTAACGACCATACTTGTATTGGAAGTCGTAACGCTTCGACTGTCTTTTCCTAGTAATATGTAAAAATATCAAATCATTGGCACCATTATCGATGTCAACATCTTCCAAAAAAAGGAACCTCTGTAGTTTAGCATCATCCTTCCTCGGTTCAAAATAAATTTAAGCTATCTTCAAAACAAAAGGAGCCCCGACAGTCCAGCATCATCATGTCTCGGTTCAAAATAAAATAAAAGGAGCCCCGGCAGTTCGGAATCATCCCGCCTCATTCAAAATGAATTTCAGCTATCTTTAAAATAAAAGGAGCCTGAGTAGGTCAACATCATCTTGCCTCGGCCCTAACAAACTTCAAGTATTTTCGTAATACGAAGAAATGTAGCTAACTTCCAACTCCAATCATGGTATAAATATTCATACTTGGACTTGGGGGGACTATCATTATGTTGTCAAAGTTAAAAAGAAAAAAGAAAAAGAAATAAAATATTTTCCATTTACTACTGAAGTCCACGCATAATATGAATAACTATACATGGACTTGGGTGACTATTGTTACGCCTCATCACACGTGGCCGACATACCAATGTCCTTTGGTCGATTATTGGACCAGTCGACTACTCTGATCAGAGAACCACCTCCACCAAAGCCTTACGCAAGAGTGACGAAGCCCTAAAGCTAAGTTCGAGGCCCATTTAAGTAAAGATGCCTAGGTGAAAAAGGTCAACAAAGTAAAATCGAAGCCTATCTATGGCAAGTGACGACCCACACTTGAAGATCCAGAATTTATGTATAACACATTTTTGAAATATTGATGAGGCATTTGTAATGAGTAAAATGTCAAGTCTTGTCAGTTTAGGCAATAAGGTAGCCGCTCTTTGTAAGATCATTAAATGCGCCACAGGCTAGGAAGTTCAAATTGATGTCTAGAATTGTGTGTTTCGACTGAGGAGATGAGATCACATGTATCTTGACGTTGAGAAGAAAGATGAGAATGAATATTTAATGATTGGTCGTAAACAAAAGATTGTGGGTGTTGAAAAGGCTCTGGAATGAGTACAATCAATGACGCATTACCCTGAGACACAAAATTATTTGTTGTCTTCAGATTTCAGTGATGGCCAATCGTATTTGTTTCAAAAGAGTGTTGGTATTTTGAGTTACATGTGTGTTGACAGAGCGGGACCTGGGGAAGGTCCAAGAGGCCATTACCTCAGGCCCAGCTCTTTGGGGGGCCCAAAAAGAGTTTTTTTTTTTTTTTTTTATAAAAAAAATCCCACTAATTACATTCAAAACCTCCAATAGTTGTCCCACTAAATCAAAACCTAGACTTCCTCCTAAATTTGTAACTTCTCCAAAATCCAACCCCGTTTACACTCATTCACTCTTGCTCCAAACAATGAGGCTTCTTCAACAATGATATCGTGAATCCAGTATCAATATTGTATACATTTTGAAGTTAATTTGCTTGATTTTTTTTTTTTTTTGATTTGCCTATTATGTTTGATTGATATTTGTTTTATATATGATTGCAACAAAAAATAATTTGTTATTAGTATATCTAGATTTTGATTAGTTTTCGATGACTTTTATAGATGCCACAGTTTTTAGATTAATCGATTTTTATGAAATAAAGTTTTTTCATGGATTTCTATTAGTTTTTGCATTGTGTGCCTCCATTCTTCATAAAAAAAAAAAAAAAAAAAATTTGGGAAAATTCTATATTTATGATCATGTAAGAAACAGGGAGCTATTGATGGTTGAGAGTTTGGAAAATTATATATTGTTTTGTTGTTCATACAAGTATATCCAATAATAGGTTTGTTGTGGGATTATTTGTTTTGTTTTATTGGATTTGGATTGCTATGTTATTTGGTCTCTGTTTTGGTGCTGAGTGCGAGTGTGGTGATTTTGGGGGTACTACAAGTTTTGGATTAGAAATACTCATATCATTGTGTAACAAAAGTGAGGATATGCATCAATATTACTGTAAAATTGAGTGCACTCTACACCCCTTTCTTGTGTCAAATTTGTCACCTGCTTTTTGAACATGTTGCACACATTTTCGGTGCTCTTTCTCTTTGATATTGATGGAATATTAGATTGATCTTCACCAACATCTCCACAAAACTTGTATAGTTTCAACCCAGTCACATAAAATAGGAGGCGTGGATTCAAGAAATTTTATTGTGACTTTCTTTGAGTGATTTCCTATTAAACTTGATGATGATCTATATAGATTCAACTGCCTTTGGTTTATGACTTATGATGGATTCATGAATATAGTACTACACATTGATTAATTAATTATTATGTATTAATTTATGTTATCATTCTTATGAATTTGCCTTATGGTTGAACAACTCATTTGCTCAAAATTGAATGACATTTTTACCTCTAAAATCGCAAGACGAGTTGTATTTAAGTTATAGTTTAAAATATATTTACAATGTTATTTGATTATAATATAAATATTTTGATATTATTTACTTTATTTTATTAGTTGTTTTATTGTTGATTTTAACTTAAAAATTTTACTTTTGTAAAACTCTTAAAAATAAATAATGCGCATATTATTGATAAGTTTTCACTGTGAGACCTATATTTTGTGCTTTGAGACTAGAAGAAAGATATAACTTATCCCGCTACACTAGCCCATAGTAAACAAGAATCATAAGGTAAATTAAATAGGATGGAACAAGATATAAAAGAAACAGTAGTTAAAATGTATGTAATATTAGGCAAGAAACTTCAAAATTAGCAGCGTTTCGTTTCCAGATAAGCTAAAGAGCACGAAAATCACGTTCTTATTTTCGCTCATCGCTGTGATATATTGTTTTCAGGAATTATTAATTAATATAAAGCTCACAAATTTCTCACCTTAACGGTCCAGATTGAATGCATCCAGAAAGCCAGAGTCGTAAAAATAGCTGCGACAGTGATTAAAAAGTCTCATTTTAAAACTTTGAGACCTGTTCACATCGGAACATACTCTCTACTCGAGTAAATTTAATGAATCCTCATCAAACTTTACTTTATATTACTACTTGCTCATTGAACAATAAAATATAACTCATTACTCACCCATCTTTTCAATTGATTACCCGTTGCCAAGTGGCGGATGAAAATCCGACCTGGCACGTAAAAGCATTTAAATCAGACCAATTAGGCCAAAATCTCCCCCAAACCTTGAACCCTAAAAATCGCCCCCAAAATCAAGAGAAGCTCAAAAAGTACAAGATAGCAAAGAGCGTTGGAACTAAATGAATGTGGTAAAGGGAAACTTATTGTCCGATTGAAGAATGGGATAGTGCATTTGTTAAGAAAATTATGGAGAAGGAAGCAGATTGTGTATCGCGGGATATAGATTATTCTGCCTCCGAAGGATCATGGGTCGTCTGTTGCAGTATCTTATGCTTCAGCCTTTGAATTGGACAAGCAAATATAGGATATTGTATTTTGTCTTTTTTGGCAGAACACTATAATTTCTTGCTCTGTGGAATTTATTTGATCATCAAACATTCTGCTCCAATAATGCGATGTTCCGCTGCAAATTCCTTGCAATTGATAACACTTAATTTCTTGCTTTCCCACTCTAATGATGTGAGGCTCCACTGCAAATCCCTTGCAATTAATTCCAGGGATGGACACTGATTGTTGATAAATGATTACAGATATATTTTGGGAGAACTTGATGCTGATGAACGTAAATCAGAGTTCCTGTTGTGTTTAGAAAAAAAGGAATGATTTTGGAGAAAGCGCGTTTTACATATTGAACAAGTGAAATTGTCATGGGTGTTTTCACGATTTTGGCTCAATTGGCCTGATGTAAATGCTGTTACGTGCTAGGTCAGTTTTTCATCTGCCACGTGGCAGATTCCGTCAACTGAGTATGACAAAAATAAAAAGAGTGATCAACGAGTAATCAATTGAAAAGATGGGTAAAGAACGAGTTATATTTTATTCTTTAGCGAGCAACTAGTACTATAAATTAAATTTACTCTCTCTACTCTTTTCTTTTTCTTCTCCTTTTTCCTTTTTCCTTTTTAAAATAATAATTATAGATCGCCTTCTCCGTCCTTCATCTTCTTAAGGAAACATAACAATCGAAAAGAGGAGATTTCGATTTTTGCATTGAGAAATGGCTATGGCTACAATTGCCAGACGAAAGGTTGTAACATTCTTCCCATCGTCGAGGCATCTCTATAACAACGGCAACTACACTTCTGCTTCAAAGTACTCGTGGATTCTTACGAGAGGCTTTGCTTCGGGATCTGAGGAAAACGACGTCGTAGTTATTGGGGGTGGCCCGGGAGGCTACGTGGCTGCCATCAAGGCCGCCCAGCTGGGGCTCAAGACCACCTGTATCGAGAAGCGAGGAGCCCTTGGCGGTACCTGTCTCAACGTTGGTTGCATCCCTTCTAAGGTACTGTCACTTTTTTTAGGCTTAAATTTTCTGTAGTATAACAGTTTTAGATCTGCTGAATTTTGTATTTTGTTTTCGGAAAATCTTATTTTTCCTTGGGTTATGTTGAGGGGCAGAGCCAGAAATCGACATCGTGGTGGGCTGAAAGTTAAAATTTTCTGTAGTGTTACTCAAATAAGTATAAATCTAGATGTCAATTCTTAGATGTAATACTAGATTTCTTTGTTAAATAGATGCCAATGCTAAGATTACGTATTAAATGGATAAAAAAAACATTCAATGTCCCAATAAACAAAAAATAATTCAACAATAATCAGTGGCGGAACCAGGATGTTAGAGTTGGGGTCCTAAAATGGAAGATATTGTGGTGAAGGGGGAGGGAGTACGGTGGCTGCCCCCGAATTTATTTTTTTGGAGTTGAGGATATAGCATAAACGTTCATAATGATTAAAGAATCTGTACAATTTGTGTATTTCATAAGCACTACAAAATATTCAAAAAAATTAAACAAATAGATGTAAGAAAAGATTTTTACAAAATCAATCTATTGAACATTCCTTTCACTCATATTTTGCTCATCACAAGACATCGTAGATTTACGTTTAAAGTATTGTCCATAAATAATAAAAAAAATAAAAAATCGACACCATTAGAAATCCCTAAATCAATTTCTTATTCCAATTCATACCTAATAACATTCAATCAAATTTAGAAACTTATGCACATGAATTAATTTTTGGAGGCAGGCTACCTAGGTCAATAGTTTATCGACAAGCACTTGTGTTGTTACTTTATCAAACAACTTGGATATCCATTTTAATTTTCTTAAAAAACTAGTTAATCTCTGCTGACTTCCAAAAGTTTCATTAAAACCTTACTCACATACGAGGCTGTTTTGTCAGGGTATTCGATGATTTTATTCTATAATTGCCAATAAAATTAGAATAAGGATCCAAGTGCTCATTTACAGATTTTCTTATAGAGTGAAAAATGAAAACCTTAGGTGCAATTTTTACTTGTTTCTGGTTGTAATCAAGTGTTTGTTCCTTGAATGGAACCAATATGACTTATTTTTCAGGATGTTTTTGCTTCTGAAAGACGGAAAGCCAAGATGCTTAACTTTTGTTTCTAATTTTTTTAAAAAAAAACTTGGGCTGTAATTTCACCAAAAAAAACAATAAAAAATCTGAAAAAACTGGAAGGTCCCAGGACCCTGCGAGATCCCCCTGGGTCCGCCAGTGACAATAACAATACAACTACTTATCTAATAATTCAATAATAGTATAACCAGCCAAAATTCCAACACCAAATCCAACAAACCCTTAATCAGCCAATATTCAAATATAAGTTTAAGCTAGCTACGCAAGAATGAAAATTATCAAAAGAGTAAAACACAAAAACCCAACATAATTGACTGATACGTCATATTGCTAAAAAAAATCGTAGCTCGGTAATGAATCAAAATTTTGTATGTGTTCCTTGTAGTGGAGATTTGGTAATTTTGATTAAAAGAATATTTGTTGTGTAATATATATATATATATAAACTAGGAGCTCTATTTGCTCCATATTACCCACTAGCTACTGGATAGCTAAAATGAACCTTGTAACAGCTCACATATTTATCATTAACTAATTCAAACCAAATAGAATATAAAATTTTGAAATCATAAACTAAATAAAATTAAACTTATTTATTCGTATGATTTTTCCTTGTTGATGAAATCACAAATATTTCAATATTTGTAAACTTAGTATCTCAATAACGAAGTGTTGACGCTTCTTCCATTTGTTTAAAAAAAAAAAAAAAAAAACATTAAATAAACCATTGCTCTCAAATTTCATTAAAAAACTATATCAGATTATTTAATTGGTGAAACACACAATTTTTCACTATATTTTTAATTAAAACCTACCAATAATACATCATTATCTAGCCGAACAAACTAACCAACCATAATAACGTTATTCCAATTCACACGCGTGCATCACATCAAATAAGAAAATAATATAAAAAGTTTGCATCTCTTGGCTACTAAGATTAGGGGAGGAATATAAAATAATTCCAACAAAATATAATTTTTCAAGACATTTCATTCCAAATCAAATAGCTTCTTCAATAGTTGAAGGATTTTAGTTTTCTTTCACTTATCTTGTAAATAGCTTCTTCCAATGCTATTTACAGGCTTGTGCATACTTCCATCATTAATGGAAGACTTCATACATTGTACATAATAAAGACTACGGTAAAACCTCGATAAGTAAATGTTTGATAAATTAATAATCTCATTTAAATAATAAAATTCTTCGATCCCTACTTGAGCCAGTGTACTAAATTAATAACCTTACTAAATGCATAAGATATTAATTGCTTTTTATAAATCCTTTAAGACCCAACGAATATAAAATAATTACTTAAATTTATAAAAGTTCATATTAAAACAAATTAACAAACTTTTAATTTGACAATAATTTTTTCAATTCGTCTCTTTTAATTTTACGGTAGAAATTATGTTCCATGTGTACATGAAATAATTTGAACAATTAATCTTCCAAGATATTAAACTTTGAAATCAATGTATGTACATTAATATTTCCTCTTTGATGTATGTATGTGTGCGCCTTTTTGCGTGCTTATAAATTAAATTTTGAATTTCACCAAATTCAATTTTTTTTTTTTAATTCCTATATATATTATGGTAAAATATAATACAAGTTTTAAAAATATAAAATACTCTATAAATTAATAAATTATTCATTTATTGATAAATTAATAACCCCTATAAAATAATAATTTTTCTTGATCCCATAATTATTATTTTATTGAGGTTTTACTGTACATTGTATAAACTAAAGGAATACAGCATGTACACATAAAAGATTTCATACATTGTATTGTATGCAATCAAAGAATTTCCTTAACCAGTTCAATTATTGTATAAATATACGTGTTAATCAATCCAAACTAATAATGGTATTATTAGAATACACTAAATATTGTTTGGATAAAATCGTCCAAAATAACTCCAATTTCATAGGAATTCTGAGATGTTGAAGATTTTTTTTTTTTTTGATAGGTAATCAAATAATTTTATTAATTAAAAGAGAATACATAGGAAGTGTATAATCACTTTAAGCAAGAAATAACATGAAATTAGGTAGCTCTTCTACAGGATTAATAGCCGTAACATTAAACAAAGTATACAAAGTCAAAAAACATTTCTATTATCTATTCTTGGCCTTCAAAGCATCGGTTATTCCTTTCTCTCCATGCACACCATACAATGCATCTCGAGATAAGATTCCATAAAAGTTTGCTATCCTTATCACGAAATTTTCTCCTCCATGCCTACAATACGTCCTCTATATGTCTAGGTAGCACCCAATCCATATTTTGGGAAGCTAGAATACTATTCCACAGCCAACGAACACCATTACAATGAATGAACAAGTGATCATTCGTCTCCCCATCCCTCTTGCACATATAGCACCACTCGGTTACATAAAAAAAATTTCGTCGAAGATTATCCACCGTTGATACCGACTCCTTACAACCGTCCACAATATAAATGCCACCTGTAGAGACAATTTACATTGTCACACCATCTTCCAGAGAAATAAGCTCTCCACAGTCCCAAAAGGGATCTAAAATAAGTGCGAACTGAAAAAATATCATCTCGTGTCATCCTTCACTTGCTACAATCACCCTCTCCTACCCGAATTTGTATCTCATGCAGAGAAGTCAAAAATCGCGCATAATCATTCAATTCTCAATCTTGTAAGCCCCTCACAAAAGTGATATTCCAGCTATAATTCCCATTATGAATGATTAATACACCACTCACCATAGCAGAAGGCACTAAAGCAATGTGGTGCAAAGAAGGATAGTTAGGAAATAATATTCTAGTTTAGTTAGGAAATAATAAAGTTTAGGATTCTAACTCAAAATTTACGTCATTTGGCGTAGAACTTGTCCACATTAGCGACAATTAACTATGGTCATTCTTAACAATTGTAGACCGCATGCCCTTGGAACTGTATGTGATGATTAATCATAAGCTTTATTATTGAACTTCGTAGTAATAAGGTCCCTCAGTTCTAGATCAAGAATCGAATAACCGAATAAGAGTCGAATCTCCCTAATGTTTTTAATTTATTTATTTTAAATAAGCCAAGTTATTTTATTATTTTCTAAATAAATTTGTTAGCTCAAAAATATGATTTTCTTACTTCTAATTTTCAGTCCAAGTCCAACTTATCAAATTGGCCTAAGTTTTATCTAAATAGTTATTCTACCGTAGTGTCGCTTCTTTTGGAGAAATCAAATTGAAGCTCGACAACAACTCTCTTAATTATTGTAAGCTCTCTATCAGAACTTCATGTGATTTTTACAATAAAATATATGAAGAATTCAACAAAGATAGACGTAAAAGGCATATAAGATTGGACTACGTTATTTTTTAAGGGTGAAAATTGTACATGTCATTAGTTGAATTAATGTAATTTTGTAAATATTAAAAAAATTAATTATAGTACAGAACCGAATGGAACCGAACCCGAATGATTCTATAATTAAATTTGGACCCGATGGTTCTACTTACTAAATACCCTAAATTTTCGGGTCTAGTTCGGTTCTTGTTAGAACCGAATCGGACCGGACTGTGCCTAGCCCTAGCCCTAACTGAGATACTTTCCTCTACTATTTTGGTGACACTTAAACCATTCTTTTCTAGAACTGATTAATGTCCGCACTTTGTGCAGTGTGTTGCTGATTCTTTTTGGAGCACTTGTTCTTAATGATAATCTAATTTTTTTTTTCATCTGTCTTCTCTAATTTGCATCTCATAATCTTCTTAGCAAGTTTATAGTGTTATACAATGTTTAAAAGGCGTATTCAAGTATCAAGGTGTTTTTCTTTCATGAGGTGAGGCGTAAGCCCCATAGTAAACCAAAAAAATGTCAAAAAATTATTAAAATGCAAAATAAGCTATAATGCATCATAAACAATATTCAAAATTCGTAACAGAATAGTTAAAATCTGCAAGCAATAAAAAAGATAAAAAAATCTATAAAGAAACTATTATTCTTGTTCATTTGGGAAATGGACTATTTCCAAATTGGGTTAATGAGAGATCCAATTTTTAAATGTTTTAGTGGGCAGTGGGCTATTCTCAAAATCGATCAATAATAATTTTTATTTTTGGAGGAGTACGCCTCCAAATGCTTTGAGGCTTTTTTGCATACCTTACTTTGAGGCAGGCCTTAAGGTGGGTTTCAATTGGGTTTTTTAAAACCATGGTGTTATATAAGTTTCACGTAGCTAGCTGAATTTAGTGTCTTTACACCTTTTCTATAATTGATCCTGAGTATGGTTTATTGGGAGTAGTGACTATGTTTTCCAGGTTTTGAGTCTTCATACAATGTAAGCTGCATAAGACTATTTTATAGCCAGCAATTTAGTCAACCAACTTACCAGATATTGATGTACCCAGCCAGATTTTGAAGTTAACTATTTTATAGCAGATAGGCCCTCTTTTTACAATTTAAATTGTAAACTCATTGTCTGTGTTTCCATGTGTCATGCGCAGGCACTTCTTCATTCCTCCCATATGTATCATGAAGCCAAGCATTCATTCGCCAGTCATGGTGTAAAGTTTGATTCCATTGAGATTGATCTACCTGCTATGTTGGCCCAAAAAGATAAGGCTGTGGGTAACTTAACCAAAGGTATTGAGGGTTTATTCAAGAAGAATAAAGTAAACTATGTCAAGGGATATGGCAAGTTTCTGTCTCCTTCTGAAGTTTCGGTTGACACCCTTGAAGGTGATAATGCTGTTGTTAAAGGTAAGAATATAATAATTGCCACTGGTTCTGATGTCAAAAGTCTACCAGGGATTACCATTGATGAAGAGAGAATTGTATCATCTACTGGGGCTTTATCTTTAAAAGAGATTCCTAAGAAACTTGTGGTTATTGGTGCTGGTTATATTGGTCTTGAAATGGGCTCTGTCTGGGGACGTCTAGGTTCTGAGGTTACTGTTGTTGAATTTGCACCAGATATTGTCCCAACTATGGATGGTGAAATTAGGAAGCAATTTCAACGCTTTCTTGAGAAGCAGAAGATGAAATTCATGCTTAAAACGAAGGTGGTGTCTGTTGACACCACAGCGAGTAGTGTAAAGTTGACCATTGAACCAGCAGCTGGTGGCGATCAGACTATTCTTGAAGCTGATGTTGTTCTTGTTTCTGCTGGCAGAGTTCCATTTACAGCTGGTCTTGGATTGGAGAAGATTGGAGTTGAAATTGATAAGGCTGGCCGGATCTTGGTGAATGAACGGTTTTCCACAAATGTATCAGGGGTATATGCCATTGGTGATGTTATTCCTGGACCAATGTTGGCTCACAAAGCTGAAGAAGACGGTGTTGCGTGTGTGGAGTATATTGCAGGGAAGGAAGGTCACGTGGACTATGATATGGTTCCTGGAGTTGTTTACACACACCCTGAGGTGGCCTCTGTAGGGAAAACTGAAGAGCAGGTTAAAGCACTTGGAATTGATTATCGTGTTGGGAAGTTCCCCTTCTTGGCAAATAGCAGGGCCAAGGCAATCGATGATGCTGATGGATTGGTTAAGATACTTGCCGAAAAGGAGACTGACAAGATTTTAGGTGTCCACATCATGGCTCCTAATGCTGGGGAGCTCATTCATGAGGCAGTTTTAGCTTTGCAATATGGGGCATCAAGTGAGGACATCGCTCGCACCTGCCATGCACATCCAACAATGAGTGAGGCCTTAAAGGAGGCTGCTATGGCCACCTATGACAAGCCTATTCACATATAGAAATAGTAGGCATCTCGTACATTATTTTTATTTGTGTTTGGTCAAGTTTTTTGAACATTTTCGTTGAACCTAGTGCAGGTTTTCTCGAATCTCCCCTGCCAACAAAGATTTGCTTTTACTGGTTCTCTTTTCATTTGGGATCACTGTGCTGTATTTCAACGCATCTTTCTATATCACAACATGCATAATAATGTCTCGAGAGCTGTACATAGAGCTATATGCTGGGATAAAATTTACCTTTAGTAGGAAGGGACTACATGTTCTTATTCAATCTACATATTGTGCAGTCGCCTTGTTTTTCATGTTGCATTATATGTCGTTGAATATAATTACTAACGGGTATCATCACATACCAGAGGTTGAAGCAGACGCTCCAACGGTGTTATAATCATCCTTGTCTTGTACAAGGAAAAAACCTTAAGTGCATGTTCTAATGAATCCTGAAATAAAAGGTCCTCTTCTCCCCCAAGTGCATGAATACAAGTACTCGTCAACAAACTAAACACGATAAAGATTGAACTTCCGGAACCTTTTCAAGTGAGCAATTATTGCTAAACTCTTGGGGACTTAAAAATGATATCGAAAGAATATTATTCATATTTCTGAAGATTACTCTTTGGGACAAGTTAAAAAATTCTCCAAATTGAGGAAGAATCGAAGGCAAGGGATAATAGTGAAAACTTTTATGAAAGTACATCAAAAGTCAATGCCGTTGAAAAGACTGAGAGGAACTTTCTAAAAACTTTAACAAGTTTAAGAAGAAGTCCGAGGGAGGCTGTTTTGCATGTGGAAAACCGGAACATTTTGCAAATGAATGTCGACATCAAAAACAAAACAAGAAAGAGAGCAAAGTGAACTCTATTGATGAAGATAGTATTGTGGCTACAGTGAGTGAAATAAATGTTATCAAGAGAAAAGTTCTTAGTTGGTGGTATGATACATGTGCAACTATACATGTATCATATGATAAGTCACTCTTTAAGACTTATCATGAATCAAATGGAGAGTAAGAGATTCAAATGGGTAATGAAGGTCGCTCCAAAGTGGTTGGAAAATGAAATGCATTTATTATCTTCACTTCCAGAAAAATTGTTACCTTAACAAATGTACTACATGTTCCCGATATGAATATGAACTTAGTTAGCAGAAATCTGTTGAGAAAATCGTGCATTAAAAGTGTTTATGAGTCTGAAAAATTTTATTTGTTGGAAAATGTCAAATTGTGTACTGTTGACAATATTATTAATCATAAAGTAGATTTTGTTTATTTGGTTGTTTCTTTTACATTATGACATGCTAGATTAGATCACATAGGTACTAGTACCATGAAAATTATGTTAAATTGTGACATGATTTCATATGATGTGAATAATGCATATAGATGTAAAACATGTGTAGAATCTAAAATGGTTAAAAAGCTTTATCAAAGTGTGAAAAGAACTTCTCAAATTTTAGAACTTATTCATTTGACATATGTAAACTTAATTGTATGTTAACTAGAGATGAAAATAGGTATTTCATTACCTTTATAGATGATCACTCTAGGTATACTTATGTTTATTAATGAAAAATAAGCATGAAGCATTTGATATGTTTAAAAATGAAGTCGAAAATCATTTAAATAAAATAAAAAACTCGAAGAAGTGGTAGATGATGTAAATACTTTTCTAATGATTTTAACTTATTTTGTGAACAAGGCATGACACATCAATATTCTGCCCCTAAAACACCCGAACAAAGTGGTTTGGCTGAAAGAAAAAAAAATAAAACATTAGTTGAATTGATAAATGCCATGTTAACATATGCTAAGCTGCCATTGAATTTGTGAGGGTAAAGCCTTGTTGAGTGCATGTAAAATATTAAATAGAATTTATTCAAAATTTACAAAAGTTTCTCTTTATAAATTGTGGAATGAGAAAAAACTGAACATTATATATTTCAAAGTGTCGTGATACCTTGTACATTGTAAGAACACGGACTATAAAAAGATCAAATTGGGTCTACGATGCACTAAATTTGCGTTTCTCTGATATGCTAATAATATTAAATCATATAGAATATTGAATTTGGAGATTAATGTGATAATTGAATCAAATGACGTGGAATTCTTTGAGAATTCACTATTTTCGAATAATGAGTTAAAGGGAACTCATAAAGATAAAGACTTTAGGATCAAAAGAAATTGATTCTCAACTTATTTCACGTTACTTAATATAGGGAAATGAGAAGAATATTGTAAGAACAATATCTTTCGTCCTACAAGTGGAAACCTATCGAGAAGCTATCGCTTCTCGTGATAGTATCTTTTGGAAAGATGCAATTAAAGATGAAATGGATTCAATTATGTAAAACAATGTGGAACTTGTCATTTTACCATCCAAGTCTAAGCCTATTGGGCTATTGGCTATAAATGGATGTTATGAGAAAATATAATGTAGATGGCTCTTTTAATACCTTTAAAACTATATTAGTAGCTAAATGTTATATATAAAAGGAATGAATAGATTATTTCAATACATATGCACCGATAGTTAGAATAATATCAATCAAGAAGTTATTTGCGTTAGCTTCCATATATGACTTGCATGTTCATCAAATGAATGTCAAGACATCATTTTTAAATGAGGATCAAGATGAGAAGGTATGGAACAACCTGAAAGGTTCATTCTACCAGAAAATGAACACAATGTGTGCAAACTAGTAAAATCATTATATGATTTAAATCAAGCACATAAGAAATGACATAAAAAAATTGACTTAACAATTATTTCATTTGGATTTATGTTTATATTCGAAAGTATGCAATAAATATGTTATAATTATTTGCTTGTATGTTGATAACATGTTGATCTTGAGTAATCACATGAATAGAGTAATAGAAACAAAGAGATTTTTATCTTCTACATTCAAGATGAAAGATCTTGGACAAGTGAATACCGTATTAGGTATCAAAGTTATTAAGAATAGTGGGGATTACTATTTGAACCAATCGCATTATATCGAGAATGTGACAAATAAGTTCAAATATTTGAATATAAAATAGTATAGTACCTCTCTTGATCCAAGTTCTAAACTTATAAAGAATGATGGAAGAGCTATTGCTCAATTTGAATATGCAAATATTATAGGAAGTCTTATGTATGCAGCTCATTGTACAAAATCGGACATAGCATTTACAATTAGTAAACATAGTAGGTTTACTAGTAATCCGAGCAAGGAACATTTGAAGGTCATGAGGAGAGCTCTTGGTTACTTAAAAAAACAAAAAAAACTTAGGTCTACAATATTCTAAATTTTCGACTATATTAAAAGTATTTATTGATGCTAGCTGGAAAACTAGCACTGATGAAAGTAAATTTATTTCGGGTTGGGTGTTCACTCTTGGACGAGGTGCAATTTCTTGGAAATCTAAGAAACAAACATTCATAACACATTCAACTATGGAATATGAATTCGTGGCATTATCATTATACCAGGAAAAAAGTTGAGTGGCTTAAGGATCTACTATGTGAGATACCTTTAGGACCAAAAAAATACATTTTTGATATCTATCATGTGTGATAGTTAAGGCATACAATGAGGTATAAAATGGAAAGTCTAAACATATGCATCTATGACGTGACTACGTAAGGAAATTAATCAAGAGTGAAATAATTTTCCTAAATTACGTTAAGTCAATTGAAAACCTAACGGATCCTTTAATTAAACCTCTTAATAGAGATTTAGTTATATCTACTTTAAGTAAGATATGGTCGAAACTCTTAAACTGAAAAATCCACCAATGACGACTTCCCTACCCATCATTACTATAACAATAATCCACGAGTTCAAAGGGTAACAACAAGTCATTAGATAAGTAGATCGTTTCAGCAATATAATTTGTGAAAGAACCCTATCCTAAATATATGATGTTGGTTTTTACTTTAAGGAGGGTTGAGCTTTAAAGCTCTTAATGAAGTTCAGTATTAAGTACAAGTATCTCTAAAAGTAACAAAGACATTGAAAGAACTTTACCTAGATGAACTTCGAGGTTGTGCTGTCTCAATAAAGAGTTAGAGTTTCTTTCTTAAAAGCTCAATGTATATGATGAGCGCAATACCATATTAGCGCTAAGCAAGTTTGAGAAACTTGTGAGCACATGACATTTGTGTGTGTTTTCACCGGTATTATTACAAGAAATAATTAGTTCAAAACTATTATGTTTCCTTTAATTTCGATGATACTTTGTGAGAATTACACTGTGGTTAGATTCAAATCGAAAGATTCTAATCGGTAGGCATAAATGTTGCTACTTTGAATGTGTATCATTATACCGTTGAACAAGTGGGAAATTGTTGTAATTTGGTGTTCAATTTATAACGATGAGTATATTAAAATGATAATACATCTATATGAGTGTAAAATAAGTACGAAAATATCGAAAACAAAATGAGAAGAAAAAAAGGAGAAGCCGAAATTTTTGCCTAGCAAGTGCCCAATGTCGCTTTCAATAAGCTGAGGCCAAAACCGGCGATCGCCAAGGCCAATTTTTTGACATTTGGATTTAAAATTTCTGATTCATTTTTGACATCTTTTCATGAAAAATGCATCTTTTCATGAAAAATGCATCTTTCATAAGCCTTCGAGGCCTTTTTGAGGTATATGGTTGAGAATCTATATATATGAGATAAATTTCATTCCTCTACATAATTATTACACCACCAACAATTGAAATCATTCCATTCATAGCAAGTTTTACAAAAGTCTCTTTATAAATTCATCATTTTGAGTGTTTTTCAAGTTTGAAGGAGAAAACACACTTATTTAGCGTCTTTTTTCTAATGCTTGTTAAATCCTACAGATCATTTGCCGTGAGTCCTTTTAAGCATAAATAATAATAATAATAATAATGTAGCAAAAAATGAGTATATTAGCAACTCCCACGAATTATTATTATACAAACCACCCACACGACTTTAGATTGTTGTAAAAATAACGTGATTTGAGTAATAAATTATTTATAAGAGCATGAATCAAATAAAATAAAATAAATATAAGAATGGAGTTAGAAAAATTGGTCTAAGAGAATCACGATAAACGTTGTCCTAAAGTCGTGTGACCTCCCCTTCATATGGGTACTCTCGACACTACACTACTCTAAGATAAAACCCTTATAGCTTGCAGTCGATTCTCTTTTTATGGGCACGACCACAAGGAGAGAAAGAACATACTCTTATCAATTATCAAAATTTATAGAAGATAATATGAAATACTAGAGAGTAGTATGAAAACACTAGAAAGTATTTTTCAAGTGTTTGATTTTTGTTGTGCGTAAAACAATGGAAAATCCACCTCCTTTTATAGTAGAAGAATTCAACTCTCTCATAATGAAAATTAATTAAATTCAACATAGATTACAAATATGATAATGAGATTAAATTTTTGTATTGAATCTAAAAATTAAAAACAAAACTGAAAAATTAAAAAACTAAAAACTGAAACTTGAAAATAAAAAAATGAAAACTGATATTTTAATTTTAATTTGAAAGTTTTTAAACTTATTTTTCTACAGATTGGACATGATCTAGTTGTAATGAATCTTTCAATAAATGTAGAGAGAACTGAATGCAATGACAAAAATATAGAATCACGAAAGCGACATCAAATTTATAAGAAGGCTTATTCTTTATGTTGTTGTAACAAATTATGAAACAACATAATTGTAAGTCTAGAATATATAAATGAATGATGAAGTAAATTGACTGTTTCGGGTATTTAGGTTTGATTATTAACAAGGAATGAGTACTTGAAGAAGATGAAAAACGATTTGAGCAGTTCGGATAAGAGGGAGAATTTCTACCATAATTCTATATGCTAAGAAGATTCCATTAAGGTTATAAAGCAAGTTCTATAGAACAACGCTTAGACCTATTCTGTTAAGTTGTTCATAAAGTGAATATAGCGAAAACGAGGATGAGAAAACGGAAGTGCAATCATACAAAAATGAGAAATGAGAATATACACTAACAAATAAAGTTGTCCCATTTGAAGAAAATTTATGGGATGGAAGACTTAGGTGTTTGGATCATTTTCTGTTGACCAAAAGAGGCATCCGTTTATGAGAGTGATGTGATTTGGATAGAGCAAGTTACATGAGGGCAGGGGTAGACCCCGTTTATGAAAAAACACAGCATTTTGTACTCTACTATCAAATACTAAAGATCAATCAACTTTTTATTTTGTTAGGAAGAAACCCTTTCTTTCTTGTACAATGGCCTAATTTACCATATATTTCAATCAAGTGAAGATATAATATAAATTAAGAAAGACCTTGTCGCTTATCCTAAATAGCACCAGGGTTCAGCATGCCAAACCTATGGGCTTTTAAAGCTCCAAGCTCTTTCTTGGTTTGGTCTGTGGATCATTAAATGCTGGTATCCCTGTCGTGGTTTTTGTGAAAAATACGGGGACAGATAGACAGCCACCAGCATGCAATAACAGCAGAATAAAGCAAAGCATATGTCCAGAATCTCAGAAAAAGATAAGAGGAAGGTGAAAATCCAAAATGAAAAGAACTAATAACTTGTTAAAACAGAAGCAAAATTAACCAGTAGAATATTATATATTGTTTAGTGGAAATGTTAAAGCTAGTGAAAACTAAGAGAGAGAATTGGGTTTGTGGAGGAACCATCTGAAAGCCTTCATTTTGAGGAACAAGATTAGCATATTCCTATATTCTTCAATTTGCTTTTCAGATGTGCCATTTTTGAACTTTGCCAGCGCTTTACTTCTCCTCCTTTGGCTTCCCCTATTCCCTATCTGCTCCATGCTTCTGTGTATGTGTGTTTGCGTTTTCACTCGGCACTTGTACTTATGCAAATGGTGTTTACAAATTGATCTTTTTGTCTTAATCCCACCACACGCAATCAAGTTTTTCATTCTGAAGTGATTAACTTATAATCTAAGCCGGCCAAACATACTTATTATCCACACAAAGAAAGACAAACACTCTTAACTAGTTCATCATTGCATCAGGAATAACTCAAGAGATTGCATAGCCTAAATTTAGCCGACAATCGAACACCAGCTAAGAATTTTTCTTGTTTTAGCTAAATTATAGTTTTCAAACTCTGGAGATGATCTATATAAGTTGAAGGTTGTGGACTATAATTCTGCGCAATTAGCATCAAGAGATCAAGGTCACTGACACATTAAAGAGCTACAAGCTTACAAGATAGGTCCAACAATTAAATGAGAAACTATCCCAATTTGTTGGAATTACAGGGGTAAACTTTTATTCAGAAACAGGAACACAAAAAACCTAGAGACAATGTCATCACCCTATAGATTTAGAGTTGGACTGCAGTGGGTTTGTAGTCAACAACAATGACTTTCTCCATTTGAGGAAGGAACATATTTGCAAATTTAACGTGGTCCGGATGAGTAACATACTCGGCAATGCCTTCTGTACTTTCAAAGGTTGACTCAAAGACATGAGTAAAACCTTGATGCATGTTCTCAATGCTCACATCCTTACCCCTATAACAACCAAAACCAGATGACAGTTATAAGTTTGGACCTTGACAATATGATTATTCATTACCATATAATACTTGCAAGTTGCAATGATTGGTCACTCAATCACTTGCAGACAAAAAAAAAAAAATGATAATTTGTGCATGACTTAACGAAATTGAAAATAGAAACTGGCATCCCACAACCACATAGGAAAACCACTGCCAAGACGTGCAGTCAGTACCAATCTCAGAATACTACCATATACAGGCACCATAAGGCTCTGGACACCACCAAAAGCATCTCAAGATCAACAGCACAAACACCAAATATTGCCACACTACTGCTACTAGATTAAGCATGAAACCAAGAGTATATAGCCACTCTTCTAGAATCCGGTTACACAATCTTGCTATAATGTCTTCTATATCATTGGTAGACAGACCCAAATCCAAAACGAGAAAAAAGAGTAAAATCCACAACAAATTTCTGATAAGCCACCAATTCGTTCACATATGCTAGACAAAGGAAGAAACAGAGCTGCTAGCTAAAAGGGGGTTTAAACAGAGACAAGGGGGAAGGTTTTTAATGAAGCTTCTGGATTAATTTAGGCATCAAATAAAAGGGGGTTGGGGGGGGGGGGGGAATTCTATTGGGCACCAAAACATTGAGAGACTGTTGTGAGGGAGAGAATTGAACCTCTCGAAAGCCTAAACATTGTTTTGTGTTCATTTTTCTTTTGTACTTTTCAATATAAAAAACAGATTGAAATTCATTCGTTCCACAATTCCTTTTTTTTTCCTTGTTAATACAACATTCACTCGGGTATATATCAGTTTTCTGGGCAATCAATAAAATAATACAGGCAAAAAGCACAATGCCCTCTCTTGTTAGAGGAAAATGTCCAGTTACCTCCTGTTTCAGAAATAGGCAAACCCATGTTATGGAAAAACAGAGCATTTTGCACTATATAGTCAACTGCTAACTGAAAACAACTTTTTTATTTACGAAGAAATCGTTCCATTCTTGTGCAATGGCAAACTGCCAAGGTTCAGCATGCAAAATCCACCAACAATGAATCGCCATAATGGACCACATTACTAAGAATGGAAGAACCCACCAAAGAAATAATTTGCAAAAGGAAGAAAAGATGAACATAGACACTATATTAATGGAGGAATGTATCGCTCTTGTCTGTGATAATTAATCAAACAAAGCACTCCCAGGATATTATCAGATATACATACATTATCCCAAAGAAAACTAGAATTTTTTTTCATCTTTTACCATTTAAATTTAATCATGTTGCTGAATATACATCTCATTTCTAGGTTTATAAGCTCTAATTCTCCTTTTTGAAATTTCGGATGGGACTATTAATATGAGTTGATAAAGCTCCAACCTTTTCTTCTCGCTTACGCGTATGGAATCTTGATGGTCGTAGTTATGTACAAAAAATCCCAGAGTTAATGTTGATAGTGGTTTGCCATGATCACATAATTAAAGCAGAATCTAGCATAAATAACTAGTTAAAACCCCAGATCTGTAAAGTAAAGATCTTAAAGACATCATTAAGTTAACCCATTAAAAAGAAGCAAATTTACAAGCCAGATTACAATTAATAGCAGAACTTCTGAAGAGAATATTGATACAGTTGGGTAGAAATTAGATTAAAATCATAACTCAGTGAAACTGAAAATAGAAATTGGGGGTTGGTGAAGGTACCATCTGAAAGCCTTCATGGAAGGAACAAGACTGACGAGGCTAGCATATCCCTTAATGTATTCTTCAATCTGCTCCTCAGATAGGCCATCTTTAAACTTTGCCAGCAGTATGTGCTTCACTACTCCGCTGCCTTCCTCCATTCCCTTCTCTGCAGCGTCTCTGTTATTGTGTCGTATGAAATCGCCTTTATTTTCTCCAATCAAATTAAATTAGGCCCATTTCTCCGCAAGCCCAGCCCAAGTTTTAAAATGGGACCCACCTTTCTTCCTCTTTCACTCCCCTCATCTTATCGCTCCCAAAATCCAATCCAGAAAGCACACACCTCTCCTCTACTCTACTCTCAATTAGTGTTTTGTGAATATTGATTGAAAGATGGCATCTTTTGCACAGCAATTTGGAGGGTTAAAGAGCCCGCCAATCTCAACTACGCTCTCCAGCAACACTTCCAAGAATCGTCACTGCACAGTGCTGCCAAGAAAGAGAATTGCAGTGTCAGCTGCGGCAGTGCCCATCACAAATGTACAGACAAGGGAGAGAACGAAGCTCAAAGATATGTTCGAGGAGGCCTATGAGAGGTGTCATACGGCCCCCATGGAAGGTGTTGCATTTACCATTGAAGACTTCCATTCTGCTCTTGAGAAGTATGACTTCAACTCTGAAATAGGAACCCGGGTGAGAATTTTATATTTTTCAAATTATATACCTACATATATGAATGAATTATGAGAAAATAGTAGAAGAAAATAAGTCTTTTGAAGTGATAAATTAATGAGCTTTACATATATTTGGGTGTGTATAGTTTGTTTCTGTATATGAATTATAATGGTATGCATAAACAAGTTTGTCTTTGGATGTGCTCGAATAAGATTTTGTCTGATCATTGTTTGTACTTTAGATGGGTTATGGCTGTGTCTAATCTTGTGAATTTTTCTGTTTTTGGTTTTTCTACATCAAGATTGAATTGTTTCAAGTTTGGGTAAGCTTAGAAGCGCTTACAAAAAAGCATTTTAGTTTAGCAAAACATGCTCAAAACAATAGACAAGTGACTTCTTCTCTGATAAGGAACCATCATGAGAAATGTGTGGCTTTTAATTATTTGATACATGTGCCTTTCTTGTGGTTTTGGCCGATGGATTGAGATGGAATTATGTATCATTATGTGAATTTGGAACCAAGGATAAATTTTAGTTATGTTTATTTAGAGATCAAAAAGATGTATAATCATATACATGAATGTTGTAGCTTTCCTATAAATGAGTTGCTGGGAAGAGCCAAGTCAAACCAAGAGGATGCCATCTAGATGCTTTATTTTATTTTATTTTTTGTTATAAATTAATAATCTCTGTGCTTAAAAAAGTGGAGTGCTTTAGTTGACAAGTTGAGTTGAACTGCGAGTTTTATGCCTATATTTGAGCCCGAAAGTGTGATACATGCTTGTGCTTATTCTTTTTCTCGGCTTATTATGTATATGTTCGGTGTTGGCTAAAATTAAATTCTACATAAGACATGTTCTTTTGATGATTCCAATAAGTATTCGATTTGTCTATGAAATTATTAGATGATCATATTGTTGGTTGGGCATATTGGTTGAAACCAAGGGCTGAAATTAAGTGAAATGTGACCCCTTGTTTCTTGAAATACACGAGGCTGGGTAATATATGGACCATCTGTGACTGCTGTTTTCACAAATGAAACGACAATCTATCTTTTCATTTTTTATTTTTTCCCTTCTCGAACTCCATTCTTCAGTAATTTTTGTCGACAACAACATTATATTATTTGGTGTCGGTTCATTCATATAAGGTGCTTATCCATGGATAGTACAAACAAGATTTTTTATCTTGTTATTCGGGATGCAAAATGAAGACAAGCTCAGATGCAAAAGTCTGCAGGGAAGGAAGGATTTTTCTCTGCAAGCTTCTTTTGTAGTGTGGATGAATTCAGTGCTTTGGCACTGGCAATCGAACATGCTTTGATAGCTATATTTGACAATAGAGTATCTGCTTTAATTGAACAATTTTCTCTTCTTCTACTATCTTAGTAGATTCAATTGAGCTTATGTGTGGAAAAGGAAAGGTAATTTTTGTAAAAGCATTAGTCCACCTACTTTGATATCATCTATTTCTTGCACTGAGAGTCGTTTCACTAAAAAAATTATTTGCATTTCCACAATTTTTTTCTCTGAAGGTTATGAGTATTTAAACATACTTTGATAGCTTTTTTATTCTTTTGTAGGTCAAAGGAACAGTTTTCAATACGGATGCAAATGGAGCATTAGTTGACATAACTGCAAAATCATCAGCACACTTGCATGTGCAAGAGGCATCCATATATAATATTAAGCATGTGGAACAGGCTGGCATTTTTCCTGGGTTGCGGGAGGAATTCGTAGTTATTGGTGAAAATGAGGTGGATGATAGTTTAATCTTGAGCCTACGTGTAATCCAGTACGAACTTGCTTGGGAACGTTGTAGACAACTTCAAGCCGAAGATGTCGTTGTAAAGGGCCTGGTAGGTAATTGACAAGTATTAAAATTTACTAGTATGGTGAGTTGATTATGGTAGACTATGACACATTGTTCTCGGCCTCTCTGGTAATATTATATTTGAGAGTGTTTGCAAGTATTAGCCTTCAGGATAGCATACACTGATAATGCCCTGCAGTTACAATCTAATGTGCCTAAATACTCATTTCTACTTAAACATTTTTGTATTATAAATACTACAACCCAAATTTCTTTATTTTTGGATGCAGGTTGCTGGCGCAAATAAAGGTGGAGTAGTGGCAGTGGTGGAGGGACTTCGTGGATTTGTTCCCTTTTCACAAATATCAACAGTTAGTTCTTCGTTTGGCTTGCCCATGAATCTTTATATGAAGCTATCTTCTCTCTTGCTCTCTTTCTCCCAATTGAAGTGCATTATAAATTACTTGCAGTTGTGAAGTGTGCCATGTTGCAATCAATGCCTCCTGCAAATGTGGCCTTTATAAATCTAAACTTTCATTGAGACTAATTAATTTGTCATAAATTATTCTTTCCCAAAGTTGATGCAGAAAAAGTTTTCCCCTGGACTATTGTTCATGTGTCGATTGTAATTATACGAATTCCAGGGTGAATGTGTGATACAATAGTGACAGCATGCTTGTTCTCAGTAGATGTCAAAGTTTCTACAACACTCTCTTGACTTAAGAATATGTGGATCCTTTAGTGACGGAGTGTCATGTGGTTTTAAACGTTAAATCTATTTTGCAAGGAGTGAACAGAATGTGATTCAAAGATAAAAAGTATTGAAGATGAAGAGAATTATTTTGATGCACTAGAAATTCAAAATTTATGGTTTTTTTCTCCCATTCTGATGTCATATTTTCCTTGTCAGGTCACTATAAATTATTTAGGTTTCACTTATTCTTGATACCTCTCATACTATGAATAGCTTATTAAGAGTTCTCTTGAACGTGTATCAGAAATCAGCCGCAGAGGAGCTTCTAAATGTAGCGCTGCCTCTTAAATTTGTCGAGGTTGATGAAGAACAATCTAGGCTTGTCCTCAGTAACCGCAAGGCCATGGCTGATAGTCAGGCACAGCTAGGAATTGGGTCAGTTGTAGTTGGTACTGTTCAGAGCTTGAAACCTTATGGCGCCTTCATCGACATTGGTGGAATCAATGGACTTTTGCATGTGAGCCAGATCAGCCACGATCGCGTCTCAGATATTGCTACTGTTCTTCAGCCTGGTGACACTTTGAAGGTGACTCTTTACAGTACTGGCTAAACATTTTACACTCCAAAATTTAATCTTTATATGCTAAATCTTTCTGTAGGTCATGATACTAAGCCATGATCGTGAAAGGGGCCGAGTGAGCCTTTCTACTAAGAAGTTAGAGCCCACTCCTGGTGACATGATTCGTAATCCCAAGCTTGTCTTTGAGAAGGTAAAAATTCCTATTTTTATCAATTATCAATTTATTGTTGTTACATACTCTCTGCTCAGATTAATTGAGATTTGGTTCTAGTTCTATCTCAAGAAATTTAAGTGTAAAGTGAATGGGGATCTTAATGCAGCTTATTCATCACCATCATCAATTGAATAAGCTTGATGATGGTGATGAATTCTTACTTTCTTGCAGTCGTAATAGATTTGTAGCTTTGCTCTGCATATTACTGTGAATTTATGAAATTTGCTGAATGTGTTAGGCGGAAGAGATGGCTCAGACATTCAGGCAAAGAATTGCTCAGGCAGAAGCCATGGCTCGTGCTGACATGCTCAGATTCCAACCAGAGGTAAATTTTCAGTTCCTTTTTCCTTTTTCTTTTTGTTGTGTGTGTGTTTCAAGATTTCCTTGGTCCAGTAGTCTTCAGAATGAAGGATAAGGAAAGTATGAAAGTCAAACCAGAAAAGTGGCTGCGAGTTGGTACATGGAGTTTTCTACTACATTTGCTGCTAGAAATTCTTCAAATTAAACCTAATTCAATTAACGTCTTTATGAAACCGATCTTATTCTTCCCTCCTTTTGCAGAGTGGATTGACCCTCAACTCTGATGGGATCTTGGGACCTCTGACTTCAGACTTGCCTGCAGAAGGTTTAGATTTAAGTGATATCCCCCCAGCTGAAGAATGATTCAAGAAGTTGCACCTACTTTCATTGTTTATCTTGCTAGGATTGTAATCGAATGGTTTTTAGCCTTCGAGCTGTCTGTAGATTATAGCCTCAGTCTTGTCATAAACATCTTGATCCCACATTATTCATTTTCATTCATGTCTGCATTTCACGTTCGTCTTCTGTCAAAATTAGTACCACGAGAATGCTTAATGCAATCGAGTGCCTTAATGAGATTAGAGAAAATACTACTCTTCTTCTGGCAAAATTAGTACCACAAGAATGGTTGTTAATCAACAAGAGCTTGTGACAAGTTAGATTACGAAAATTCCTATGATTTTTGGCTAGATTTAGCTGCCTCGACACTATATATTTGTGGTCTTGTTTTTGAGACAGTGATCCATACTCTGTCGGGGGCTCAAGCTTGGCGATGTAGGTTGTCTACAAAATCTGTTAGAATTAGGATATGACCCGAATTCTATTTGAAAAATTAGTTGGGAATTCTAGTTGAAATTCAATTTGGGAGTTCTATTGGGGGTTTGGAGGTTGTTTTGGACTTGAAGAAACTTGAAGGAGTCCAATTTGCAATAGAAAAGAAAGAAATCATGTAAAGAGAAGGAAGTATCGTGCTCAACACTTGTTATGCACTCAGCAACCGCCCGAGCACTCAGAACAAAGAAGCCATCACTTGCTAGCCGCGAAGATGCCGCTCGAGCGGTCGACGTACGCGAGACCACATTTTAGGCTCTTCTTTGTAGGGTATATATACGAGAAAACCTCTAAAAAAAATACTTACATTGTAAACAATAATTTGTAATCTTCAATTATTGATATTAATAAAATTCTCATCTTTTTCCCATGGTATAATTTTACTACGTTTCGAGAACTCCACGTTTCAACTCACAGTAAAAAAATTAAACGAAATTACCGTGAATGGGCACAATCTATAAAATTGGTGATTGATGGAAAGGGGAAGCTGGGGTATCTTACCGGCGAGATGAAGAAACCAACCGAGGCCGCAATCCTTCAACGATGGAAGTCAGAAAACTCCATTGTTATCGCCTGGCTGGTAACCTCCAGGAAACCAGCAATAGAGAAGACATCTATTCTTCCTACTGCAAAGGAGGTCTGGGAGACGGTGATAGATACGTACTCGGACTCAGAGAATTCCTCTCACATCTTCGAAATTAAGGCTCGATTATGGCAAACAAAGTAGGGAAATCGAGAAGTTACTAACTATTTCATGGATATGACATCACTTTGTCAGGAACTTGACCTCAGCAGCGATGAAGAATGGAGTTGCGGAGACGACAATGTGCGATATAAGAAGAAGATTGAGAATGAAAGAGTGTATGAGTTCTTGGCCGGTTTAAATCGAGACCTCAATGACGTCAGAGGCAGAATTCTTGGCCAGCGACAGCTGCCATCCCTGCGCGAAGTCTTCTTGGAGGTTCGACGAGAGAAAGCCCGGCGTCTGGTTATGATGGACGAACGATCTGGGCCAAATGAAGTGTCGGCCTTACTTATGAAAAGAAATGGGCCTAAAATTGGGGGGAAATTTTAGCCCGAAGCCATGGGTATGTTTGGGCCAACATTTAAAGGCCCAAGTGTTGGGAAAAATCTACCTATTAGACCATCAAATGGAAAAGGTATTGGGCTAGAGAATAATAGACCTAACTATGGGTATGTCATCAAAGGGAACAATAAATGGGTCACGCAAAAAATAGCAACGTGGGCGTCCCTAGTGTGAACATTGTTGTAAGCCCGGACACAAAGAAGATACATGTTGAGACTTACATGGAAAACTCGTTGATTGGAAACCACGACAAAACACTAAAAGTCGGGGATATCAGGCCGAGACAAAAATCAATCCTACTCAAAGTGGTGCATTCAACCCCGAACAATTGGAACAACTCTTCCAAATTTTCTCCAGTCTCCAAACTCCTGGTCAGTCTCTTCCTAATGGTCCTTCAAGCTCCTTAGCTCATAAAACTAATTTTTGAGAGTTTTATTTACCACTTCAAAATTAAAAAAACCCCATGGATTATAGACTCCGAAGCGTCTGATCATATGATAGACGCATATCACATTTTCTCCTCATATTCAACTTGTGCTGGCAATGTTAAAGTCAAAATTGCAGATGGTTCCCTCTCATTTGTCGTAGGAAAGGGGATTACCAAAATCTCTGATTCTATAACTTTCGAATCTGTCTTACATGTTCCAAATTTATCATGTAACCTATTGTCAATTAGCAAACTGACTAGAGACTCCAATTGCTTTGCTAAATTTCTTCTATCTTACTATGTTTTTCAGGACCTTTAATCGGGAAGACGATTGACAGTGCTAGAGTGTAAGGGATTGTACTACTTTGAGGAGGCTGATTGAGTAAAATACTACAAATTGCTACTTGTGAGTCTGTATCTGTTTTTAGGGATAGTGAAATTATGTTATGGCATTATAGACTAGGCCACCCAAATTTTCAGTAGATTTCCAATGTGAAAATTGTGAACTTGCGAAACATCAGCGTACTTCGTATCCAAGCTCTATATACAAACCATCTAAACCATTCACTATGATTCACATTGACTTATGGGGACCCTCTCGAACCCCCAATTGAACACACACAAGATGGTTTATCACTTTTATAGACGATCATACTCGAGTCTATTGGGTCTACCTACTAAAGAAAAATCTGAAATCCGCTCCATGTTTATCAATTTTCATACAATGATTCAAACATAATTTCAGACACAAATCCAAATACTCCGCACAGATAACGGCACAGAGTACGTCAATGATACACAACGAGACTATTTACAAAAACATGATATAGTCCACCAAACTTCCTGTGTCAATAACCCCTCAACAAAATGGGATTGCAGAACGAAAAAATAGGCACCTTCTAGAAGTTGCCCGTGTCTTGATGTTGACTACAAATATGCCTAAACTTTTCTGGGGCGATGTTATCCTAACATCCACATATCTAATCAATAGAATGCCCAGTCGTACCCTATCATTCAACTCACCTCTTCAGACATTCCAAACCCACTTTCCCAACATATGCCTTTACTCTAATCTACCTCTAAAAGTGTTTGGATGGTGGCTTTTACCCTTATTCACTCTCATCACTGAAACAAATTAGAACCCCGTGCACTTAAATGTGTGTTCATTGGATACTCACCTACCCATAAGAGATATAAATGCTATGATCCATCAACGAAAATGGTATTTGTTAGCCTCGATGTCACTTTCTTTGAAAAAACACCCTACTTCAAAAAACTCTCTCTTCAGGGGGAGAATCTAAGTGAAGAGCGTTACTTAAAGAGTTTTTCAACTTTGATCACTCCCTTCATGAACCAACCCGTACTGAACATGTCACATCTAATATACCATCTACAGAAGAAAACTTGAATACATGGGGAGATGCAGACAAACAAACAGATGAAGAAATGCTAGTTTACTCAAGGAGACCAAATTCGAAGAACAAGGGAAACCTCTCACCTAAAGCACCAAAAGAGTTAGAACCGATGATAGAGCCTGATGGATTCCTATCCGAAAACTCTGGATCTCCAAGTGATGATTTACCTATTGCTCTTAGAAAACAAACTCGGTCATATACTCTCCACCCTATCTCTAAATTTGTGTCTTGTAAAACTCTATCTATAGAATTTCATACTTTTATTGCTAACCTTGACAATACATAAATCCCAAAGCACATTTAGGAGGCCTTAGAAGTTCCTAAATGGAGAGAAGCTGTTATGGAAGAAATGAGAGCTTTGGAAAAAATGAAACTTGAGATATGGTGAAGTTACCAAAAGATAAAAGACAAGTTGGATGTAAATGGATTTTTAATGTGAAGTATAAAGCTGATGGACCAATAGAACGATATAAAACTCGACTGGTAGCCAAGGGATACACACAGACATATGGTATTGACTACTTTGAGACATTTGCATCGGAGGCAAAACTGAATACAGTTCGAGTTCTCCTATCTCTAGCAACCAACTTGGATTGGCCCCTTCAGCAACTTGATATTAAGAATGCATTTTTTAATGGAGAATTAGAAAAGAGAGTCTTATGACAGTACCACCTGAGTTCTGTAATGAGGGTGGAAAAGACTGGGTATGCAAGCTCAAGAAATCATTTTATGGTCTTAAACAATCACCAAGAGCCTGGTTTGACGAGTTTGCGAAGGTGCCGAGGAATAAAGAATATCAACAAGGGCTGTCAAATCATACCATATTTTTTCGGTAATCTGAAGAAGGAATAATAACAATTCTAATTGCGTATGTGGACGATATAATTTTCAGGGGAGACAACGTAACTGAGATGGATAGACTAAAGAAAAGGCTTGCCTCTGAATTTGAAGTAAAAGACCTAGGACAGATGCGGTACTTCTTAGGTATGGAGGTCGCTAGGTCAAAAAGGGGTATTAGTGTATCACAACAAAAATACATTCTCGACATGTTGACTGAAACTGGCATGCTTGGTTGCAAACCAAGTAACACACCTATAGATTGTGGGAAAAAACAGATGAGACATGAGAACTAGTTGATAGAGATAGATACCAACAACTGGTTGGTAAGCTTATCTACCTATCACATACTAGACCAGACATTATTTTTGCAGTCATCACATGTACTCGCCGAAGGAAACTGACCTAGAAGCAATGTACAAAATTCTCAAGTATCTAAAAGACACCTCCAAAAATGGATTATTTTTCAAGAAGAATGAAAAGAAAGAAGTAGAAATATTTACAGATGCTGATTGGGTCGGATCAATGGAAGACTAGAGATCAACGAAAAGGTACTGTACCTTTGTATGGGAAAATTTGGTAACTTGAAGAAGTAAAAAACAGAAAGTATTTGCAAGAAGCAGTGCAGAAGTTGTACAGAGGATATGTGAAGGACTATGGTTAAAGAAACTCTTGGAGGAATTGAAGGTCGAAATGAAATTAACCCTGTCCAATATGATAAAACAAAACGTGTGAAAATCGATAGACATTTCATCAAAGAAAAGGTTGAAGATGAAATCATTTGTATAGTGTATGTCCCTACAAAGGAGCAAATGGCAGATATCCTCACCAAATGATTGTATCAACAAAATTTCAACGGTTTCATCAGCAAGTTGAATATGATCAGTATCTACAGTCCAACTTGAGGGGGAGTGTAGGAAATCGTGTATTATGGAAAGATAGCAAAATATTTCCATAATTGGTGTAAATTGATAGGCTGTAAATATTCTTTCAAATTAGGAGATTTTTTTTTTTTTTTTAGTTCCATTATTGTATTATAAGAGGATGTAAGTTGTATGTTGAATTATCAAGAAATAAAAAACTTCTTGTTGACATTTATTCACAGGGAGAGATCTGATCAACTCAATTCGAGGTTTTTTTTTATTGCAACTATGAAGTATGATATTCCACTGTTGGAATGCAATACGAAATTTTCGCTTTGGCAGGTAAAGATGAGAGCAGTGCTCGCTCAGATGAATTTGAATGATGCGTTGTTGGAATTTGATAAAATGATTTCAACTTGGATTAGGAGGTGAGACAACGTAAGGATCAAAAGGCCTATCACATATATATTTTCATCTTTCGAATAATATTCTTCATGATATTTTGAATGAGAAAAGTGTCGTTGCATAATGGTTGAAATTGGAGTGGCTATGCATGACAAAAGGTCTAATTAGCAAATTACACTTGAAGCAATGATTGCATTCTCATCGTATTACAGAAGGTACATCACATGAAGATCATCCAACTGTTTTTTTGGAAATCGTAGCTAATTTGGAAACATCGGAGGTTAAATATGATGAAAAAGATTTAGGGTAGATAGGGATGACAATTTAACCCGCCCTGCCTCAACCCGATGGGACCTCGCCCCTAGTGGGACCTAAAAAACCCGCCCCGACGAGTTGGCGGGGTGTAAGGGGTCACCTTGTGGCGAGTCGCTCGCCCCGCCCCGTGAAAATAATCTAAAATAGAATTTTAATAAATTGTTAGTTTTAAAATATTGTTGAATGTATTTACAATTTTATAACATGTTTCTAATCTAACAATTCTTAACAATATAAAAGAGTCAGTTTTTCTTTTGCCACGTGTCGGCATTTTGTATCGTTTTAGGAAACGGCGTCGTGTGTTGTTGGGGGAAAATGTTGGGGGAAAACAAAAATGAGGGCAATGTATCGCACTGTGCAAAAAATGCCTGTGTACCAGAGAAGAGTCCTCAAGCCCTAAGAAGAAATCGTCTGTCTTGTGCGAAATAAATTGTTTCCTCTCTCGCTTTATCAGACACAGCCGTAAGAAGAGAAAGCCATAAGTAGTGAAGAAAGGTAGAATTGAAGAAAGGTAGAATTATATATCTCATTTCCCTGAAGAGAAGAAAGGTAGAAGAAAAGTTATATAAATTATCTATACCTCATTTTTCTGAAGATTTTTAGAGATCTTATGCGTAAACCATCGGCCGGGTTGGCAGCAACCACAATCCTGTGTATCTTCTGTGAAAAACATCGACGGTGCAGTGAAGCCTCTCGACCAGAACGAAAAAAAAAAGTCCATTCAAATCACAAAAAAGAAGTTGAGTAAAAGCTTTCGAACGGGACAACAAAGATCGATTTCTGCACAAAAACAAAAATCTATCGTGCTGCACAAAAACAAAAACTATTCTGTCTTGACAATCAACAAATCTCTGCCTTCGTTACCACTGTAGCGCCAGCAAATTCTGGACACACGAGGGCCAGATTGGCAATCCTTTTAGTTTGAACAAAAAGTTGTAGCAGCAGTCGAGCTCTCTCCTTTATCATTTTGCTCTGAGAGATATGTCCTCGAAAGCTTCTTCTGGAGGTACCGTGGGCTGGTTTTGAAGGTAGGATTGAGGATTTGGGGCTAAATAAAGTTAGAGGATAGAGCAATTGCAACGAGAACAAGGAGGAGGGGGACCCAGGTACGAATTTTTGTACCCAATTCTTTTATGGGAATTTCAAGGAATGATGAAAAGAAAGTTGGGAATTTTTGTTCTGCTGGTTTTCATATGTTTAATTTGGTTTTAGATGTAAACAGTTAGAAAAGAAGAAAGGTAGAATTATCTATTCCCGTAGAAAAGTTATATAAATTATTGTTAATATTTTGGGGAGTTGGGTATAGGAAGAAGGTATAAACTTGAAGATAGTTTTGCTCCATCGTTTATGAAGATAGTTTTTTTTAAACTAAATCTATCTTATCTTATGTGCAATTACGACAAAGTGTAAGAAAAAAAATAAATTACGTATTATGGAGCTAAGAACTCTATAGCACTTAATGCTCCTCAGGAAGCACTCAAGTGTTGATTGGATGGAGCACTTTTCAAGTGCTGGTTTTCAATTTACTTATTTTTATTAGTGTGGAATTTTTAAATTTTTTTAAATTAGTTTTCGGCGTTTCTTTTTATTAGGGGAAGATTTTAATTTTTGTAAAATATCTTAATTTGGTGTTTGGAGAGAAATGTTTGATATTGTTTTTTGTCGAATTGGATATCTATTATATATTAGTTATTTTTATTAGCGCGAAGATTCTAATTTTTTGAAAATCATCTTAATTTAGTTTTCGGCATTGTTTTTTATGACCGCGAAACTTTTGTAGATTTGAAGAAAGGTTTGGCAAAAGTTAAAGAATGTAATAAGCCACTGATGTTGTATAAATTGTAGAATGTGACAAAGTAATAGACATGGTTTGGTTGATTATTATAAAACTTGATTCATTTTTACTATTGGTCGGTTTTTTGCGTTACCCTTACAGGAAGAAGACTAAGGTGAGAAATGGATTCGGAACTTGTAAATTAGGTTTAGTTCTTTTGTATATGATGGATTCAATATGCCGTTGTGTTAATTATATGGGTTACATAAGTTTAGTTGAAGTTTGTGCTTTTGTATTGAAGAGTGTGCTTTTACGTGTGGAACTTTTCAATTTCCAGCCTTAAGTTTACTCCACCATTTATTACTTTTATTTTATGTACCTAAAATATTTTCATTTCATGCTTTTGTTGTGTGTTTTGGGTATTAATTTATTAGCTTTATTTTTTGGGGGATTTTGGGTAAATTTGCTTTGCTCGACTTCATCAAAGGTTCAATTCCAGATTTTTTTTCAATGTTGTTTAGCTGGAATTTTATCAACTGGGAAGAAACTAAACTTAATATTACCCATTTTCAGATTAATCGAAAAAGAAGTGAAGAATAGAGAAGAAACCAATACGGCGAAGACAAAACAGGTTCTATTTCATCTGCTTTAACATATTGGAGCATATTAGTTTTCATGTCAGTTGTTAATTGCACCAAAAAAAATCTGGTTTTGATACGAATCTATGGTACATTGGCGGTACCGATGCTTGTTTTAGCTGTAGAATTCCACCTAAAGGTTATGTATGTGTTGGATATTTTCACTGTCGCACAAAATTTAGTATGTTATCTGAAGTTAGGTTCTAAGGAAAAAAAATATATTTGGTTAGGTGATTCTAAAATTATGCATTCATTTTTTTGCTCCAAGTTTAATAAATTTGGAGACCACGTAGGAAATGATGAAGGGATGATTAGTCTTGCATGTTATTCTTATTCCATATGTTACTGAGTATATTATGACAGAAATGTGAATTCATGAAAATAGAAGATAGAATGTAATGTAGAATGTAATGTAATGTGAATGTAATGTGAATTCATTGATTTAAACCCAAATTATTATAGTTTTGAGTGATACATTCACCTGTACTCTAAAGCCTGTGAGAGAAATATGAGGAATATGGAAACAGTCCAAGATTTTCATCTCCCATTAGATAAAAATCCAATCTAAAAAAAAAAAAATATATATATATATATATATATATATATATATATATATATATGGAGATAATTAATCATCACATAAGAAAAAGAAATAAATGTATAATTTGAATTTGAATCTATTAATGTGTTTGATATTATTTTTTGCCGAATTGCATATTTATTATATATTAGTTATTTTTATTAGCGCGAAGATTTTAATTTCTTTTAAAATTATCGGCGTTCTTTTTTAGTAGGTGAAGATTTAAATTTTTTACAAATATCTTAATTTAGTGTTTGGCGGCAAATATTTGATATTATTTTTTGCCGAATTGCATATTTATTATATATTAGTTATTTTTTTTAGTGTGAAAATTTGAATTTGTTTAAAATCGTCTTAATTTAGTTTTTGGCATTATTTTTTATTACCGCGAAGATTTTAATTTTTTAAAATATGTTAATTTATTGTTCGGTGAACTTATAATTAAATATTTAGTGAATATTTGGTCGAGTGCCATGGCGTTGCTAATTCTACTAATTTCTTTCGAATTATATAGAAACCAAGTCACCCCAACACATCCTATCCATATCCTAATCCTAATCCTATCCTATCCTAATTCTAATCCTATCGTAATCCTAATCCTATCCTATCCTAATTCCTATTCCTAATCCTAATCATAATCCTAATCCTAATAATATAAAAGAGCGAGTTTTACTTTTGTTGTGTGTCAGCAATTTGTGTTGTTAAATAATACGGTGTTGTTAATCTTATTAATTTGATTTTTACAATTATTGAAAACTTCTACTCTTTATTTTTATCTTTTTGTTTCTTATTTTTATTCGTTGAGCGTCGTGGCATTATTAATTCTACTAATTTTCTTAACAAAGAAAATTAGACCGCTTCCTCTGTCAACTTGCTTCATTCCACTGAACCAAATTAATACCATGGCTTGTAACGAAACACAATAACCCTAAAAAATTAAGAAAAATGATAGTTAATTCGAGAACAAAAAATTGAAAAGCAGAATCTATAAAAACAATTTTATATCGTTAATCGACACCATGTCATTTTGAGACAATTTTTGACGCTGGAAAAAAAAATTTGAGGGCAATGTCTCAAACAGTGCGAAACATGCCTTAATTGCTCACACTAAACTGTCTCCTCTCTTGCTGTGTACCAGATAAGAGCAAGCCCTAGCAAGAAATTGCGATCAAGCCCTGAGAAGAAATTGTCTTAATTGCTCTCCTTGAAGGCGAAAGGTAGAATTATCTATCTATTTTCCTGTGGAAAGTTATAAATTATTGTTAATATTTTTGAAAGTTGGTTATAGGAAGAAGGTATAAACTTGAAGATAGGTTTTTTTTTTGCTTGATCGTATATGTTCTTGAAGATAGTTTTTTTGGGTTTTCAAGCTTTCTTTCTCTTGAGGTTGGTTCTCTGTTGATCGATCTCCTGTATGTTTTGTTTATATATTCACCTAATTTTTTTCATTATTTTAGTTTGGGCCACTACCATCGCCCATCAACAACTCCATTACTGCTGCACCTAAATGCATTCTCATAGTCCTCATCATTATTGTGAATGTTGTTTCAACAGTGAGTTGTGAAAAATAAGTGTTTTTTACATTTCGCCTTTTTGGTTTAAAAATGTTTTCGAATGTCCTTCAAATGTTTTCACATCTGAGAGTAACAAGCAGATGTTACACTCCCAGAGTTTAATTTTGTTTTTTTACTTTAGTTTAAATTTTGTTCTGTTCTATATTTCTTCACGATTCAGATCTTCGTTTGTTGGTGGATTTGTTTGATAGTTTTGTTCACTTTCCTTAAGATATTTTTGTATTTTTCCGACTGGTGTGTGAAAATTTAGTTGGGTTCTCTTCATCTACTTTAAAAGCTTTAATTTTTGGTTCTATTTTTTTTGCTCCATTTTTGCTTTTCGGGGACTTCTTATACTTTTGTTGGAATTTTCTTACTAATGAATTTTTTTTTTTTTGCTTTCTAAAATAGTTAGGTACCTACAACCTACAGTTGATGACAAACAATTGTAGGTGTGTAGTATACTCACATCTAGCCTTAAATTTTGGCTTATTAATGTTCAATCAAATTTTTTATTCATCAATGTTAGGGTTCCTTTAAAAAAATGTGTTGAAATTCTTTGATTTTTTTTTTTGTGGATTTCTTTTGAGGAGCACTAATTTTTTAGATGAAAAGAAAAAAAAATTCTTATTTTAAATTTCATAGTGATTTCTTTATGGCGACATTTTAGTTGGTACATAAATTACTGTCAAAATCATCTTCAAGAATTATTAATGGTTAGATAAATTGCATATCTTATCGTAATCTTAATCGTATCCTGATGCTAATTCTAATTCTATCCTAATCTTATCCTGACAATATGAAAGAGCAAGTTTTTTTTTTTTTTTGCTGTATGTTGGCAATTTGTGTTAAACAATATGAGATATTGATAAAAGGTGTGGTAAGTTTTGGTTTGCTATATATGCGGACATGAGATTTGTTGTATTGCATTATGTTTTATTTACACAGTATGATTTTTTCTTTTCGCTTCGTGTATTAGATATTTTTGTCATGGATAATGGCGAGAGTACTGATAGAAGTTGTGAACGTCCAAACAACTGCCATAAAGAGATTTATGATAAAGCAAAAGAATCTCGAAATTCCCATCGTAGACAATTGTACAAGCAAGCACGTGATGCACGACAGCAAGAACTACGTGATCGAACAAGAGGGATTGCAGTTAGACATAATCGACATCGTGTGATGAAGAGAAACATTGAAGAAGGTGTTTGTATAGAGGTTTTTTTTTTTCATCAAAGATTTAAATACATGTATTTATATACAGTTTACTTATAGTGCATGTTTGGGTGTTTATTTGATTGTAGTTGATGGGTGTAGTTATAGTGTATCTTCCCAGCCTACAGTTTGCACGCCAGATCGTGATAATCAGTATCATTTTGAAGACTATTCTGTTAGATCTGATGAAGATGTACAAAATAATCGGCAATCTACAGAATTTTGTTTGCAGACGATTCCAGTTGAATCCCATGTGCTTCTACAGCCAACAATTTGTTCGTATTGTGGTGCAAAAAAATTTCAAAGGGAAAGTAAAGGATTTTGTTGTTCTGATGGCAAGGTTAAATTGCATATACATTGTGTGCCTGACAAATTATATGAATTATTTACTTCAAATTCAGTTGTAGCGTTGAATTTCAAAAAAATAGCAAGAAGTTATAACAACCATTTTGCTTTCACATCTTTTGGTGTCAAGTATGACAAAGATTTATGTAAGATGTATAAAGGAATTTATACATTTAGAGTTCAAGGACAAGTTTATCATTACATAAACCAACTTTTACCATCAGATAATAACCCAACTTATTTACAACTATATTTCTATGATACTGAAAATGAAGTATCAAATCGATTGAAGATTTCGGACAAATTTTGTGATATATTAAGGATTAATCCTTATTCTAGGTTCTTTCGTTCGTTGAGTGACATTGATAATTTACATACGTGTCGAATACAAATTAGATGTGATCCAGGTTTAGATCAAAGAGTCTACAATACTCCAACAGCTTCACAAGTAGCTGCAGTTTGGGTTGATGATGATCCGTCCGTGGAGAACAAAGTTCGTGATATATGCATTTATGGTCATAGTGGCACCTCACATAGAGTGCATTATTATTTTGGTTGTTATGATCCCCTTCAATAGCCTTTGCTCTTTCCTTTTGGTGAATCTGGATGGCATGAGGGTATTGAAAGAGTAAATAAAGAAATGTTTCATTCTTCTGCGCAAGATAATATTTTAGACATGAATAACATAAATTCTGCAAATGAATTGATTGAAAGAGAGACTGAAGGTCTATAGTTTGAAAACTTCGTTTTCATTATTTTTTATTTGATTGTTTGAAACTTTTTTCTCATAGATTTTTTTATATTTATCTTGTAGTTATGAAGAAGAGAAAGAAAAGATCACACGTGTCATGTCGGGACTATTACTGCTATAAATTACAGGTTCAAAATTCAGGTAATCATATTTTGCTCCATGCTGGTAGGCTTTTTCAACAATATGTTGTTGATATGTATGTGAAAATTGAAACTGCTAGATTAGATTACTTTCGTAATAACCAAAAACAAATAAGAGCTGAAGTTTATCAAGGAATTGTTGATAGTGTTGAAGTTGGTGAAGGTAGAGGTTATAAAATTGGTCGAAGAATTATTTTACCATCGTCATTCACAGGGGGTCCTAGAGATAATAAAAAACACTATATGGATGCTATGGCATTAGTTCAAAGATATGGTAAACCAGATGTTTTTTTAACAATAACTTGCAATCCTAATTGGCTAGAAATACAACAAGAACTGAGGCATAATGATGAAAGCCAAAACATACCTGATTTGGTTACACGAATATTTTGAGCTAAATTGGAGGAGCTAAAAATTGATTTGTTCAAAAGACATATTTTAGGTCCTGTTGCTGCATATATATACGTAATTGAATTTCAAAAGAGAGGTCTTCCACATGCACATTTTTTGTTGATTTTTAAATCTGGATAAAAAATTACTACTGTTGATTTGGTTGATAAAATCGTTTCTTGTGAAATTCCAGACAAAAATCGATACCCACATTTATATCCAATTGTAGTAAAACATATGTTGCATGGTCCTTGTGGAATATTAAATCCGAATAATGTTTGTATGTCAGATAATAAAATGTGCAAAAATAAATATCCAAGAGAATATACAATCTCAACTTCACTTGGTAACAATTCATATCCACGATATAAACGACGGGATGATGGTCAGAAAGTAAAAGTTAGAGGACATTTTTTAGATAATAGATGGGTTGTACCTTATAATCCTTATTTAATAGCTAAATATGATTGTCATATCAATGTAGAAATCTGTTCGACTGTTAAAGCTGTGAAATATTTGTATAAATATATGTTTATAAAGGACATGATCGAGTAAATTTTTTGATAAGTGACAATCAAGAAAATGTTGATATTGATGAAATTTCTAGATATCAAACTGCTAGGTGGATTTCTCCACCTGAAGCTATGTGGAGAATTTATGGATATATATTGTCCGAAATATCCCCCTCCGTTGTTTCGTTACAATTACATCTTCAAAACCATCATCTCATTACTTATAAAGATAGTGATAATTTACAATCAGTTATTAATAGAGATTATGCCCACAAAACTACATTAACTGAATTTTTTCGTACCAATATTACAGATGAAAAAGCTAGAACTCTTACCTATAGAGATTTTCCTTCTTATTTTGTGTGGGATGCAAACCAACGAATTTGGACTCCAAGAAAGCAAAAAAATGTTATTGGTAGAATAGTTACAGCTAATCCATCCGAAGGTGAAAGATATTACTTACGCCTATTATTAAATCATATTAAGGGATCTACTTCTTTTGAACAATTAAAAGTTGTAAATGGTACACAGACAAATACCTTTCGTGAAGCAGCTCTTTTATATGGTTTATTAAATGGAGATAATAACTGTGAGTTATGTTTAGCAGAAGCAATTGTTTACCAAATGCCATCTTCACTTCGTAGGTTATTTGCTACCATATTAACGTTTTGTAGTCCTGACAATCCGCAATTATTATGGAGTAAGTTTAGAAGTTATATGTTTGAAGATTTCATCCAACAAGGTATGTCATTTAATGATGCCCAAATAAAAGCTTTACGATGTATACATTCTATATTAGAACCATTGAATAAAAGTATAAATGATTACCAATTAGTGTCATTTCATGTAAACATCGGTGAAGACGAAACGTTGGCTACCATGATTTCTGAGGAGCTATACGATGGTTATAATCAAAGTTTTAATTTTGATATAGATTCGTTAAACAAAAAGCAAATGCATGCTTATAATACAATTTTGGACCGAATTTTGAATGATGATAATGGCATGTTCTTTGTTGATGGACCTGGTGGAACAGGTAAAACGTATTTATACAAAGTTTTATTGGCAGCTGTACGATCAAGAAAACTGATTGCTCTAGCTACAGCTTCTTCTGGAGTAGCTGCTTCATTATTACCAGGTGGTAGAACGGCACATTCTAGATTTAAAATTCCTTTAGAAATAAATGAGAATGTTAGTTGTTCAATTAGTAAACAGTCTGCACTAGCAGACCTTTTTAGAATGACTAAATTAATCATTTGGGATGAAGCTCCAATGGTGAATCGTTACGCTGTGGAGGCTCTAGATAAAATGTTAAGAGATATAAATGAACAAGATGTACCATTTGGTGGAAAAGTGATTGTATTAGGTGGTGATTTCCGTCAAGTTTTACCGATTGTCCAAAGAGGAACAAAAGACGACATAATAAAAGCAAGTTTAGTTTTTTCATATTTATGGCCTTCTTTTACTCATTTACCGTTGGTACAAAATATGAGAGCTCAATTGGATCCAGTATTCTGTAGTTATTTACTTCGTATTGGAAATGGTACTGAGAAAGAACACTCGTGTCATATGATTAAACTTGTAGCTGATATTGCAATAAAATTTCAAGATGAATTTACATCTTTGAAACATTTGATTGACATTGTTTTTCCGAATAAGGAAAACTACATGCAGAATTTAGATAGTTTGATTAATAGAGTCATTTTAACACCAAAAAATGAATGTGTAGATGAAATAAATAATATTTTACTAAAAGAAATTCCAGGAGAGATATTTACATATTATAGCTTTGATGAAGCCATTGAGAAATCCGAACACAATATCCAAGAAGATTTTCTAAATACATTAACTCCAAATGGTATTCCAACACATGAACTCACATTAAAACAAAATTGTCCTGTTATGTTACTTCGAAATATTAACCCATCTGAAGGTTTATGTAATGGAACAAGGCTTGTTTGTCGAAGATTTGAGAGAAATGTAGTTGATGCAGAAATTGTTATTGGAGAATACCGGGGAAAGCGAGTCTTTTTACCTAGAATTCCCTTTTTACCACTTGAAAGTGATAGAAATTCAATTCCTTTTAAAAGAACTCAATTCCCAATCCGTCCGTGCTTTGCAATGACAATAAATAAATCACAAGGTCAAACTTTAGATTTTGTTGGATTATATCTGCCGGAACCTGTATTTTCCCATGGACAATTGTATGTTGCTCTGTCAAGAGCAAAAACAAGTAAGGCTATTAAAGTTTTGATAAAACCATCAGACAAATCTAATACACATATTATATGCACAAAAAAATGTGGTGTACCAAGAAATTCTTGGTTTGATAAGATGTTTATAGATATTTATAGTACCCATTCTCTTTTTATATGATATGATTTTGTTTTCTGTGTTTGCCTGAAATTCATCCTTGATAATAGAGATTGATAATCCTACAGTAGAAGCTATATAGTTTCTTATTTTGGAAGAAGCCAAGAGTAAATAGTAAGGATTTGAAAACTTTCTGGTATTGTAGTTAAATATATTAACCACCTAAGGCCCCAAATAAATTTCATGTTACCAAGTTTAAGAGTAACAGGGGAAATTTTCATGTCAAAATTGTCGTGAGAGAGCCAAGCATCGAAAATATTTCAGTCCCCGACGATCTTGTACAAATTCAAGCATATATAAGGTCGGAGAGGAATGGAAAACAGATTTATACCCCAAGAGAAGGCAAGTAATTATTGCTATATCATTTCAATTTAACAATAAGCACATTTTCCTGAATAACTGATGACTTTATAGAGTTTGGATTTTGTTGACTTGAGTCCAGCTACATATTTTGTTGAGTTTAATTGGCAGGATGGTTGTGTGCTAATTTGTCTTGGGAAACAAAGTCCTTTTGTTGTTGGCTTATTTGGTGTTCCATTTGATAAAAAAAAAATGGTACTTTTTTCCAATTTGATTGTATTTGTAGGCTTATGAAAGTGGTGTGTGGTGGATAAGAGTGGAGCTTCTAGAATTGCAGACTTTATGATCCGGCCATGCCTCCAATTTGGAATTAAAAGACGAATTAGAATATTCATGTTCTAAGGTAAATTTTTTTGTATAGTAGAAATTCAAAAGGTCTTTTCAGTCCCAATTCCTTTCGGTATTCTTGTGTGAAGCACCAATCTATTTCATGACTGTCGATTCTACATTTTTATACGTTTTTATACAGGTACATATAATTCAGAACAGGATGAAACCAAAAGAATTCATCCTCTTGGCAAACCAGAATTGCAGACTTCACAATGAGGATTTGCCTTCCAATTTGGAATTGAAAAAGAAATTAGAATCGTCATGTTCTAAGGTGAATTTTTAGCGCATGAAAATAATTTTTTGGTAGTAGTTATTACAAATCACACTAGAGATGAGGAAAAACAAAACAACGAAATTTTTTTGGTTAATTTTGTATTTATTGCATTCTAGAATCTGCCTTTATTGTTTAGATTATTTACTGAATGAAATGAGCTAACTACAGTATTACATGTATGCTTATAAGGCAAGTTAATAACTGTATACTTACTAAATTCAGGTAAAATGCATTGTGACAAATACAATCGTTTTGAAGTTCTTAAGTATTGACGCGCTTGTATTTTTAGATAATGTTTTCAACTTTGCCTAAGACAACCGCATAGATATGTTTTTTGGGTTTGTTTTTCACGATGTGCTATTTATAACAACATGTGATTTGAATGTCCATTGATGCTTATAATGAGCTATTAGAACTATTTATTGTTATATTTCTAGCTACTGACATTTATTTGGATTTATTATTTATCTTTATTTTAGACACTCTTTTTTATTGTTTATTTATTTACATGTTATTCTCTTATAAAATTGTTGCGCAATTTCAGTGGTTATTATTTTTGACCATTACCTAATTCTTATTCTAAAGGAAGTAGATCTGATCTTGGGAAGTCATTAGGTCAAGTGGTGCACATATAACAAAGTCAGACAAAGAGGCAGGTAATGTTCTCATAGTTAACATACACACGAGATAGAAATGTTCAGTATTTGTGTTATGAGTTGTTTACCATTTGATATCCTGGATTTACGAACTTTGTATAGGTTTGTATAGGTTTTAAAGGATAGTTTGCTTTATAGAGATTGGTTTAAATACATAAATCTAACACACTATTTTTATAAAGATAAAATTAACTCATTTTCCTTGATTTAAGATTTTCTATTTTTAGAATGTTGGTTTTAGATTGTTATACTATACATTTTGATCTCTGTTAATTATTGATACGATTTTATTAGAATACAAATAAGTTTCACTTAAAAAAATAATTTGTTTATTTTTACGCGTATAATAACTTGTTCTATTATGTCGATTTAATAATAAAGATATACTCTTTTAGTTAACAACTCACGTTTCAATTCCAAGTTTTCTCAAATTGTCAAATTCGCTTTTATTTGCTTCCAATAGTATCTTCCGTGGACACTAATCAACTAAGGCACATTTTCATTACTGTTGAATTATTGTTTTTCTGTAAGTATAATTTATACAACAATTTTTGTTTTTTTAAAGTAGGAGTTATCTTTTTGAAAGTAATCATTCATTTTAGCTTCATATTTTCTATCTATAGGACCACCTTTTTTAGCTATCTTTTATTAGCCGTTGTTTGCAGCAAGTTATGAAACAAAACTATCATAGTTATAAATTAACACTTGTCTCTAATTGCAGGCTTTTTAACTCAGTTTTTCACTTGCAGACTTTTTTGACAGAAAAATTATGAGCTTTAATGATTATTTTTATTTCTATCTATTCTGAATATTTAACATCATATATATATATACACCAAGTCGACTGTGGATTTAATATAGGTATATCGTTTTTTAGTTAACAACCTATATTTAAATTCTAAGATTTATCAAATTGTCAAATTCACTTTCCTTGCAATAACATCTTTTGTAAACGAGATAATTAATTAATACATATTTTCTTTACTATTCAATTATTGTTTTCTTATATAACTGGTTTTATACAACGATTTTTGTTCTTTTAGAATATGACTATATGAGTTATTTTTTTTAGGAATAATCATTTATTTTACCATCATATTTTCTATGATATATCAAATCACTTTTTTAGCCGTATTAGCCGTTCTTTGCAGCAAATTATCTATCGAACTGTCGTATTCACAAAATTTACTTTTACTACTGCATTTTTTAGTTGCAGCCTTTTTAGAAAAAAACGTATTAGCTATAATAATTACTTTACATCTTTTCTTTAGTTTTTTATTTATCTAGCCAAAACATTACTTCTATATATAGACATGTACATCAACTCCACAAAACTCATAAACTAGATAGACTAGACTAGAAGAAACACAAGTACAAGTTCTACTTTCTAAACAAGGTATGCATACGTTTTGTACATTAGTGCAATTCTTGTTTTGCATTATCTCTAATCCTTCTATATTTTTTCTTCAAGACTCGAACAACTGAACAAGATGTCAGGAAATTACAAATTGATTCCGGAAATTAGTCCAAATGAAAGAAACTGGCAAACCAAGGTGGTTGTTGCTGAGAAATTGTCCCCTAAGCAAGCAAGAAACAACAACAGTAGATATCAAAACATGGTTTTAATGGATTTCGCGGTAAATACCTTCAAAGATCTCAATATTATATGTATCAAACAAACATCAGTATATCAAGTAATATCTATACTATTTTGCATTTTTTATTTCTGACAAAAAAAAAAAGAAATATTTATACTAGATTTATGTGTTATATATAGGGAAATAAAGTGCATACCACGTTGTATGATGCAAATATCACTGCCTTTGAGGATCAGCTTCTGTTGAGCAAAACATACATCGTCTCGAATGCTATTGTGAAAGATACAAAGCCTGAATATAAAGCTTTAAATGGTGACATCCAATGGACAATAACCGGAAAGACACGAATTCAGGAAGTCAATGAGAATAACATGGAGTGTCTATTTTGCACATACACGTTCACTCCCTTTGATGAACTCCAAAAATACATGGATTGCAACAATGACATAAGTACAATTTTAAGCTTTTTTCATACCTTTAAATTTTTTAGTTTGTTCACATCTTCTCTATTTTATTGTGTATTGCTACTAACATTACATTTAATATCTAGGCATACTTGCAGTTGCTATTGATATGAGGCCAAAATGACTTATTCAAACACGATATGGAAACCAAACATATGTGCAGGATGTGGTGCTAATAGATAAAAGCTTTCATACAATCATCTTGACAATGTGGGATAATTATGTAGAAAAAGAATGCATTGTTCTTGCGGAAAAATTGCGAAAAAGCCAATCATTTTAGCCAACCGTCTCAAAGTTTCATCTTTTAATGGTAATCGACATGCACTTTGTTATCTAACAATTTTTTTTTGTATAATATAATATAAAAATTAATATCAATCTATACTACAGGTGTTACACTGTCAACTAAAATAAACAGCACCTTCTTTATAGATGCTACATTCAGCAAAGTTGCAGAGCTTCGACGATGGTAAAACTGCTGTCTTCTATTTCGTATTAATTATATATGAGCTTTCATTTATTGAATCTCCAACTTATATAATGGAAGGGTGGAAGAACATACTGAATAGTTGAATGAATTCACATTAGACAAGTCATGTCTTACAGTCACTCCAACAAAATTATCTCCTCCAGCGCACAAGAAATTTACTGAAATACAGAGCATGAAAGGCCGACTACTAGGGGTATCCTCTTTTGATTCTATAAATACTACTTATTTTTGTCTACATAGTTCTTTATTGACAATAAATCTTTTCACAGCGCAAATACTTCTGGGTGAAAGCCAAAGCAACCATCACAACAACAAGACAAACTTTCTGGTATATGTCTTGTAGCAACTGTAATAGAGTCAGCCATGCAAATTTTGGTGAGACTTTTCCATGCATATATTGCAAGCATCCTTCTTCAAAGGCTGTCCCCAGGTAATATTAGCTAGATTCTGGCATAATATAACTATATATCTATTTTCATTTCAATTTGCAATCATAATAAAGTAAATCTCCATTATTTTAGAGCAACTGCTAATGTTCAATTGGAAGATAGCACTGGAATGTTAATTGCGAGTGCCATCGGTGATCCTGCTGAGATATTATTGAAGTATGATGCTGAGAGTTTAATGAATGATTCAAAATTGGTAAAGCCATATATTATCCTTATCTATGTTGAGTTTTAATTACTCACTATAATAACACTTGTTTTTTAATCCTCAGGAAAATGGTGCAAATGTAATGGAACTCATGGATTCTGAAGAGCATATATTTTATGTGAAGATTACACAACTAGAGCCAAATACTGCTGACTATAAGTATGAAATTGTGTTTGTACTTGATGCATCCTCTGCTATTACTGATCCAACTGAAGAAACAAGTGATTCGGCAAACCTTGTACCTCACAACAACTATGATAATCTTGACATCTCACCACCATCCGCAAAACGATCATTGTTCCAGAGTTCAAGTGACATGAATACTAACAGAGAAAGTCCTGCTCCTGTACAAAATGATCAAGTTGTAGAGAAAGGAAAGGTTGACTAATCATAGGCTGTATTTGGAGACATTAATGCTACAACCTAAAAGATTCTCCGCTCCTTTTGCTATCTCCAACAATCAAGCTTTCAGGGATTTGTTTTATTTTGTAGCATCGTTTGCTTGATGGTCTTCATGGTGTTTTAGTTTTTGTGATACTTTTATTGTGTAACTTATTTTGTACGAAAAAAATGTTCCATGAAGTTTGGTGCTAGGAAAAATGTATAAGAAACTTCATGGTGTTTACTCTGATGTTTTTTAAATCTATGGATGATTTTGCTTCTAAAAAATGTTTGTTACATGTTTTTATTAAACATTAACATATTTTCTATGAAACCACACATATTTTTTTTTACATCTATTAATTCTAAAAAAATTCAAGAGCTTATTATTCTCCTATAAACATTTGAATTCCTAGAGACATTTGAATTCCGAAAGTGTCAACTAGAGCCAATATTCAGTATGCATAAGTTGAAATCTGACAAGTTCACTAAATATGAATACAGTAAGTTCATTACAAATACAACTTGTTCAATAAAATACAATCATGGATCATGAAGGAAGAATTCATTATAACAAATATCTACAGTAAGCTTTCGTCTGTATATAACCATTCGATCTGCTGACACTGCTTGTATTGGCTGCTGTAGAATGAAGCATTCTATATATTTCAGTAAATAAATTAAGCAATTAAACCTGCAAAATAAATGGTTTTATGTTAAACAACATTTGTATATACGCAATATTACATATTATAGCAAGTATCAAAAGCATTGAATGCTCACCCATTATTTGCAGACAGTACATTAAGTATAATCTCTATGTCCATTTCTTCATTTATATGTTCCTCTATATCTTGTCTGGTGGATATGGTTAAACTGGGAAGCATTGCCTCAAGAATTCTAAATGTTGCTTTTGCATGTGCCATCACTTCTTCTGGTGTATGAATATCATTGCTGCAATCATATATCTGGAATTTCCATTCAGAAAAATTTACAAGATACAGATACCAGCAATTGCCTGGATACGAGCATGGAATTAGTAAGTACTTGCACATTATCCAAGGACGACCAGCAATCGGCATTCGACCATTCACGTACAGTTCGAAACGACTTCCATCCAATCCACCTCTTGTTGGTGAGTTAATTGCAGACATCATTAGACGCTCACACTCTTGTTCAAATTCAAAATCCATTATTGCATATTCTTTAGAAACCATGGCACAGCCTCTGTTAATACGCTCCCTCAATAACTTTAACTCCACCTCAATATACTAATCAAATAAATGCGTGTAAAATAAATTAGAAATACTAACTACGTAATCAAATAACTGCAATTGATGGAATTTACTTACCTCAATTTTCAACTGTTTTGTTGGATCTAATAGAGTTTCCAACGCCTCTCTTTGGTAAACATTACCAATGTCATCCGTCCAATAATCACTATCCAGTATAATTTATAAATTATTAGTTATCAAGATATTCAAAGACAAATTAAGTATTTTAACGAATAAATTTTAGTACTCAAAATAGGAAACTATAATTGAATTTCTCACCCAGGTTTCTTCACCATTATCCAATCTATAATTGTTCTGTATTTGTCCATGTCAAAGTTTTCCAAATGCCGAACTGTAGATGACGAAGATTCTTTGGATTTCTTTTTTTTTTCTTGTTTCTTACCAACATTTCAACTGGTTCAACTCTTGCTGTCTCCAGAGGTCCATGACTAGGAATTGTACTTGGATGGACAGAAACATGTTGCTGCATAAAACCACTAATGGTTGACATGTTTGATTCCCAGTTACACATTCTGTTCACCATATCGTCATGTCTTTGATCTATGTGAGATTTCATGTGTTGGTAATAATCTTCCTGTGATTTTTTTTGTTGTTCAAAAAACTGTTCTTGCCTCTGAAGAATAGCTTGATAACGAGCTTCTTGATTTTCTGCTTCTTGAGCAATATGTGTATTGAAAAAATTTGATACTGAAGTATCCATGTAATCTTCATGCCACTTTCTTTGTTCTTCGAACAGCTGTTTTTGATTCTCCAAAATTGCGTGATAATTTGCTCTTGAATCTGCAACAATTTCGGCCTTCATGTTGTTATATACATCAGAAATATCCGATAAAATATTTTGCCTCTGTATTCCCAACATTTCTTCTATCCGATCTTCAGTTACATAGTTAGAGCCACGAAAAGCCGAACTACTACCAATACCCGTCGAAGTCCTCGAAACTTCAGGAATGGTGCTTTCTTGCCGATAAATATTAACTGGAATTTCTAATGGTATATTATCTATTTCTCTGTTCACAATAGCATCTAATATACCGTGTTCGTTATCGGCCGACAATGATAGTGTTCTGCACCATGGCGTCTGTAGTTCTTCTTCTGTTGGGTGAAGCACTGGAAGTACTGTGATCTATAATGGAAAGGAAAATATAAGAATTGAAAATCAAATTACAACTTTTACTTGACTTTCAAATAATTAAATGCTAATATAATTCATTTGGAATCATATTAAAAACATACCTTCTTTCTATTCAAAAATTGCTTAATTGATGCCTCACTGATTGTTTTCTTGGGTTTCCACCTGTGCATTCTTGGACTTTGTAGATTTTTGTATGTACGGTGTCCAAATTTCTTCCCAATATCTGGAAATGCTTCGTATATCCAATACTAAAATATATTTATAATAATTAATACAAAATATTTACACATGATAACTCGAAAAAACAAATTTGCATTAAACATTTCTAACTTACTTGAAATGCAAGTGGATACCCTCGCAATGCATACTTAGCAATTTGTTGAGTTTGCTGCGTTCTCAGTATTCTTTCTGATTGTGACTCTTTCAACGAATTTAACAAGGTAAAATATGCCTTACGTCCCCAAGGATACGCAAGAAATTCATCCAAATGATCCACCATACCAAGAATTCTATAATCAATTCGTCTGGAGGTTGGCTTCAAAACACACTCCACCAACATAACTAATCCCAATTTAAACTTATCTTCTTCATCCTCACACATACGGAATGTCTGGGATAACATTGTCATACTAATTCTTTTGTTACCATTAAAATAATGATTCCTAATACGATTGTCACTATCGTCGATATTCATTGATGTTTCATGACATGGTAATCCTGTAATAAGGCAAAATTCTTGCATACCTAACCTAGCAACATGGTCATCTAACTTTACCCAAATTTCATTTTCCTTTCCACAATCTATAAGCCTCATTATAAATTCATGTACTAATTTACTACTAAACTGTTCTTCTTTCTCTATTTCTTGTTCTTCTCTTCTATAAATAAATCCATAAAGGAATCCATAAAAACTACTACATAACACAGAAGCTTGATGATTTGAACCTATAAATTTTATAAAATCTTGCACATATTTACTATTTGGATATTGAACAATAGTAGCAGAAAACCACTGGTCTGGAGAGATTATGTACTCTAAAGCCATCTGCAAAAATATTTATAATTAAATATATCAATATTAAAATAAAAACGAAATTTTATATATTTAAAAAACTTCGTGTCACAACATGCTGGCCCGTTCCGTTACACGCTCACCGAGATGGCCTGGCCATCACCTTGATGGTCATCAAGATGGCCAAGCCATGTCCGTGACCATGTCACGGACACGCCCCGGCATCTCCGTGACATGGTCACGGACACGCCGGGGCATGTCCGTGACACTGTCACGGAGATGCCCAAGCATGTCCGTGACATGGTCACGGACACGCCCCGGCTTGTCCTTGACTATGTCACGGACATGCTTGGGTGTCTCCGTGACAGTGTCACGGACATGTCCAAGCATGTCCGTGACCATGTCACGGACACGTCCCGGCTTCTTCGTGACCATGTCACGGATTTCCCGGGGCGTGTCCGTGGCCCGGTCACGGACATGGCGAGGCCATCTCCTTGGCCATGTCAAGGAAATAACCCGGTATTTTCTATCACACCATCACGGTTCTAACATGGATCACCATAGCCAGTGATTGTGACACAATAAGACATCTAAATACAATCATAACTCTTCAATACAAAATGGGTAAAAAGTTAAAACACAATTACCTTGATCGATCAAACTAGCTCCAATTTCACATAAAAATCACTCTTTACAATACCAATTACTCTTGAAGTATGGAAATATACACTAAAATATATACATACATAATAAATGCAATCTTTACAACCACTCCTTCTAACTCAATCCATACATTAAATGCACTCACCTAATATATAATAAATATAGAAAAAAAATATATCAAATATTAGCTATAAATGCACTTATCTAATAAATTAAGATCATTTAAAAAAAATAATATTTCACCCTAATAAAAAAATTTAATATATAATAAATATACAATTCAACAAAAAAAAAATCAAATATTTCATAAATATTCAACTATAACAACGCCAGAAAAATAAATTAAGATGATTTAAAAAAAATTAAAATTTTCGCGCTAATAAAAATAATTCATATATGATAAATATGCAATACAACAAAAAATAATATCAAATATTTCTCGCCAACACTAAATTAAGATATTTTTAAAAAATTAAAATCTTCGACTAATAAAAAACAATGCCAAAAACTAAATTAAGATGATTTTAAAAAAAATTCTTATAAAAATAACTAATATATAATAAATATGCAGTTCGACAAGAAATAATATCAAATATTTGCTAAATATTTAATTATAAGATCGTCGAACACTAAATTAAGATATTTTAAAACAATTAAAATCTTCGGAGTAATAAAAAAAAAATGCTGAAAACTAAATTATTAAAATCATTAAAATCTTCGCGCTAATAAAAATAATTAATATATGATAAATATGCAATTCAACAAAAAATAATATCAAATATTTCTCGCCAACACTAAATTAAGATATTTTAAAAAAATTAAAATCTTCGACTAATAAAAAATAATGCCGAAAACTAAATTAAGATGATTTTAAAAAATTTAAAATCATTCACGCTTATAAAAATAATTAATATATAATAAATATGCAATTCGACAAGAAATAATATCAAATATTTGCTAAATATTTCATTATAAGATCGCCGAACACTAAATTAAGATATTTTAAAACAATTAAAATCTTCGCACTAATAAAAAAAATGTTGAAAACTAAATAAACATGATTTTAAAGAAATTAAAATCTTCGCGCTAATAAAAATAATTAATATATGATAAATATGCAATTCGACAAAAAATAATATCAAATATTTCTCGCTAACACTAAAATAAGATATTTTAAAAAAATTAAAATTTTCGGCTAATAAAAAGCAATACCGAAAACTAAATTAAGATGATTTTAAAAAATTTAAAATCTTCGCGCTTATAAAAATAATTAATATATAATAAATATGCAATTCGACAAGAAATAATATCAAATATTTGCTAAATATTTCATTATAAGATCGTCGAACACTAAATTAAGATATTTTAAAACAATTAAAATCTTCACACTAATAAAAAAAATGCCGAAAACTAAATAAACATAATTTTAAAGAAATTAAAATCTTCGCGCTAATAAAAATAATTAATATATGATAAATATGCAATTCGACAAAAAATAATATCAAATATTTCTCGCCAACACTAAATTAAGATATTTTAAAAAAATTAAATTTTTCGGCTAATAAAAAACTAAATTAAGATAATTTAAAAAAATTTAAAATCTTTGCGCTTGTAAAAATAATTAATATATAATAAATATGCAATTCGACAAGAAATAATATCAAATATTTGCTAAATATTTCATTATAAGATCGTCGAACACTAAATTAAGATATTTTAAAACAATTAAAATCTTCACACTAATAAAAAAAAATGCCGAAAACTAAATAAACATAATTTTAAAGAAATTAAAATCTTCGCGCTAATAAAAATAATTAATATATGATAAATATGCAATTCGACAAAAAATAATATCAAATATTTCTCGCCAACACTAAATTAAGATATTTTAAAAAAATTAAATTTTTCGGCTAATAAAAAACTAAATTAAGATAATTTAAAAAAATTTAAAATCTTTGCGCTTGTAAAAATAATTAATATATAATAAATATGCAATTCGACAAGAAATAATATCAAATATTTGCTAAATATTTAATTATAAGATCCGAACACTAAATTAAGATATTTTAAAACAATTAAAATCTCCGCACTAATAAAAAAAATGCCAAAAACGAAATAAACATCATTTTAAAGAAATTAAAATCTTTACACTAATAAAAATAATTAATATATGATAAATATGCAATTCGACAAAAAATAATATCAAATATTTCTGGCAAACACTAAATTAAGATATTTTAAAAAGATTAAAATCTTTGGCTAATAAAAAGCAATGCCGAAAACTAAATCAAGATGATTTTAAAAAATTTAAAATCTTCACGGTTATAAAAATAACTAATATATAATAATATGCAATTCGACAAGAAATAATATCAAATATTTACTAAATATTTAATTATAAGATCGTTGACCACTAAGTTAAGATATTTTAAAACAATTAAAATTTTTGTGCTAATAAAAATAAAGCCAAAAACTAAATTAACATGATTTTAAAAAAAATTAAAATTTTCGCGCTAATAAAAATAATTAATATATGATAAATACGCAATTCGACAAAAAATAATATCAAATATTTCTCGCTAACACTAAATTAAGATATTTTAAAAAAATTAAAATCTTCGGCTTATAAAAAACAATACCAAAAACTAAATTAAGATGATTTTTAAAAAAATTTAAATCTTTGCGCTTATAAAAATAACTAATATATAATAAATATGCAATTCGACAAGAAATAATATCAAATATTTGCTAAATATTTAATTATAAGATCCGAACACTAAATTAAGATATTTTAAAACAATTAAAATCTCCGCACTAATAAAAAAAATGCCAAAAACTAAATAAACATCATTTTAAAGAAATTAAAATCTTTACACTAATAAAAATAATTAATATATGATAAATATGCAATTCGACAAAAAATAATATCAAATATTTCTGGCAAACACTAAATTAAGATATTTTAAAAAGATTAAAATCTTTGGCTAATAAAAAGCAATGCCGAAAACTAAATCAAGATGATTTTAAAAAATTTTAAATCTTCACGGTTATAAAAATAACTAATATATAATAATATGCAATTCGACAAGAAATAATATCAAATATTTACTAAATATTTAATTATAAGATCGTTGACCACTAAGTTAAGATATTTTAAAACAATTAAAATTTTTGTGCTAATAAAAATAATGCCAAAAACTAAATTAACATGATTTTAAAAAAAATTAAAATTTTCGCGCTAATAAAAATAATTAATATATGATAAATACGCAATTCGACAAAAAATAATATCAAATATTTCTCGCTAACACTAAATTAAGATATTTTAAAAAAAATTAAAATCTTCGGCTGATAAAAAACAATACCAAAAACTAAATTAAGATGATTTTTAAAAAAATTTAAATCTTTGCGCTTATAAAAATAACTAATATATAATAAATATGCAATTCGACAAGAAATAATATCAAATATTTGCTAAATATTTGATTATAATATTGCCAAATACTAAATTAAGATATTTTAAAACAATTAAAATTTTCGCACTAATAAAAAAAATGCCAAAACCCAAATTAACATGATTTTAAAGAAATTAAAATCTTCACGCTAATAAAAATAATTAATATATGATAAATATGTAATTCGACAAAAAATAATATCAAATATTTCTGGCCAACACTAAATTAAGAGATTTTAAAAAAATTAAAATCTTCGACTAATAAAAAGCAATGCCGATCATTTTAAAAAATTTAAAATCTTCTCGCTTATAAAAATAACTAATATATAATAATATGCAATTCGACAAGAAATAATATTTAATTATAAGATCACCAAAAACTAAAATAAGACAATTTTTAAAAATTAAAATCTTCCTCTTAATAAAATAACAAATATACAATAAATATACAATTAAGCAAACAAAATTAAAACCTTGCCTCTCGCATAGTGCGACATTACAACTTTTCCATGTCAAAGAGAACGGTACACATCTCGCACCATACGAGACGCACGATGCCTTGCGAAAGCCACCGTGACTCTCGCATAGTGCGAGGTGTGCGCTCCTACAAATCTCGCACCGTGCGATACAAACAGTTTCTTTCGCAAGGCACCGTGCGTCTCGCATAGTACGACAACTACGCTCGCCAATTCTCGCACCATCCGAGACACACGGTGCCTTGCCAAAGACACCGTGTCTCTCGCACAGTGCGAGATCTGCTGTGGTGCAGATCTCGCACCATGCGAGATGTACATACCGTGCCAGAACCCCGTGTCTCTCCTACGCCCACGATTAAAATCTATCATTTCTCTTAACTCCATTCACCTACCTCCCTTTCTTTTCCACTCATTTCTTCATCAAACTTCTCCTAATCTCATTTTTCCAACATCATCGTCCATATTGTGCCTTCTTTTTCGCCATCAAGTAAAGTAGTGATCTGTCACTGGCGTGCCAATTGTGCAAACAATTTGAAGTCCGAAGTTCGAAATACCCAAAACAGTCAGCAGCAAATACCCAAAACTGAAGACCAAAGTGCGATCGTGAAAACCTACACTTCTTATTCAATATTTCAATTCGTACAGGCCGATTTTTTGTATCTTTATCAACGAGGTAAAACTTTTTTTCTCTTCTTCTTTCTATTGTTATTTTGCATCTAAAATTGGATGATTGACTAGAGTACTAAATGCAGTACGCCATTAGGTAGTGTTGGGTTTATGATTGTTGAGCTAAGTTCAAGTGAAAACTAGCTTCATTAACCCCAATAATTTCGAAAGTTTCATGAAAACATAAAACCTACAAACTGTTTGTTAAATTGTGTATATGAAACTTGATATAGTTTAAATAGTTAGCCATACACTCCCTGTTAGAATGATTTATCTTCAGGTGCATCGATTATTCACTTCCTTTTGTAATTTGTAGGAACCATGTTTGGCTAAACTTAAGAAATTCTTATAAGCACCTATTTTGAGAAGTGATGCTTCTCAGAAAAGGTTTTGAACTTAGTCAAATACGCTATAAACTTTCAATATCATAGATGGATCAACAAATCTTAAAATAGCTCATTCTAATCCTTTTTAACCACCATTCCTTAGCCCTGAAGGTAAATTTCAAATCCTACAGTTATGACTAACTCTATAAAGTGAGTGGAAGGCTATATAGGAGCAAAAAATCTTCATAGTAGAGTGACTCCAGAAACTTAATGAAATCGTTATTCATTTATTCTTCTCCTCATACCTACAATTTTGTTTCCTCAATCACCTCAAAATAAGTATTTGTCTGCTCCATTCTTTTGATCCTGAGAGTATAGCTGATCACCAGAACTTTTCAATTGCACCCCCACCCAACTATGTACAAAATTGTTAGACAAAACATCCCTTTAGAAGGAAATTTATGAACTTCACTATCAATTTCCTATTCTAAATTCAGTTGTCAAATTTAAAGGCAAGTTTTCTCCTTTTTTTTTATCTTAGATTTTCATATAATCTTGCATTATGGTTTATTAAACAACAATAACATAGTAATAAAATTCTAAATAATTATAAGGTACACACCTGTAAAACCAACAAAAATTACCTGTACCGTACTAGACAAAGCATATACTTTAAGTTGAGAAGCACCTCAAATTTACTTTTCTCTCCAACTATATATTATTAGTTGACAATAATTAAATTTTTAGTTTCAATAGACGTATTCTATTTTCATTATTAATAAATTTAATTCTACTTAATCACTTGTGTAGATGTCTATGGAATATATACTCTCTCCAAACCAGTGGTGTTCCGCTACCATCACACAATATCCACATCATCAATTCATCAAAGATTTCCTGGAATTTATAACTGCCGAACAACAAGCTTCTTTATTCAGGAGTAATTTCTATGGATTTCTATATGGTATTATTTACAGAGGAGAAGAACAACAACAGTTTACCGGCAAGTTAGTGCATGAATTCATAATAAGGTTTGTAAACTGTGGTAAGAAGAATGAGATGTGGGTACAGTTAAACAATCAGTTTGCCCGTTTTGGTATGCAAGAATTTTGTCTGATTACTGGATTGCCATGTCACGAGTCCAATGTCAATCTTCAATTGAATAATGCTAGGCTTAGGAATCAATATTTTGATGGTACAAAAGTGATTACTATGAGAAAGCTTTTTGAAGCATTCCACCTTTGCCAACATGAAGATGATAAATTCAAACTAGGATTAGTTATGTTAGTGGAATGTGTGTTGAAACCAACCCGAAGAATTATTGATTACAAATGTCTTAGCATGGTTGAGAATGTTGATGACTTTCTTGCATATCCTTGGGGTCGAAAAGCATATTTTGTTCTGTTACACTCATTGCAAGAACGGGTGCAGAGAACGCAACATAATGAACAAACTGATTGTAAATATTCATTGCATGGATATCCACTTGCGTTTCAGGTATATTTTTTGTTTATAAACTCTTAAACTATGTGTACAGGAATTTTTTATAGTTAATACTTAAATCTCTTATTATTGTAGTTTTGGATTTACGAAGCATTTCCTGAGATTGGAGAAGCATTTGGTCGACGTAGATATAAAACTTTACAAACTCCAAGAATGCATAGGTGGAAGCCGAACAAAAAATTATCAGAAGAAACTATTAGACACTTTTTGGCCACCGAAGAGGTATGTCTTCTTTTATCAACCTACATCTATAATTAACAATTCTATCACGTTTGTTTATTCTATTTAACAAAAACTTTCAAATATATATTTAGGTACATTTAGTCACAGTATTACACCCAACAGAAGAAGAATTACAAACACCATGGTACACAGGTCTTTCACTGCCATTGGACAATGAAAACAACGTACTAAATTCCATACATGTGAACCAACCACATAACCTACCAGATACAGCAGGAGAAATACCTCAAGCAGATATTCCAGATGAGATCGGAATTCAATCAACTTCTCCTACTGTCAGATCCAACTACATAACTAAAGAACAAATGGAAGAAGTCTTCAGCATGTATAGGCAGCATGTACTATCAGATATGTCAACTTTGTACAGTAAGTTAAAGACAGATATGCTTCAAGAATAAAAAAAACAACAGTCTGACTATCTTGAGAACCAAAAATGCCTATTTGAAGAACATGAAAAAAGAAGACAGGAAGAGATGCAGGCTTACCAGAGACACCTATCTGAACAATATGAAAAAAGAAGACATCAAGACTATGAGGAGATGCAACGTTATCAAAGACAACTGTATGAAGAAGCTGAAAAGAGGCAACAGGTTCACTTTCAGGAGATTCAATCTTCCATGCACTCCTATGTAGATGCCAGTATAAATTCACTAAAAGACTCAGTAAAATCATATACTGCTGAAAGTAATATGAATTGGCTCAACGAATTATCTGACTGGAAATCAAATGTAGAAGCCATTATAGCTTCATTACAGCAAGATGTTGTCAACAAGAATCCAGTCCACAGTGACCGAGGTAAGCCCTCAACATCTCACCACACTCAAACAACTCAAGATATTCAAACATTTCAACCAACTCCAATTGAGACAATTCAACAAGTTCAAAGGCCAACAAGAAAAATGACAAACAAAAGAGAGAAGATTCGGTCTGAGCAAAATCTCTTGGAAGATTACAATATGCAGAAGTACACAAGTATTAGAGATTGGATCACCAAAAATCCAACTGGGTAATAAATCTATTTCTTCTTTACGAAGTTGAATATTACAATTATCATTTAATTTACCTACAGTTAATTCCAATCTATTTATTACATAGTTATTGGAATGATGGAAATAGCAAGCGCTACAACAGAAACCATTTAAAGTTTCTACTGGATAAAAATCAAGAAATCGCTACATCAGTAAGTCATATTCACCCATATTTAGTCATCGTATTAAATCGTCATAATTAGTTTCATGCCATAATCATGCATCTAATTACATGTCTATAATTTTCTTAGGCTATTGATATAGAATTAAATCTGTTGAGACGGCGAATCCGTAGTGGTTGCACCCATTGTTCACAAGAATATGCTATTATGGACTTTCAATTTGAAGATAACTGTCATCACTATATGCAGCAAGAACTAGATGTAGAGCAACAACGAAAAGTCAAGGACCTCGAAACACTTTACTGCCCAATCTTCTTACGAGATTATCTACTTGGCAATTCGCCAACTTGTGGTCTTCCATGGATAAAGTGTAACTATCTACTAATTCCATGCTTCTATCCGGGAAATATTTGGTATCTATTTTTAGTAGATTTGCGTGAATGGAAATTAGCAATATATAATTGTAGCAACACATGTCAAACACTAGAAGAAACAAGAGCATATGCAAGACCAACATGGACTCTACTTCATAAATTATTAAGGCAACCTGATTTCTTGCGTAGAGAAGATTTCAAGAAGCATGAAAACAAGCAAATGGACATAGAGGTTATACCATACCAACCTTCTGCAAATAACGGGTAACAATTTATTTTCATAGTTACTTCACTACTTAATTTCGTCCGCCATTTATCTTATTTAATTGTATATGCTAATTGAGTCTAACATTGACTATTGCAGGCTAAATTGTGGAATTTTTGTCCTAAAATATATAGAATGCTTCATTCTAGGTCATCCAATAGAAATAGTTCAATCAGATAGAATGACTATATATAGACGAAAGATTGCAGTGGACATATGTCAGAATGAATATTTTCTCAATCCCAGGTTTGTCTATATTATTTATGCAAAACTTTTATACATACTCTATAAAAAAATTCATTTTTTAAATTAAAAATTACACTCAACGGTTTTATAAAATTATTTAGTTGCACATTTTTTATTTTCAATATTTCAACTAAATCAATTACTCAATCCGCTAATTCTAATTTTTTCCTAAATTTTAGGTAACTACATCCATTCTTTTAAGCAAAAATTTCACAGATATGCTCAAGCACCACCACAACCACAATCATACCACCAGGTAAATAACTTACATTTTCATAACATAAGGTCACTGCATTGAACTAAACCTATGATTTACTATAAGAGACAAAAAAAAAAAAAAAAAAAAAAATTAAATGCAATCATCATTAATAATAAATTACTTGAATTTTATGTTTATAATTAAATTTCCATTTCTTAGAAATGTCATTAGTAAATTTTGCTGTTGAAATTTTATTTCTCACTTATCTTCTAAAAGTACTGACCATACTTTTTCTCTGTCGACCGTACTTCTATTCATGAAAGTAACAACTTCTTCTTCAAAATGGCGATCATACTTGACTGAAAGAAATAGTGTTGTATATAACATAGAACCCCTATGATCTTCCCTATTCATAACTAAATCTTATTACAATTATTTGGTGACTTCACGTGTTTCCTTTGTCAGGTAGCACCACTTCAAAGACTACCCCAATGATACAACAAGGACTAACTCATTCAAGAACCATTTCCAACGCATGTGGACTGTTTTGGGTAAACAAAAGATTACTAATCTTCTCTATCGCCTTCTTCTCCAGCAATTGTAGTTACACTTTCATTCTAAATCTCTGATTTCTGAGAAATAAAAGGCTATTGCATAGTCTCGTTTTTCTTGTCATGATGAACACTGCCATTCACGCATCCTCATCATAACTGTATGTCAGGTACTATGAGTATCTACCGACATTAGTACAGTACTCTTGAATATGGCTTCATAGTTTGTATATAAAATTCTTGATAATTAACATGCTTTAACACGTGCTAAATTCTTTTCTTTTTCTAAATGTCAAAGTCTTATAATTTTCCAGGAAACCATACAGCATATTTTCAAGACATCCCGACACAATTCTATAACCCCAGTCGGAGAGGTATATATTTACTCAAAATTATTTTACAAATCTTACCTTTACAAGAGGTTTTATTTTGACTCAACAGGAAAATCGTTCTTTTCATGTAACCTTTCATTTTACCCTCTGCTGTTTAACAGGATAAATATGATAGTGAGTCTGATTAACGAATCCCTATTTTTTGATGTGCTAATCGTGCTTGAACCATGGCAGCTATGCTACGTAGTAAGATGAAGAACAACTTTATGTTGATTCCTGCTGACTGATTATATTGTAGTAATTGTATAGATATCTTTTGTAAATGTTGAAAACTCTATAAATCTTTGTAGTTCAATTGCTCTATATATTACAAGAGCAAATTTGGATGACAATGTAGCATGTTTGCGAATGTCATTCATTTATGTATTATTAAATGATTTTTGTAGAGAGCACATTTAATTTATATGAAGCCATATTCAGTTTAGATGAAGCCATTTATCCTTCAATTTCTTGTCTTATTAGATGCAAAGAAGGCTGTAGTCGCTGCCATTGAGGGGCTTGCACTAAAAAACCACTCGGAACTTCCAGTCGTGTGCATTTAGGAAAAATCTTGTATAAGACCTATGATAAAAAAATGAATTCGGACTGCACCTAAGAAGACACGTTGAAACTAAATTTAAATAAATAAATATATAACCTCTATAACAGTTTAACATTTTAGTCAATAGCAGCGTATAACTGCAAACATTAGATGATAATCGTACATAGATTTTCATAAAGTATTAAAGTATTCAATCAACAAGCATATAAGTTCATAAAAAAACCACTCAAACATAAAATCTTTAGCATTGCTTACATATTTCGTAATAATCAGATTTGTTATTCACATGTACAAGTTTTACATGCAAGTATGCTAAAAAAAATTAATAAATACCAGACCTTAAACAGATTTAAGGATATTTGTAACCTTGAAATTAATGCTAAAACATAAATAAAAGCTAAATTGGATAATTTTTAAAAAATTGAGTAAAACCAAAGAGATTGTAAATTGACATACTCCTTCCTAATTTCTCTTCTATTTTTTCTTAAATTTCTCCTAATAAACAATATCTGCTATTAAATAATAAATTCACTATTCATTTGCTTTTTTTTTTAATAATTAATATAGCATAAGAATGAAATTTCAAACATTTTTATTACTTTGGAAAATAGAAAATTTACAAATTCACCATTTACAAATTTACAGAAGGATTAGACTTCCATTAGAATGTTTTTTGTAAATTCTAAACATTGGAGATTCATTGTTCATTAATTCAAACACACATACATCGCCCATTTCTAGATTTTTTTCTCTAGCATAATCTGCCCAACCAACAGTAAGACGTTGTATTATACCGTTTCGTCGTAAGTTTGTATGAACATTCCAGTCGCGATCTGAAGCATCATGAAATTTGAATATTGCGCACAAACTTCGGTAGATGTTGTCTAGCAAACTTCCAGGTATATTCTAGACAATACAATAACAAAAATGACAAATTAAAAAAAGAAATATATAATATGAATCATAAATAATTTAAGTAATCACGTCTTACAATTTTGCGATGACTGTTGTTGCTAGCAGTAAGTCTCACTTCAAAAGTAGGATTCTCTATTTCTAAACTTTCGTCTTCTTCTTCATCAGAAATAGGATCATCCTCAACAATCCTCTCTAACCCAGATTCGTCGAATATTTTAACATCAAATGTGGTATTCCCATCGTACTCAAATATTAAAACATAATCATCCATTAAACTATGATGATCATAAAATTGTGGCCATCCACCAACAAAATAGATTTTTTTCTCCTACCCTTTCTAACTGTATGATGACATTTATACCATCATAACCAATTAAACGTACTGCATCGCTAAGCTGATGTCTCCAATTATTCACAAAAGAGTTAGGAAGCATCTATAACAAAAAAATATAACAAAATTATCACTGCCATATTTAATAAATGCTTTAATATATAATAATTTTGAAATAACTAACCAGACGTATATTATGATTTAAGGAACCAGAGATAATTATGAAGAAACTGCGAGAGGTATCCATTTGAAGAAACTGCATTCCACATATATTTATATTTATTAAAAATGTGTGATGAAATATGATTCACATAAAAAATCATTCTAAGAAAAACAAACCTGTTGTATTTTTGATAGTTATGATTTGATGTCAATAACTGATATTTTTAAAATGCTGTTTTGTTGTGTTAAGACTTGGAAATAAATAGATAGAGTTTTACTGTTTCAAAGATGTGACACAACATTCACAAGAAAACTTTGCAAGATTTCACAAAAAACAAAAAATCATTCTGACACAACATTCACGGCAAAAGTTTGCAAGATTTGACAAAAGAGAAAAAATAATCTGACAAAAAATTCTGATTTTCACATGATACCAAAGAAAGGAAAAAACAAAATCTTGCACTATACTTTTTAATAAAAAAAAAACAAAATGCTTCAATTATATAAATTAATATTTTTGACCACTTTCAACCATTTCTTTTTTGCAATTACTCCAGTCAAACTACCAGCTACCACCAAACCAAAAAACCAAACACGTGCATGAAAAGTAAACTACCCACCAATAATAAAATCACTGAATACTAAATTAAGATAATTTTTTAGAAAATTCAAATTTTCATGCTAATAAAAATATTTAATATATACTAAATATACAATTCAACAAAAAAAAATATCAAATATTTCCTAAATATTCAATTATAAAATCACCGAAAACTAAATTAAAATAATTTTTAAAAAAATTAAAATTTTTGCACTAATAAAAATATCTAATATATAATAAATATATAATTTAACGAAACAAAATCAAATATTCCCTAAATATTTAATTATAACAACACCAAAAAATTAATTAAGATGACTTTTAAAAATTTAAAATTTTCGTGATAACAAAAATAATTAATATATAATAAATATGCAATTAAGATAATTTTTAAAAAAATATATAATTCAGCAACAAATATCAAATATCTCCTAAACATTCACGAATATTTTAATTTTTGTAAAATATCTTAATTTAGTGTTCAGCGAAAAAGATTTGATATTATTTTTTGCCAAAATGCTTTTTTATTATATATTAATTATTTTTACTAGCGCGAAAATTTCAATTTTTTTAAAATCACCTTAATTTAGTTTTCAGCATAGTTTTTTATTAGGCGAAAATTTTAATATTTTTAAAATATCTTAATTTAGTGTTTTGCGATAAATATTTGATATTATTTTTAGCTGAATTACATATTTATTATATATTAATTATTTTTATTAGCGTGAAGAATTTAATTTTTGTAGAACCATGTTAATTTAGTTTTCAGCGTTTCTTTTTATTAGCGTAAATATTTTAATTTTTGTAAAATATCTTAATTTAATGTTCGACAAGAAATATTTGATATTATTTATTGCTGAATTGTATATTTATTATATATTAGTTATTTTTATTAGCACAAAGATTTTAATTTTTTTAAAATCTTCTTAATTTAGTTTTCGGCAATATTTTTTATTAGGCGAAGATTTTAATTTTTTTAAAATATCTTAATCTAATGTTCAGCGAGAAATATTTGATATTATTTCTTGCCAAATTGCATATTTATTATATATTAGTTATTTTTATTATCACAAATATTTTAAATTTTTTAAAATCATCTTAATTTAGTTTTCGGCATTGTTTTTTATTACGTGAAAATTTTAATTTTTGTCAAATATCTTAATTTAGTGTTCGGCGAGAAATATTTGATATTAATTTTTGGCGAATTACATTTTTATTATATATTAGTTATTTTTATTAGCGCGAAGACTTTATTTTTTTTAAAATCATGTACAATTAGTTTTCGGCATTGTTTTTTATTAGCACAACGATTTTAATTTTTTTAAAATATCTTAATTTAGTGTTCGGCAAGAAATATTTAATATAATTTTTTGCCGAATTGCATATTTATTATATATTAGTTACTTTTAATAGCATGAAGAATTTTAATTTTTTTAAAATCATGTTAATTTAGTTTTCGGTGTTTCTTTTTATTAGAGGAAAATTTTTATTTTTGTAAAATATCTTAATTTAGTGTTTAGCGACAAATATTTGATCTTATTTCTTGTTGAATTGCATATGTATTATATATTAGTTATTTTTATTATCACAAAGATTTTAAATTTTTTAAAATCGTCTTAATTTAGTTTTCAGCATTATTTTTTATTACATGAAATTTTAATTTTTGTCAAATATCTTAATTTAATGTTCAGCGAGAAATATTTGATATTATTTTTTAGCGAATTACATTTTTATTATATATCATTTATTTTTATTAGCGCGAAGTTTTTTCTGTGTTTTTGGATATGGACTCACTGAGAATCTTTTCCAACTGGATTTTGGTTTTGGTTTCTTTACTGGTACTGAGCCTTGTTGTTTTGTTCTTGGATGAACTCAGTTTGGTTAAATCTGAAGATTTCCTGGAGGAAATTGAACTGGTCTTTGTAGTTGTAGAATTTGGAGTTTTTCAAGTGAAATTTAGTTTCTTGAGCTGGGATTTGATAGTGGTTGTAGAATCTTTAATGGAATCAGATGTGGATTTAATACACTTGGTTTTGTTCTTGCCAGAATCAGAACGAAGTTTAATAAGCTTGATTTGGTTCTTGATTGAACCAATATTGGATTTAATGAGCTTGGTTTGGTTCTTGGATGAACTTGCATTGGATTTAAAATTACACATAAATTTTTTATGTGTAATTCAGCAAACATATATATTCTACAAGGTAATAATTAATTAGTATCTCAGATTTATATCAATTTCAGTCTTTTGATTTGTTTATATAATTCAATTTAATTTTCATTCAAAATAGGTTTCATTCTCCATTCAAATCGCACAAAATCAAAATTCAGCATTCTTACTCACACAACAACATTGGCCACTACACATGCAATTAAATCTGCCATTTTCCAAATATATATTACTAAAATATGAATGAATTTTTTATAGTCTAATCTAAAAACATAGCTTATCATATGTTTATTATACATAACAATTTCTATCTTAGTTAGTTGATAGTTTTAGATTTTTCTAAAAATTATTTCTCTCAGCTTTCATTACTAATACACAAAATTTTTTCCACAGCAAAAATTTAATTTGTGTAAAATAATACAAAATTATCCACGCTAATACATAGTCAACTACACTACAGCACGTGCCTTGCACGTGCCATCCACTAGTATATTATACAATTGTCAATTTAAAATTTTACATAACTAACAATTGTTTATATAATTCATAAATTCGGTCATTCAATCTTTTTATTATAATTAAATTATATAATCTGAAATTCTGAATCATGATAGTTAAATAAATATTTTTTGCTTATGAAATATTTATACCAATTAATCAATGCAAGTTAATATCTTGATCTAAAAAATTAGAAAAAAATTTAAAATATATGGAATGACCTTTAGATTTTGGGTTAAGGGTTGAACTTTAAATAATAACATAACTCGAATTTTTGAAAATGTTAAAAAAAAAATTAAAAATAAGCGGGGCAACAAACGGGAAAAATTCTTGCCCCATCCCCAACCCGATCTGCCCCGCTCCCTGCCCCACCCCGCCTAAGGCGGGGCGGGCAAATTGGAGGGAGGCAGGACGGGGCGAGGTGGAGGCGTCCTACCCCGAACCCGTCCCGTTGCCATCCCTAAGGGTTGATATTGTAGGGTCGATATACCAGCAACTTATAAGGCACCAGTAACAAGATTACTTGCCTGTATCTTTGCAAGTTGTTGATGAACATGCTTTCTTTCTCTTTTGGTATAACCAGAACCTCAATTCACGGGGTGACAAGGAGTTTTCTAACATCACTTATATCTATATGCACATTAAACTTTTTATAGCTTGTCTTTCAGATATTTTTGGGGTCAAAGTAAATAAGTTCAAGTTATCTTTGTATTTAATAGAATCTTATAATAATACAATTCAAACATAGTAGCCAAACTGACCCTATTAGGATATGGATTTTAACAATCATCACTTGGCAATACTTACAGCCAACAGAGCAATTCAGACGCTTCACTCCTCATCTTGATTTGCGTACTTCTCATTTATCTTCTTCAGTCAACCTCTCAGTCCACGATTAATTTTGGCACCGTTTGGCTTTGAATTTTTAACTATTTTATCATTGTAACTTGCGGTGCCACAATTTTCTTCCAACTCTTCTTTTTCTAGGTCAACTGTAGCACCTTAAGTATTATCGTTTTGATAGCTTTCTTCTTTCAGCTTTGGAGATATAAGGTTTCTCTCCCTTTGTTAGATCCTTGGCTTGTTCTTCCACTGTTTCCACTTGAGAAGCCCGGAATCCATAGTTTTTAGTAGATGCAGTAGGAGATTCAAGCTCAAGAGCTCTATCAAAAAGAATTCGTTAGACATTTATACAATAAATACAATTTGTGGAAGAAATAATTAATTTAGATGAAGTGCCCAATTGTTGTAAAGTGTAGAATTTGTATGGGAGGACGGGGTTCGAGTCACATTCCACGCAATAATAAAAAATCTTTGATTGGAGCCTTGAGTCATGGGCTTCCTTGATTAAAATAATTATATTTCTATTTTAATCATTTTCGAAATTATTTAATAGGTCAAACTAGTCTTTATAATATGATCCTTTTTCAACAACCCACTATCAAAAACTCATTATCCACATTCCATTAAAAATTGCAAATCTTTCTAGATCATGGTTGAGGTAGTTATATCTATTATGCCTATATAAACACTCATCTATTTTTGGAAAAATCACATCAAGAACGAAATTATAATTTTCATATTCTATAATTTTTATACTCGAGTTTTACATATTTTTTCTGAAGTACACTTGAGAGTTCCGAAACCATTCGTGATTGCTGTACAAATGGTTTGTTTGATCGTTATATCTTGTGAGAGATTGTCCACAGAGGTCGCAGCAATTATCGACGAACAATTTCACTTTAAGACATCGTGTTGTCATGAGACTCGATTAGTCGATAAGTTTTATTTGTGCATTTTAATATTTTGCAAGTTACTACAACTAGTTATTTCCAACATTCTAAAGTGAAATTCGTTTATAATTAGTTGTCATGTTTGTAGTAGATATATATGTTCCTAAGTATTCTGAAAAATCTGAATTATTTGATGGAAAGAATTTTAAAAGATGGCAAATAAAGTTGCGATTCTATTTGACAACTCTTAAAGTTGTTGATGCTATTGAATCGGATAAACTCGTTTCTGCAATTGATGATAAGCCAATTGATAAGGAAACAAAAGATTTAGCTAATTAGAAACATAAGGATTATGTGTAGAAACTATATTTTGAATTGCGTGACGTTAGATTTATATGATGTTTATTAGTCGTGTAAATCTACTGAAGAATTATGAAATTCCTTAGGAAAAAAATATGCTACCGAAAATGCTGGATTTAAGGAATTTGTTGTGGGAAAATTTCTAGATTTTAAAATGGATAACATTAGAACTATGGTCAGTCAAGTTGAAGGATTACGGATTATAATTCACGAAATTATTGTTGAGGGACATAAAATCTATGAGAGTTTTCAAGTATCCGCTATAATTCAAAAGTTAAGTTTTTCTTTGAAAGAGTATAAAAACAGTTTGAAGCAAAAGAGAAAATAAATGTCCTTGTAGAATCTGATTATCAAGATTAGAATTTAGGAGGACAATAGAATGGTAGAACGTGGGGAGAGACCAGATTTGGATACCAATGCTAATCTTATTGAATGAAGTTTAGTAGTAAGAAATTTGTTGAACTGATGGTGACTGTTTCGTTTGTAGTAAACCAGGTCACTTTGCAAAGGATTGTAGAAATAGGAAAGGAAAAGCTATGAAGAATCAAGCTCATGTAGCAAAGGATGAGAATTTCTCTGATATGGTAACAAAAGTAAATCTAGTAAGCAACATGACAGACTGGTGGGTAGATTCTGGAGCTATCAAACACATTTGTTGCACAAGAGGTACAATTTCTTCAATCACTCCTGCTAGTGATGGAAAATGTATGTTCATGGGAAATATTTCTTCCTCCAATGAACTATGATACAATTAAACCTCGATAAAGTAATAATCTCGATTATATAATAATTTCTTTCGATCCCGACTTGGGCCAATGGACTAAAGTAATAACCTCGCTAAATGCATTAAGTAATAAAAAAAAATTGAATCCTTAAGGGCCCAATAAAAATATAAAGTAATAATTACTGGATTTCATTGAGAAAAAAATATATAGACCAAAATCTTTCAATCAATCAACAATACCCGTACAATAATCATTCATTTTGAAAATATGCATCTACAGTTGATTGTTTTTTCTTCCCACCTAAACCAAAATGAACCCCATCCTTAACTTTTTGTAGAGCATACACAACTTTCGGAATATTTTGCTCGTGTTGTAGCAAGTAGTTGCTTAAGGTGACTATTGCTTGAAATGCCTCTTTTGACGACACATTTGGGACAACGCTACTATCATCTGGTTCAGGATCATTCTCATCATCATTACTGTTCATTACCGATTGAATAATTTCTTCGTCTATAGGTGATTCCATAACTACATCATTCTCGCTAGGATAGTTCAAAAGATGTTCAATATCCATCACATATTCACATTTCTATAGCGTAAATTAGAGATGACATCATTTAATCCTTGAATACCTTTATCTAATTCTCCAACTTCTGGTTCGGGAACATTGTTTTCTTCTGACCGAATCTTGCAATGTCGAAAATAATTTGCAATTGTTGTTGTCTTCACATCAAAATTCCAAGCCATGTTAGCCAAATTAATAGCATTCAAAATATTAATTTTTTCAGGATTTGGTGCTTCAACCTCAAGGTCTTGTAAGATGCTAGAATAAAAACGACGATGATAATGAGCTTTGAATGCTCGAATAATCTCAGCATCACATGGTTGAATTTTAGACGTTGTGTTAGGAGGTAAGAAAAATAATTCTACATTTCTCAAGCCTTCAACTACCTTTGGATGAGGTGGGCAATTGTCTACTATTAAGAGAACATTCCTGTCATTCATTCTCTTATCAAACCAACCAACAAAATCTTGAAAAAGCAAGACAATCATCCAAGCTTTCTTGTTGGATCGATACTTGCAATTAAGATTGTTCATGTTCACATTTTTAAAGCATCGAGGATTTGCATACTTACCAATAACCCAAAGTGGTACTTTGTCAGATCCATCACCATTGCAACAAACAACAACAATAATTCTCTCCTTATCTTTTTTGCGTTCTTCGGGCAACAAATGATGAGAAGACATTGGAGGGGAAACAAAATATTGTATGTGCTTGGAATATGTCTTCCAAACATCTAGTTTTCATAGGTAAAGACTAAACATTTTCATTTGCTATGTACGTGAACTTAATTTTTAGAGACATTAAGTTTCACTAAAACTTTTGAGCTTCCCTAGATTCAAATAATACTTTGATTAGTGTATTTTGATTTTTCTTACCACATACAATGTACGTATTTTATATTGAAAAGCTCTCTCTAAAATAATAAATAAATAATCTCGCTAAATGAATATTTTTTTCCGGTCCCGAGGATATTACTTTATCGAGGTTTAACTGTATTTAGATTTACTTCTGGAAATATCCTTAGTTTGAATGATGTCTTTTATGTACCTAAAATGAGGAAAAATCTAGTGTTTGGATTTATCTTAGTCAAAAAGGGATTTAAGATTGTATTTGAGAGTGGTCAAGTTGTACTATCTAAAGGTAGTTATTTTGTTAGGAGATGGTATGCAGATGAGAGTCTATTTAAACTCAATGTTTCTGTGATTATTAATAAAGCATATACTTTTTCTATTTACTTGCTGGATTCTTATGATTTGTAGCATGCTAGATTTGGACTCGTTAATATATCTTCTATTAAAAAATTACTGAGTTTGGGAAACATTCCCAAAACTTATAATTTTTCGAAAACAAAATGTGAACCTTGTATTGAATCTACGTATGCTAGAAAACCATTTCCTCATGTTGATAGAACTACTTCAGTTTTAAGTTGAATACATTCTGATTTATGTGATTTGAAATGATATGTTACTCGTGGTGAAAATAAATATTTTTTAACTTTCATTGACGATTATTCTCGATATTGTGACATTTATCTTCTTAAGAGTAAGGATAAAGTTATTCCAATTTTATTTTATATAAAACTGATGTTGAAAATCAGCTAGAAAAACTATTAAAATTTTAAGATCTGATAGGAAAGGAGAATATGCATGTGATTTTGATAAAGTTGTGTTGATAATGGTATTATTCATGAGACTAATTCACTTTATTTTTTCCAATCCAAAGGTGCAGCTGAAAGGAAAAATAGAACTCTTAAGGATATGATCATTTCAATACTAAATTCTTCTGGATTACCTTTTAACATGTGGGGAGAAGCCCTTCTTACTACATGTTATATTCTTAAGAGAATGAAAGCCCAAGAGTGACTAACCAAGAGAGGGGTGAATTGATTTTTAAATTTTTTTCGAAGATTAATTCAAGTCTTAATATAAAAGCCAATGAAACAATTAAACAAATACGCACAAATACAAAACCAATTAAGAACAAGTAATGAGCACAGTGTAAAAGCTGTAAATTAATCTAAATTCAAGCAAGTAAAAACTAAAAAGATAAATTTAAATACTAAACCCAAATATAAAAGCGATAAGTAAAAGAGAGAGAGGATGCAAACGATATAATTGTAGAGGTTCGATCCAAAACAATGATCTACGTCCTCCGTTACCAAGCTCTCCGACATGAGTAAGGCCTTTTCACTATATTGATTAACTTATGGTGCAATCCAACACTTTACAACGCTTCCAGTGACTTACAAACAAGGAGCACCGATCATTATACAATGTTGAGCTTTACGGGACCTCAACACGACCCACACTATTGAGCTTTACGAGACCTCAGTATGACCCACACTTTATCAAAGTGATTTTACAATGTAATTCCGCTCTTGATAAATAATACAAACAAGTTAAGTACTAAGAGAGGCTAACACTTCAATGAATAGTAATAAATGATAGCTCAAGTGTTAGATGAAAAACTTTGATAAATATGATAATTAGATTTAATTAATCAAAGTGTTTCAATGAAAAGATAATGAAGAAATAAATCAAATATAAGTTCAAAGAATCTTCTCAAGATGTATCTCTCTTTTAATTAGATGATTGTAATAAATTAAGCACTAAGAGCAAAATGAGAAACTTTGATAAATATGATGATTTCACAAATTTGATTTAATCAATCAAATTTTCTAATATGAAGAAGTAGAAAAGTTTATGCAATGTAAATCCAAAGAATTTCTTCAAAAATATGTCTCTCTTTTAAGATTTGATATAAATAATTTAAGTACAAAGAGAGATGAAAAACTTTGATGAGAGAAAAGATTCAATAAATTAATTCAACAATCAAAATTTTTAATATGAAGAAATAAATGAAATGAATGTAAAGATGTACACTCAAAAAAGATTTTTCACTCACATATTTCACAAGAAAGCTCTCTTCAAGTTGTTATAATGAATGGAAATGAAATGATATTTATAGAAATCAAAACGGAAAAGTTCTGCCCAACCGGACGCATCGACAGGACGTCCAGTACCTACCGGACACTCAACCTATCCGTTGGGTCAGAACGATCACATTTTTTACCGTTGGTCCGAACGCGTCCGCTTGGTCAACCGGACGTCCAGTTGACTTTGACTTTGGCTCTTTTTTTTGGAATTTCCTTTTTGATAGGTTTGAAAGATGTAGGCTTGTGAGTAATGTTTTCATTTTAAAAAATCAATTTTACTTTTCATTAAAACATTTTATGCAAGTTAATCTTTCAAGCTCTTGTCTCGAATGATTTGACTTGAATGCTTAACTTTCATTTTGATCTTCATTTCGAGTCCGATTTATAATACTTGATTGATTTTAACATTGAACTATCATCACTCAAAATCAATTGTTAGAAATAATATTAATCTTGTTTGTTATGATCAAAATATTAAGGATGAAGTCAACCATAGGTCAACACAGAATTCCCCATAAGAAAAATAATAAGTCCCCTTATGAAATGTGGAAGGTAGAACATCTTCATATAAATATTTTAAAGTATGGAGATGTTTAGCTAAAGCTTCTATTCCAGTACCTAAGAGAACTAAACTTGGTTCAAAAACTGTTGATTGTATTTTTATAGGCTATACTCTTCACAATAATGCCTACAGATTTTTAGTCATTGACTCTAAAAATAATTTGATCGAAAAGAACACCATTTTTGAAACTAGTGATGCTGAATTTTTTGAAAACATATTTCCTTTTAAAGAAATGTTTGAAGGATCAAGTATCTCTTTTAGAATTCATCCTAGTGTTAGAGAAGAACCTACTAAATTAGAAGAAGTTGAAACTAGGAGAAGCAAAAGACCTAGGACCACATTTTCTAACCTACTTAGTAGAGGATGATCCTAATACTTTTGGTGAAACTATGTCTTCACCGAATTTTATATTTTGGAAGAAAGTTGTAAATAGTGAACATGATTCAATTATGTCTAATAATACTTAGGAGTTAGTAGACTTACCTTAAAGATGTTAGATAGTTGGGTGTACATGGTTGTTTAAGAAAAAACTTAACCTGATGGTTCAATTGATACATTTAAAGCAAGACTTGTGATTAAAGATTATAGACAAAAAGGAGTTGACTTCTTTGATATGTCTCTATTAGGATGTTAATTGAAATTTCTTCGTCATACGATCTTATTATAGAGTGAATTGCCCAAATAGTCACTGAACTTTATATCATGCTTCCACAAGGTCACTGAACTTTAAAAATCACTCAACTCACCACTGAACTTTTCACAAGGTTTACACGAGGTCATTGAACTTTAAAAATCACTCCATTCATCACTAAACTTTGTAATAAATTTCCACGAGGTGAGAAACGTTTTGCAAAGTTTAGTTATGAATGATAAGATTTTTTAAGTTTAGTGACCCCGTGGAAATTTTTTGGGAAGATCAGTGATGAGTTGGATGATTTTTAAAGTTCAGTGACCTTATGGAAGCATGATGTAAAGTTCAGTAACTATTTGAGCAATTCACTCTCTTATTATACATCAAATGGATGTCAAAACTGTGTTATTAAATAGAGACTTAGAAAATGAGATTTATATGGACCAACCTGAGAGATTTGTTGTAGAAGGCCTGATAAGTGTATTTTACACTTATTTGAGGCTTAAATAATGATATTTTATAGTTCTTCTGATCAAATATAACCTAATTCATGTTATATTGTGTCAAATAGGTAAAACTCGATGTTTGATGAAGAATTGAGGAAAAGAATGCAAAAATAGTGAAAAAAAATGGCTTGATCGAATAAAATATAAAATTTGGGGACTAAAATGCAATATTTTAAAAGTTGAGTCGGATTGCAAAACAATGATTCAAGAATGAAAATGGTCAAATGGAGTTGAAGAGAAGTCAATGGGATGAGAATTTGTTGAAACAGACCAAAATACACGCGTGAGAAAGTTCGAAAAAAAATTGTACTATACTTAAGCATAAGCCTGCAGGCCATGCGTACACGAGATTCCAAAAATTCATTCCAGAGACCAAATCACTTGTACTATGCGCACGCACCACTTGTACCATGCATACCCATGGTTCAATTTCGAGAAAAAAATTTGTTTCCTTATTTTGCGTTGGAAACTTTTGGTATTCAATCTTTTGGCACCATATTTATACCATAAGCCATCCAAAATGTGGGAGAGCTCCCTTAGACCTGAATTTCATCACATTCTACATATTTTGGCGGTAAAGAACAAGGCTATATCATCAATCCAATGCGAATTGTGCAAGATTCTTGAAGATTATTCAACCCCTTTCAAGATTGCATTCAAAAAAGTGGATTTGTTTCTACCTTCTTCGATATTTATTCGATCCGGGTGATATCTTTTCATTATTTCTTGTATAATTTAATAATTAGGATGATTAGCTAGGTTTTTCCTTTGTATTGGATGAATGATGAACCCTATTATTTGTTTATTTTAATTCAAGACAAATAATTTAGTATTTCTTGATTTTCTCGATTGGTTTTGCATTCTCATTGAACTATTTGATTGCTTGATTACCAATTAAATAGTAAGTTGTTTGTTGTAGTGTAGGAATACTCACAATAAGTCTAGAACGCGGCAAAATAAACACATGGACAATGGGTATTAGGAATAATATCTATGACATGTGCAATCATGTGTAATAAATCCTGTGAATCAATGCATGTTTTTCATATGAATTCGAACTAGGAATATAGTCGGGGTCGTGTTAAACATAGGTTTAATATATCTTGCAAAAATAATATTTAATAAAAGTATATTATCGATTGTCTTGAATACACAAATTTATTAAATTATGAATAAAGAGTTGAATTAAATGAAAATAGGGAGATTCACGATTCCAATACAAACATTCACATATTAGATAAATATTTTATTTGCTTTCTTAACTTAGGATTTATATAAAATGCATACAAACCAACTCTCTTGATTTTATAGTACTTCGAATTTAATAGCATCTATTGAACTACAAATTAGACCGTATTCCTCGTGGGAATGATACTCTTAACCCACAAATCTTATTACTTGTACAACGATCCTGTACGCTTGCGGGTTTCACACGAACAATGCATTGATGATAAAGTATGCAAACTTAAAAAAATACCTTTTATGGCCTTAAATAAGCTCCTAAGAGATGACATGCAAAATTTGATACAGTTTTGATATCCAGTGGTTATGTGATAAATGAAGCAAATAAATGCATATATAGCAAATTTGAAAATAATTGTATTGTGATAATTTGCTTATATATTGATGATATGCTGATAATGGGCACTAATTTAGATATAGTTAATAAGACTAAACAGTTTTCGAAAAAGCACTTCGAAATGAAAGATTTATGTGTTGTTGATGTTATTCTAGGAATTGAAATAGTAAAACATTCCAAATGAATTATTTTAACCCAATCACATTATGTAGAAAAAGTGCTTAAAAAGTTTAACCAATACAATTGTATTCCTGCTAAAACATCTTATGATGCAAGCCATCATTTGAGAAAACATTAAGGTCCTAGTGTTTACGTTTTGGAATTTGCTATAGTGATCGTTAGCCTCATATATCTCATGAACTGTACAAGAGCTGATATAACATATGCAATCGGTAGACTTAGCATGTATACTAGGAATCCTAACAGTGAACGTTGGGATGTTCTTATTCGAGTTTTCATGTATTTGAAATTCACTCTAGATTGGGGAATACATAATACCAAATTCTCTATTGTACTTGAAGGATATTGTGATGCAAATTGGATTATCGATACCAATGAAAGTAAATATACGAGTGGATATGTTTTTACATTAGAAGACGGTGTTGCATCCTGGAAATTCGTTAAGCAAACCTACATTGCAAGATCTACTATGGAATCTGAGTTTATAGCTTTAGATAAGGCAGGTAAGGAGACTGAACGGTTAAGGAATTTTCTTATGGATATTCTTTTGTAGTCTAAACCACTTCCAGCTATTTTTGTCCATTGTGACAGTCAAATAGCTATTTCAAGAGCTCAAAATTCATCCTACAATGGAAAGTCTACACATATTCGTAGGAGGCACAATACTATGTGTCTGCTGCTTAAGGATGTGGTTATATTTATTGACTACGTGAAGTCAAGTTATAAAATTGCTAACCTATTAATCAAATGATTAGTTAGAGAAGTAGTTCAGAAAAGATTGAAGACGATGGGGCTAAAGCCAATTAGAAACTAGATCACCTATGACAGAAACCCAACATTGCGATTGGAGATCCCATGTATAAGGTTTAATGGGACAACAAAGTTATTCGAGTAGTCTATGGGCTACATTGGATTTATTTCAAACCCTCCTTATGATGCGTAGTACCAGCTGTATTGATTAGAGAATAAGCTAATGCTCTTAATGCTTACTGTTGTTGATATTCAGTGGGGTGTTTAGATGCAGTACACCCTTGATAGAAGTACCTATTGAAGTGTGAAAGTGGGGCCGCTTTCTATGAGAATTGAGGATAATTCTTTAGAGCACTCAAAGAAATTGAGAAAGTTCACGGGCGAAATAAATTCAATCGCTAGAATTCAATGATTGTTTTAGAAGTTTGCAACTATAATTGCAGAGTTCAAGACATAGTCTACTATGCAATTAGCAAGCTCGATAGAATATACAAAACCAAGGTACAAGTCAATGGACACCTAAGCCTACATGATTTCTACCGTACTCCAGAGTAATATTTATATTTATCTTATTTCTTTTATGTGGGAGATTGTTAGATATTTATACAATAAATATAATATGTGAAAGAAATAACAAATTTAGCTGAAGTGTCAAATTGGTGGAAAGTGTAAAATTTGTGTGGGAGGTCGGGTAACATCCCATGTAATAATAATAAAAGCCGTTGATTGGGGCATTGGGCTTCATTGATTAAAATAATTATTTTTCTATTTTAATCATTTTCGAAATTATTTAATAGGTCAAACTAGTCAGTATAATATGACCGTTTTTCAACAACTTATTTTCAAGAACCCATTATCCCCATTCCATTAAAAATTGTAAATCTTTCTGGATCATGATGGATGCAGTTATATCTATTATGCCTATATAAACACTCATCTGTTTTTGAAAAAATCACATCAAAAACGAAATTATAATTTTCATATTCAACAAATTTTATACTCGAGTTTTACATATTTTTTCTGGAGTACACTTGAGAGTTCTGAAATCATTCGTGATTGCTGCACATGTGATTTATTTGATCGTTGTATCATAGGAGTGATTGTTCATAGAGATCGTATCAATTATCTGTGGATAATTTCACTTTAGGACATCGTGATGTCACGAGACTCGATCAGTCGATAAGTTTTATTTCTATATTTTACTGTTTTGCAAGTTATTGCAACTAGTTATTTCCAACATTCCAAAGTGAAATTTGTTTATAATTAGTTGTCATGTTTGCAGTATATATATATGTTCTTAAGTATTTTTAAAAACTTAATTATTTGATGGAAAAAAAAATTCTATTTGACAACTCTTAAATCCGTTGATGCTATTGAATCTGATAAACCTGTTTCTGCAGTTGCTGATAAGCCTATTGATAAGGACACAAAACATTTAGCTAATTGGGAACATTAGTATTATATGTGCATAAACTACATTTTGAATTGTTTGACGTTAGATTTATAAAATGTTTATTGATCATGTAAATCAGCATGTACATAACTGTAAATCAGAACGATTGATATTTATCCTAATGGTCGTTTATCTCTATCTCCCATGATGAAGCTCTTTGATTTTTAGTTTTGTGGACAATAGGAGCAGATGAGCGATGCTAGGGCAAATACCACCACGAGCCAGTAATTTCTCTGTCAGTAAAAGAAAGGTCGAAGGGGTGTATTTCATGGAACACTAAATCATTCCAAGATGGAAAAAATGACCCACATGAAGCATGTAAGAGAAAAATAAGATTCAAATAATGCATTCAATTCTAAAATCCAATTTTTTTTCCTCGAAAATAAGTAGTAACATATTTATATGGAAATATATCATTTCCGGCCTCAATCAAGTTCACAAGTAAATATAAAATCAAAAAGAAACATGATATAAATAACTGAGAAGCTATTTATGTTTGAATACAAATACATGCATATGTATGTACACCTTTTGGTTACAGTTTAAGGCAGCGGCAAATATCTTCTGTCAATGGGATATATGAAGAGATGTGTTTTTTCAATTAATCCTGAGAAGGGTAACGAGTCACGACCTGGCTCCTTCATCTTGATTAATTTGTACCACAATTTTTAATAATTTCATCACAAATTGATTATATTTGAGGCCTTCAATGTTTATCGTAGCATTTATATTCATAACTGTTTTTTGACACATAATCATCTTCAACCTTCCATTAATTAACACTTCTCATATAATAATGGTTTCATCAAGTGCATTGAGAGAGTGCATAATACGACTTATTTGTCCATATTAAAACAATAAATGCCAGGTACAACAGAGTATTTTATCTTATTTCAAAGCATGCAAATAGAATAGTTTGACAAAAACAAACAGTAATAATGAAGGTTGACGATGAGAAATTCGACCAAAAAAAAAAATGTTAGGAGACATAAGTATTACAATGAGCTAAGATTGAAGACCTTAAATCAATTAAAATGTAGTGTAATAAGTAAAAAATTGCAGTACGACTATAATTACAAATATAAAATGCTTATGCCAAATTTCTATTTTTATTTTTTGACAACAAATATGCCTAACGTATTTGGCAACACAGTTATCAAATATTAATGACTATGTTGAATTAAAAATTGTAATATGCAGTGACAAATATTTAGAGGCTGTGACATTATTAAAAGTCGATAAATTTCATTACAAGTGCGGTGAAAGGGAAATAAACGTTGTGAGTTTGATAAAATGTTATTAAAGTGAAGTTTAACCAACTTTTTAATAAACAAAGGCTTTACCAAACAAGTACACGTTCAATTGTACATTTCATCTCTAACATTAGCTCGAAGTAGCAATTCTTAATTTTTCATCTCTAACATTTCATCTCTGACGTTTGCTCAAGGTAGCAATTCTTAACTTTTCCTTTTTCTCAATCTAATCACCAATCTTTCATAAATTAGCAAATTTCGTACCTAATAGATGTTTCCATCCAAATTCATTATTAAAGTCAAGGCATAAGACAAGCTTACACCGTTTGAATAAAAGAGAAACAAAAATTGATGGTTGCAATGAACAAAAACAAACACACCCAAAATAATAATAAAATTCAGACTCAACTGATGTTTTGCCATACTTAATTAGCCCCCGTCTGCCCCCTTTCTCATTCAATATATATATATATATATATATATATATATATACACACACACATTTCGAACATTAAAATTTGAGAAAAATGAAGGCCAAACGGGGACTCCAAATTAGAATAATAGACCTATAAATTTCACTTTGCTATACATCGGATACTACTATGTTGTGATAAACCCAAAATTTAAATAAAAATACATATTGTAATGTCATTAGTCCATACATAAACAAATGCGTCATAATAATAATAATAAGACAGCATTGTAGATGACAGACTCGTTGATAGATTCATATTTCATCTCCAATATGTATCATTCACCAATTTACATTTAAGACGATGCAATGGATGAAGCTTGAAGAAAATGAAAATCTGGCCCTTTCAAAATGCTAAAATGATGACAGTCAAGCAAGAAACTAAAATAGAGAAATAAAAAAATAAAATAAAAAGTAGTTATCATACGCAAAGTTCAATAAATTGATATAAGATACAAACATGATTTAAACCCAACAAGACCACTTGCGCAGGTCCTGCTCCTGTATACCTATGGAAAGATGATTTACATTAAAGATGCCCACCCATCTTATATACATCTACTCCAGCAAGCAGTTTGTGATATTATCTACACGGCCTCCTCAATCTTGCCATTCCACCCCAATAAACCACTAAACGTGCTCAATGACACTTTTCTCGACCCAAATCATCAAACCTAGTGACGCAAGAAGTTGAATTACTTTCTGTAATCCGGAAATTACTCTTTTGCACGAAAGGAAATATCAATCTCCATCAACTCAAATCAAAACCAGCGTCAGCATTTATGGCATACAATAATTTTTGTTCCATTTGCTGTTTACTGTAAACACAATAGCAAAAACAATGTTAGCAATATGAAAGAGCTAACACAGAATATAAAGTGAACAACAATCTGCAATAGCAGAAATTATCTCTGTAATGATGGAATAGAGAATATGAAATGGAAATCCATCGGAAAGAATTAGAATAAAGTAAATGTGCAAGCACATGCAATGAAGCAGAATACAAATGAACATTAATTTGCAAAGCAAAATGAAGATCTGGAGTATATGTGACAGATCAATGAGACGACCCCATATTACAAATGTTACTCGTTCATCAAATATTTAAGGGAAAGAAATCCTAAAACTAGAGATACAGAACTCTGTAAAAGGGTAACTAAACTTGGACAAACCTTCGGTAAGGAGGAAGCTTCAATAGATTCATGCAAGTAGCTGAAGTTGGCAAGCGGTCAAGGGCTTCTTCAGAGGCACTACCGGCAGCCCTATCAGATAAGGAAAAAGAAAATCCTAAGAAACTGAGACCTAACTGTATAACATATATTGTTCTGCAGAAGTATAAGAAGCATAACCAGCAGCATTGTTACCTTTGTATACAGAACAAAGGCTCCAAATACTTAAATCCTAGCAAAGGTCCTCGAGAGCAGCCAGTTACAAACCTAAGACCAGAAACATATATATATATATATATTTTTTTTTTTAAAAAAAAAGGCCAGCATGGATACAGCAGTTAAGAGTATGGTGATTAAATTATAAACATATAATTATGGACTTAAGATGGCACTGGAAAGGTAAAGGTGATGCAAGTTATTAAGCCCCCATTTGGCCTCCATTATTTTAAATTATGAGCTTGTTTGTTTTGGATTAAAATCTGATTTTAATCTAAGTCAAAGTCAAACAATCAATATTAACCACATCTTTCATGGGTCCCACAACTTTTAAACCACACATTTCAAAAGCTTCTATCACAATCTACTAAAAATCTAATTTTAATCCCATCCAAACACCCTCTATAATGGGTGAAATAGTATTTTTTTGGAGAATGAGTGGTTGAAAAAGAAGGAAAAGTTTTCGATTTACATGTAATATTATTTATGGAAAACTGTGTGATTGAAAAAAGGAAAGAGAAAAAATGAAATTTAATTTAATGAGAGCCAAACGGGGGCTAAGAGTAAATGGTGCGTTAAGAGTCAAGAACAACGAACTTAGCACTGAAAACAAAACTTTCACAAAATCAAGCAAAACTATTCAATAGCGTGTTAAAAGATACAAGCAATTCAATAAACATACTTCCGCAGCAAATACAACTTGTTCAAAATCCAAAATGTTGAAGATCACATGCAATATAGTAAAATGACATCTGTAGCTTGTGCAAATATAAAACTGTTGCAAAATCTGTAAATTTAAAATTAGGACCATATGCGATACATTAAAACAACTGTAGCGTCTGTCTGCAACTATTGTAAAATGAGAAATATTAAATAGTAAATGGAAACAGATAATAGAAGGCAACCCATACTTCAAGAATTTTCTCTGATTTGCCAAGCTAAGGTTCTGGACAACTTCCCAGAACATCTCAATCACATAGTGATCCTGCAAATAAATTGCTAGTTATCCATACAATAATAAAAATAAGCTCCAGAAAATAAATATTTTTGTAACATGTATCACTATCTGAAAAAGGTCGAGTTTAAAGCATGTACTACCAAACAACACTACATGAGCATATGTCCTGTAAAGGAAACTAGTTCCTTAGGTGGCTTGAAATACGTTCAAATAAGTTGCCATTTAGCTGGAGATGTCAGGTCGTATTTGTGTTTTTTAGGGTGAGGGGGAGGCAAGTATTCAACAAATCAGTTTCCTTCATCACCAGCATTTAGAGAGAGACACAAGTGTACTTAGGGTCATAGACATGGAATTCAGATGGTACAAGGTGATTAACGACTCACTAAAAAACAGAAAAAGAATGTACAGGTTAATACTACCTGGATCAAGGATAGTTCTAAGACATGATATGACAAGAAGAGAAAATATTCCTACATTGGCTACAAAACTTTATAAGTTGTGGTTTCTCTGTTCAATCTTTTTATGCGACTAATGCCCTCATTAAACTTTTTATATGCTCATAAGATTTTTGTATAAATTCAGCAATTTCTAGTTACTGAATTATAGAGATTTATCTTAAATTTTCACTGCCCTATAAGACAGGTTTTATTATTTGTTGTTTAATGGCGTAAAACCCTTCAAAAAAGGGTCACGACATTTTTCACATGAAAAATCCACATTTCCATTTTCTCTATATGGTTTGATCAATCCAAGATTGTAACCATTAGATTTTTCAATTACAAATCACAAAACAAGTGCCATGATGTAGAAATTCTCCTTAACTGTACCGTGGAAAATAATCAAGAAGAGAAAGAATTGAATTTCAGACGACGAGATTATCTGGGGAATCAAAAAATGTTATGAAGTGAATTGCTCACGGTATAAACAAAATGCAGAATAGTTTACCTGGTGATAGCCACCGGTATAATTAGTATGAGCTCGAAGGTCATCAACATCAATACCATCAACTGATCCAGAAATTAGAAGCTGGGGAAGAAGAAGAAGAAGAAGAAGAAGAAGAAGATAAAATTAGAGAACGCAAGTTATTGCTTCTACCAAGAATATTACCAAACAGCTAGAGTTTTTATTTACTGCTTTTTCGAGTTGAGCACTTACTAGAATGCACTAAGTTACATGAAGAATCTTCGTGTACGATATTGAAAACTCGCTTTTGGTTGGGCCATCTCATTTTATTCTAATCACTTAATTAAGTCATACAAACTCAGTTCAAATGCAAGACTTAATTGCCTAAAAACGTAAATAGGTGTAAATCAAGTCTGCCCATACAGGTTTGTATGTCCACCAAGCACAAATGAAGAGTCTACTTTCTTATCTATTTAAAAAATCTTTATTATCCATCAAAATTAAGATATCTACTTTCAGAATCCAGTTTCACGTCAGCGAAGACAGCAAACGAAACATAATTATTATTACCAACTCTTATTCCAAAAGTCCAGCACTACTGCCGCCCAATAGGTATATACGACTTTTACAAGCAGAACAGTGAATAATTGATTGAGATATAAAAGTCACGCAGGCACCATAACTTCCTATATAGTCATATAATTTCAAGCACCTGAAATTCGTGCTCATTAAACATGTCGATCCAATCTTTCTGTATGAGCTGTTGAAACCCCCTCAGAAAATGAGAGCTTTGTTGGCGTATCTGAACAATTCGAAGTAATAAAATGTCAATATTTTACAAAATCTTGGAGCATGTCTCGATTATGAGTTAGACTGATGCATTTTCTCATTTTCTGAGTGCTCGTGTTGTTGATGAGGGGTTGGCGGTAAGGGAATGCAAATGGATATATTAAAAATTAAAATTGATAACCAATGTAAAAAGAGAGAGCCCCTTACTACCTGAATGTTCAAACGATGGTTGGCTATCAGATGAATAAATGTGATCACATTCTCGTTAGTGACTCGTATATTTTTTCCACCAGGAAGCAGCTCTTCCTCTGTTTGCTCCCCATATTCATTATTAACAATAACAAAGTACAATTCTAACTCCGATATGTCACCTTCATAATGCTGTGAATGAGCACAGAGAAGCAGTTAAATAAAATGAGACATTGTAAAATAATCGAATTGAGTGCAGAATAAGAAGCAGCTAGAGATTTAATGTATCTATTTTCAAATCGCAAAAGGATTTCTTTCCATGAGGATTTCTATCATTTACCTGACAACTCTTCAAGCTCTGGCGAGGAAGAAGAGTTTTGTCGCTGCATATAGATGTGTTTCAGAAATAATAAACCTAAAATTTTCCCTTTATCTAATAGCTTATGCTTTATGATGAGGAGGTCACTATGGTCTATTCATCCAAATATATATTTTTGCATATTTTCTGACTCCATGTGTTTCAACTTTCATACTACGTTGACCAAGATTCAAAATACCAGTCACTAGATCTTTATTGGATACATAAATTGTAGGCTCTTTAAGAGCATTTGGAGGGATAAGTATGACAGATATGCACAGCACACTTACGGAGAGAAATAAAAGCTTGATTTTTGTTTATTTCTCAAAATTAAATGGTGGATAACTGTCAACAAAACCTTGCACCAGAGAGTTCATTTCTAGTGCTTTTAGTGTTCATTCTATTGTTCTGAACCTCAGAAACCCTAACATTCATAGCCTTTCAGAAGGACATGAAATCAAGTCCAAAAAAAAAAGATTCTTAATAGAGTAGCATGGATGCTGAAAACAGTGACATGGTTTAAGAACTGCATACCATTAGCTCCATTCTCTCAAAACAAATATCAAGAAAAAATAGCATATCTCTTCAAAAGTGACGGAGAAGAATGCTTCCCCCCCCCCCCCCCCCCCCCCCCGCCCCCTTCTCTATTTCTATGGACATTTTATGACCTAAATTTGTGAAACTTGTGAATGGAAAATGGTCAGTCAAGTGGGAAAATGAACTTTATGACTGTTTTGGGCAAAGCAAGCATAAATTACTTCTCTTCATTCAATTTAAGCATTTACCACACTGGTATCAAACAAAGAAGTAAAGATGAAGGAGATAAAGAAAAGTCACCTTCAGGAAAATCAGATGACGGTATAATTCTGGATCCAAGGAGGGTAAGTCGTTCAAATAGTTATACCTAAGCAGCAAAATTAAAAATTTGCCACAATTTAATGTAGATAATGACAACCCACAGACAAAAGGTCAATTGTTTATGCTAATGCGGTATAGCCAAATCTAGAGAATGTTATATACACCAAACACGCAAAAAACTATTTAAGCTAACAAGAAATACATCAAAGAAAACCTAAATATTATAGTTGATGACTTATTATATTGAGTTGATTTGTTGCATAAAGATCATCTACCGTCGTATTTACTTTAAGGTCCATAATTCTACCGTACGTCTCCATGTACCATAAATTTTCTCAACTGCAAATAATCCACACATGCATGCACCTGGTTCTCAGAATTGTATCATCTTTGAGTACATTGAGAGCATTGATATCTTACTATTATGAGTAACTAGGAAAAATGGTTTACAGTCTCAAAAACATAATAAATGTATCACCAAACGTCATAAATACAATATAATAACTAAAGTTATTTTGAAAATGATTGCGAAGAATTGGTGAAAGAAAGACCAAACTTCAATAACCAATCTGACTTGATATTGCAAAATTCATGAATTTTTTTGGAGAGTTAGTTATATAAATCATTTGATTGGGGACTGGAAGCCAAACTTCAATTACAAGTCTCTTTGTGTCTAACTTTAGCTTTGGAAATTTCTTGAACTTCGTGTACTAGAATACAAGTAATATTCCCTAGGCACAATCAACAATATCATATCATTTAGAACTCATAAGATGGCTTTAAAACTATATACAGTAAGGAAGCATCAAAATTAAAAACGAGCAGCAGAGAAAACCTTACTTTTGCTTCAATTTGCTTAGAAAGAATGTTGCAAATGGTATATCTACCAGAATCCCCTCAAACATTGCCTAAAAAAAATTAATGTACGTTATCCCCAATAATAAAGTACTACAATGAATAAAAGAAACATTGCCTACAAAAATAAATGGAAGTTATCTCCAATAATAAAGTACTAAAGGGAATAAAAGTCCTAGTGCAGAAGTTGATAAACTGCTATTTGAGGGCATAAATTTCTAAGCAGTTTGCTGTTTGGAAAAGGCTCATAACAACAGGAGTATAATAATGATGACGTGATTCTTAGAAACAAAGGAGTAAGAAGCAAAAACCTTACACTGATAAACATAGAAGTGCTATTTATGGGCAAATATCATCTTCAATCATAGCAACCAATTATGCAAAGTGATTCAAGACAGTTACAAGAAATTGGTAAGCAACATCCAATCATCACATATAGTACCATTAACCTCTTTCGCACTACGGATCAACTATATTAACATGAAATACATTTTATGCCTACAACTACCAGATGACTGTGCAATGTTATATGCATCAGATAACACTGGAATAACTCAAATGGATAGAAAGAAGGAAAATAAAATTTGATATCCATGGAAATCAATAACAGCAAGTCAAAAGAGAGTGCAGAAATCCCTTTGTTATTGGAACTTGTAACCTGCTTCAATTAAGTTCCATGATATTTGAAATATCAAATTGGTTTACATCAATAGACAAATTTATGAATTTAGATAAATGCCACTCTTAGAGGTGCAAAATCACAAGCTACATGACTACAAAAAGCAAGGAAACACACAATGCCGCAAAATTACCACTCCAGGAACCATGATTTCTATGGGATTACATTATAGTGGTACTAACCATTTGATGGCTAGCTTCATAAGGAAGTGAAGATTAAGTACCATTTACAACGAATTTCCAGAAAATATAACATGCTGATAATGCGTTAAGGGCACTACAATACCTTAGCAAGGACAGTCCCAAGAAAGTGAAAAAACTGCAGGTGTTGTTCATGTATCATTCCAGATCCAGGATTTGGATAGAGAAGATGATCTGCTGTCTCCTAGATTTGTTAAGCAAGCAGTGGAAAGTACAGATAAAAAACCCCGTAAAGACACAAAGCAACCAGATGAATAAAACAAATCATCTATATCTCAAGTTGGCAAAGTAAAAGTGTGGGTTAGTTTCCTTATACTGTCTACAACAATAGTACTTCCAAATAGAATATCATAATTTCTTTTCTTTGTTGATACAATTTTTAATAGAAATATCCAGCCATGATCTTTTCCAACAGATTATGTAGTTGTTAACATTACCTAGACTTAAGCCGCTAATTTGAGTGTTAGCTTTATTCTTATCATAAGGCCAAGTGTGAACCTAAATATGGTCATAATTTTGAAGATACGGTGAGTTACATGAATACAATTTCTGAAAATTCTCTTGCTTGGGTCTTAGGCTGAAATTTAACTCCTTAGCTAACAGGATTTAAACCAATTTCTTGAACTCCAGCCCATTATCTGCTAAAAATCATATTGTTTCGGCCTGTTATTTTCTACAACTTTAGTTCTAGTGTTCTTTTCCTTCCGCTGAATTCAGTTTCCACAATTTCAGGCTAACTGTTCAATTTATAGAGTTGAATATAATGAGAAACTTCAGATTCTAAATCTAAAATTGTATGTCAAATAATTAAAAAAGTTTTCAACTGGAAGCAGATATTTCTAATAAAAATATGGGATATTTAATAATAGAAAAATTTAGAACAAAGATGAAATCACAAAGATAAGCTACATCTAGTGAAAAACATCAACCTATAGCAACAAGAAAGTACCAAGGCACCCTCTTCAAAAATGACAATAACACTATCCTCTAGGATACAAACCAAAATCTATCAAAACAGTAACAAACGTCGGCATGAAAATTCTATTAATAGACAAATTATGAATCTAAAAATGCAAGACCTTACCATCAATCCAAAAGTTTACCTAAAAAAAAAAACAACCCCCCCCCCCCCCCCCCAACAAACTTAAGGTGACTGCAGAGAACCTATGATCATATTTCATCCAAACTCAACAACCTTTTAGTTGACCTTTTGAACAAATGTGTACCAATAGGTTAGCCTACCGAAGGATTCCTCTATTATAGCTACATGGGTGGCAGTGACCATGAACGAACAACATATTGTAATAGAAAAGAAGTAACAAAAAATTTGGAGGGTCTCAATTATTTGTTCTTAGAGCTTCTCCACAGATGCATATCATGGGATTCACATTCCCTTTTTGGTTTGCTAGTAACAAACAAAACCTTTCTTAATTAGATTTTTCAGTTTGCTTTTTATTTTTTTATTTTTTGCGGAAACAAAGAGTATATCTCCACAGATCTCTTAAATAAGTTGTAAAGTGTCTGTTCATGTACAACTGCTTGTGCAATGGCTGCTCTGTTTCCACCGCCTTGTTTCTAATTAAGCTGGAAAAAAAGCTGTCCTCATCAGTACATTCCAGTTATTCCTCATACATTTGTGCATACTGAAGAACAGCTCTGTGCTAAATTCTGTGTTTCATTGGAAGTACTATTTCTTTGGGTTGCATATTTTATTACTCAAATCAGTGAGAGCGACTGACAGATTAATAAACATATAAGCACATAAAAAGCAGAGACAAGGTGGCAGAAACATGTCCACCTTAAATAATCCATACTGAACATCAAATGCTGCTCGAGTAATATTCTCCATGAAATCTTTGAAAATTCCACCACCATCTATGCCAGCCTCCTCAACACCAAATTCATTGACGAAGGTTATACGAATCTGGATACATCAAAGAAAAAGCTATATCAAATAGAAAGGAAGGAGATAGACAAAGAATATATGTATATTTGATGAAAAAGGAAAAAAATATGGGTGCCGCGTGTGTATTTGATGGTATATATGTGGGAGGGGCCCTAAGAGTTAGAGCATATATTTATAGCTGAAGTACAAAATCGGCAAGAGATAATAATAGAGACTCACCACTCCTCGAAGATCTTCTTCAGCTAATGCATTTAATTGATTAAAAGCATCTTCCAAAATATGATCTCTTCTTATTTTGAATCTGTTCCTTGCAAAAATACCATGAGAACTATTTCCTTCTTTCAAGATAGCTAGTTGGGACTGCAAAGTTCAATTTAAACATTCACTAACAGGGAATAGAAGTCAAAATAACCAAATAATTAGATGGGAAACAATGCATATTATGCGTCAATACTCAAGAATCAAGCCACGCTGAACAAAACTTAAAATGTAGTTGCAATGGATCAACCACTCACGTTAAATATTTTAGCTCTGCTTGTAAACGGCACCAAGAAGGGAGCTTGTTTCAGTATGTCATTCGCTCTTGTATTCTCTGTCATTGCCTGGCAATGGGAAATATAGAATCTGTTTGCCGAAGACTTAATTAGAAAATCAAAATTTTAAAAAGAACTATTACCTGAGAGATAAATACATCATTGACACCATCAGCATGGAAGTCACTAGGGGGTGTAAATTCTCGTCTGTTGTTCCAATCTTGCAACTATAATAATTTCCATATTACGACAATTATGTTGGAAATATTACCTAGTCTACATTACTTAAGCTCACACAAAGAAAAATATTCTCATTTGATTTTGGAATAACAATCATACATAAAGAACTTCTAGCATGTGATCCCATGTACCTGTGATAGAAGCTCAGAAGCAACAACACAAACCCTGTGCTGAAGAAATTCTATGGGGTGCTTCTTCATAGCAGAAGCACCATCTTCTGACTTTGAGAAGTTAGGTGTTGTCGTGGAATTCAGCCAAAGAATCTGCCATAAGGCCTAGTCAAGGAGCAAATCCATGCATCACAATTATGTCACTGAAACACTCCTTTTTATTTGCAATAATAACTGAAACAAAAGTAACGATAGGTGCTAAATTATTTTTCAGCTGTATCTGGCAACATTTTGCATGCATCAGGACCATATTTTTTAGAATACTTGACTGATGAACTAGTAAAAGTCAACCTAACCACCATAACATAAAGGGTACACTCCAATAACCACATTATACACATAAATGAAAATAATTAGTCTTGAAACTCTCTTCCTTCCGGTTGGTCAACGTAACAGATTTAGCAATGAATATCTTCCTAGTTGACAGTTATTCATCTGAAGGCCCAGAGAAGCTAGCATTTGCAAGATGTTTTCCTTTTTCTACGAGCCTTCTGGCTCCTTCATTCATCTCACGTCATTAAGCATACGATGCAGCATATTTGTCAGGATGGTGTGGAATCTAGAAATAATTCCCTGGAAGGATTTCTTTTTCTTGTCATCCTTTTCAAAGAAAACATTTATATAAAGATTCGTATGGCTTAAGCTCCCGTGTCAAAACAATGTCTAAACATCCACGAAGTCAGCTAGATTTTTTGTTATTCACCACGACTGTTTCTATCACAAGAATGAACATGTAAAACTCAGAAATGTATGAATCACAAAGGACAAAATTCACAATCTTTTTGATCTGCAGTCTGCACACTACAAAACATAGACACTCCCCCTAGAGTAGCCTGACAGTGCCTGATCTCCTCCTAGAGTGGAGCGTTGGTGTCCAACACGTATGAGACATCGATGCACCAAGATACATGTCTGATCCTTAAATCTAGGGAAATTGTATGGCGCGTCACAAGGCGTGTCCTGTATCTTTCATATGTTTAAATTTCTGCTATAGAAGGCCCGCGACCCCGATACGCCAAGAACTTGGTAAGAACCATTTTGTAAATTTTGGAATACAAAATGAAGTTAAAATAATGTGAGAAAAAATTGTACAAACTTGACGTCTAAGTTTTTTCACATCTACTATATGCACTTTTTGACATGAATAGCATTAGTAATACAAGGTACAACCAAAGTTAAATTAATATGACAAATAGCCACTCCTTAGATTCAAAAGATTTTACTTACAGCTGAAAAATAAGTACTAATTTATTTATTTTTTAAAAAAGCATAAGAAAAAATGTATGATATTTCAATTGAAGTGTCTTCAATACATTCGTCTCCTACTTTGTAAAATTATGTGTCAGTGTGTTCATGTCCCAAGTCTGTATCCGTGCTGTGTAGTCTGTACCAATCATTAGCATGTCTATCCAAGTTAGAGTTTACCTGTCTCAAGATGACAATTAAACATCTGATGTCCACCAGTGATAGTGGTTTCTCCTGTTCATAGAACTCCTCATTATGAACAATCATTAGCATGTGCCTGGGCAAACAAAAGGAGGAGATAACACTATCTGCTCAACTTGCATCACAAGTCAGCTACCGCAGGACACATGTACAATATCAAATTAAAACTAAAATGTCTTACTTGTAAACAGGGCAAAAAACAGCAAGGGGTAATAGCCAACCAGGTGCATCGGCTGGCAGATAAGCTGACTGCTCAGACAAGGATGACCACTTCTGATTCTCATGGCATCGCTTCATGAAGTTCCAAAGTACAGGAACCAGTTCTGTCCTATATGCCAGTACAGTCATAATACGCTCTAGGGGCAAAATGTTGAAAGTCACATGCAAGAAAGCACAAGCTGCACCCACAGCTGCAACCTCCTTATCATCAGGGCTTCCTCTGGCTGGTGAAAACCCTCCCAACAGCACATTTGTCTGCTCAAGAAAAGCATAAAAAACATTGCCTTAGAGTGAAAAAAGAGAGTTTCTTATTTTTACTGTAAAATGCATGCCATCCGCTGCAAGTTGTGTAAGAAGATTTCCTACCAACTGTAGAAGAAATCGTGGATCTATGGCGCTGGAAATCTGTTGTTCCAAATCTCTATTCAACACTATCTCTTTTAGATCATCACCACCAAGCATTTCATCTTCACCCATTCTGGAATCTGAAGTAGAGTTGCATGCCCAAGCAATTTAATACGTTAAGAACTGAACTCAATTAAAAGCATGCTCAGGAAGTGTTTATAAGCAATTTAAATTATAAATAGATAGAAACGAGTGGTTAACAAGTGGGTAATACTTGTGAGTCCCTCAAAATGTGTGGATAAAAAGTGGAGTAAACATAAGCAGTTTATAAACATGAGCCAAACATATGCTAAGCCTTATCTTACTCATTTGTAAACAATGTCAAAGAATTAATCGCTCAGAAATTAATGTTATCAGTAAACAAGAATGTAAGCAAACTCCAGTATGCTATGAGAACACACCATTATTTCCTTGATTTGATGCTTGGATAGGAGGAATTGCTTGCAACAAAAATGTTGCAACAGTTGCAAAATCTACAGCCTGGTGAATCAGAAAATCCCAACAGAGAAACTTTATAACTAATTGAAGAAAAACATTGAAGTTCAAGATAATCTGATACAGTACAACTTTTTAAAAAAAAAAAAAAAAAAGCATGTTTCTAAAGGATATACCAAAAATCTTCAAGGAACTATTACTGAAATCATCGACATATAATACTAATTCAAGAAACATAAATAATAATAATAATAACTGGTATTACATATGCAAACACAAGCACAAAATAACAGGCAAAATAATGTAAGGGGCTATAACTAATAAATTGCACATAGTTTATTCATGGAAGACAATAAAGTTTAATAAAGGTTAGGGGCATGTACTTGTTTGCTCCTTGGTCCACGTATAAACGAGACATTTCTAAAGGAGATTTCACTGCAAAATATATGTACATACTTTAGCGTAAAAATAGCAAGAAATTTTCTAGTTATACCCTCTTGATAATTAATAGATTAAGCCTTTGTTTGATCCCCATTATTTTTAAAATACATTTTTCTCTCTCTTCTTTTCAACTACATATTCTTCAATAAAAAAAAAATTTACACGCAAATCCAAAACTTTTCCTTATTTTTTCACCACACATTCTCCATAAATCTACTATTTGAAAATGCATTTTTCAATAAAAATGGGGCTCAAAGAGGCTCTAAGTCAGAAATATTTTCCATTTTTGGAAACTTCCCATTTTGTTAGAAATTTGTATAAATATGACTATTAGTTCCAAAAAATGCAGACAATTATTGGTAACAATCAGTGGTATTGATGGCTGTAAATGCCTCCCAAATATTCCCAATTCTCTCTAAATGTCTCTTTTTTTCTTTTTCTCACTCTCTTTTTATTCTCTCTTTCCTACTTTATGTCAAATTTGTACCAGAGTGTTTCTGTGTCTGAAACATTCTATACAGAAATTTGTTCAAAGTTACTGTTCATGGCATGTTTCACGTCCTCCGTAGACTGTCCAAGTGATGACGACTGTGAGTGGTATTTTCTGCAGTGCTCTGGTTCCTATTCTGACATAATAGTACGTGGAATTCCAAGAAGAAGAAAAGAAGAAATTGTTAGGATTATTGCCTTATTTTTTATTTTGTTAGTTGCCCATGCTCTTAAATCCCAAAAAAAATTAAAAAATAAAAAATAAAAAAAAATAAAAAAAGAGGAAAATCCTCAAGGAATTATTTTTATCCTTATTTACTTTATTTTGGCCCACTTGAAACATTTTCTTTAGAATCACTACATAATTCGTTGTTTGCGTTTTCTACTCCTATTCGTGTGCATGAGTGAAAAAAATAACTTGAAATTGGTTGAAGTAACATTATTCCCAGCATTGTTCTCCATTCATAATTTGGGCATCTACTTTATCATCATTTATTTTCACGATTATAATTATTGACCTTGAAGAATCCTATCTGACCCTTCAAAAACTGTTGAAGCCCATGGACATGTGTCAAAGACCTACAAGCTGACTCCAAGACCGTAAAGACACTTAAACTAATCCTAGTCAGGATCTACACCGTTTGTTGAGGGATCATGGCAAGCATGTGTGAAGTAAAAGGGAAATGAATCAACAATAAGGCAACATGTTAGGCACTCCCAAAACGATAGAGATATTAGGGACACCCCAGCTGTTATTTTGTCTACTCCCATTATGCTGCTTCAGCTGAAGCCTTTCCTAGTCATTTTCATAGGTGGCGAGATAAGACAATAAATTACTTCAAGCAATGAAATTATTAGCTTCTTGATGAAGATAGTATTTAAATGATAAATATGTGGCCATGTATAACCACTTAAGCTTTTAGATCAAGTGGTGCAATAGAACACTCGAAGCCGTCCATTTATTAAAACTTATGCATGTGTAAGGCTTATATTGAAAACAAAAAATCAACTGAGAGGTTGTGTTTAATATAATATTTAAATGCATGTGTGCGGTTTAATCATCATGCCTTTGTAAATGATAATTTAGAACAATCAATTGCAGGGGATTTATTTTACTATAATAGGATGAGTAACTCAAAGACATCCCAGAAAAGGATATGTGCATTATTTAATTGTCTAAGTATCCTCTCCAAGTCACACACTCACACACATATGTATAGATTGATGAACTATTAGAAAGATCACAACATATAGAAACAAATAAGTGAATATTCCAGGAAAAATTATTTTCATAACATGTTGAAACAAATAAGTGAATAATCCAGGAACAATTATTGTCTCAAACTCAATTCTTGAGACATGAAAGAAGTATATTATGAATCCAATTAATGAAGAAAGGTTCAAAATATTTCTCTTGACAACAAGAGTAATCATGGAAAGTGAAGATTAGATAGCATCCAGTGTGACAGTGAATCACAGAGGATTTCACTGAATATAGAAAGTTCACTGAATAGAGCAAGTACAAAAGGAAAAAATAAAGATAATGGAGAAAATAAACAGAAACTTCTTTACCCAATCAAATGAACCTGGTTGAGTAAAAGCAGCACCAGCAGCTTCCAATAGATTTCCTAGAAGGCAGGCATAACCAGGAAAGTCGCTTGATATATCAGCTGGAAGAACATTAGTATGATCTTTCACACACAGCGCCATCTGGTGGACATAATGTTGACTTAACCCTGGCGTTGCAAAAATCTGCAAATGGAAAGAAAATCAATCAAATAAGTGGTCATAGTACAATCATAGATGCCAATATCATGGACCGCAGCTACAGACAAAGTTTGTTTCACAGTTATAAACAAGAAGTATACACCCCCTCAATAGAATAGGTTGGGCAGATATTATCTTCAGCATTTTTTCTCTAACTGTGGAACATATTCAACCATGGTATGCAGTGTATCCAGAGTATCCAGAATCCTGTATTACCTAAATAAGGATAATGAAACTAAATTGTAAGACAAACAGGTGATTTAAACTACCTCTTTGAGGTGCGGAAAGAGCCGCCACAAGAACGGAAATGTAAAAATTTGGGATGAGAAACTCCAGCAAGGATCAATATCTGGACAACAACACGTTCCCATACCCACGTGAGAAATGATAAGGGCAAGAACGCGCTCCAATGAAGAGACAATCCCAATGGAACCTTGAAAATTTTCCTAAAAATTTTAAATCACATCATTATCGTTATTCATGACAGCTACTGTAGATCTCAGATCAAATCGATACATAACTACACTTACAATTCGAGCACTCTTATTGGTAAAATAGCAATAAAAGAACTGGACGATTATAAGGAAGAGGATTCGATATAAACTAAAATAAAAGGAATGTTGGGTCATAAATTTACATCAGCCTACTATACCGATTTGAAAAAAAAATAATACATTAGGCTCAAATATCCGGAACAACTATCAACATATGAGCCCCTATTGAAACTTGTACTCAAGAAAGTCACAGCTATCAAACATCATACTATATTACTGGTCTACACATCATACTGATAGTGGCAATCCCAGTCCTCATACACCACGTCATGACACTAGACAGTACAGCACACCTATGAGCATTTGCGTATACCTAATTACCCACGTGTAATTTGAATTCTGTCTCCGCACTGAACAGATTTGAAATACCCAATCTAAGTCCATGTAATATCATCGAAGATATACTTATCAGTATAAAGTAAAACCAAGTTTTAATCTGCCAAAGTTAATAGCTCAAAACGAATTATTTGTTTATTGTGTGAGGTGATGTGCATCATTTAATGGAAACTAGAACTTTTCAATAATTAAGCATGCTAGTCTCAAGTCTAGATAAGCTCAAGTCTTTCGTCTCAAGTCTAGGTAATTCTCATTCTTCAAGAGTGTTGAACAGGGTGCAGTTTGCAACGTAGAAGTCATCCAGATGCCATCATAAAACACATAACACTAATTATAAGCAAACAGTTAACATTCTTAACTTTTCTAACTGCAAGAGTAAACACTAGAGAATGAAAAGAATGAAAAACTCCTTCCTTAAACATGTATCCACTACATAAACCTACCCCAATTCAAAAGAAAATGTAGTAAATAGGATGAAAAACCATCAGATTTTTTCGAAATTTTATGCAGAAGTATACAGTATATAGCCATATGTACATACCCATAAATACGAATCTATTCATTGCATATCCTCTATGAATGGAACACATAAAGAGAGTTTATGGTTATGACTTGCAATCAGAGTGGAAATGTACCTTCCCAGTCAAAATAATCTCTCTGAACAAGGAATATATATTTCTGCGCAACAGATAGCTGATTGTATTACAAGCCCAAGGAAAACTTTGATCAATTAACAAAATTATTGCCTTCAGTAAGATGTTTGCTGATGTGTTGGACTTCTCAGATGCCAAACATAGTTGATCCTTCAACTGATATCTATGAAAACCAAAAGGAGAAGACTGAAAGAGATAAGTTCATGGTTGGTTGCACAGCAGAGTGACAAATCTTAGTTCAAATTATCGATCGCAGTGGATGCAAAACACACGCCAGTTAACAAAACACTACCTGAAACATATTTGAACAAAATTAATTCATCATGTGGTGCATCGATAATATAACTCATAGTTATACAGTTGATATTGAGTAGCTAGTAAAAAAGACTTTCATTGATTCTCTATGCAGCCCTTTTCTTCACTTTATGAACCTTTGTTTTGGGCAAAAGAATTGGTCTGGATTCCTCATTTTTATAAGGTATCCTCAGATGTGAAAGCTATCACATAGACTTTCCAAAGATGGTTTATAGGCAGACATTGATGTTGACAATGGTAGTGATTATGAGAGTGGCCAGAAACCAACAAAATAATTTACACAGCGCCTGAAGATGTGAAGTATGACAAGAGCAAGAAATATTAAAAAATTATTTCTCTCTTTAGCTCCCAGTCCTATAGACTGGTTAAATTTTCTACACTGTTTTTCATTCGTTAGAGGTTAGGTTATATGCCTCCTCTTAAGTTTGTATTTCCTTTTACTTTTCAGCATTAATAAATATTTCACCTGCTTGGTGGTTTGATAATAAAAACAAGACTCAGTTGAATTAAATCTGTTTCTCCATTTTTTCCATTCATTCTGTTTTAAGATTACGATATCATCTTGATGCCATTCGTTTTTCCATTTAAACTGAAATTCTAGAATTTGTTGGTACTCATAAGCTAAATATATTCAAGTTTTTAAAGTATTCCCTAATTAATCCATATTGGAATATTATAAAAGCATGCACCAGACTCCAGTCAAGCAAACATGTGACCAAACCATGTAACTTACAAAATTAATTAATAATGAAAACAAAAGAAGAGAAAAAAACAAACATGAAAGAGAATAAACCAGATTTTGGCAGCAAATGGGCATATGTGCTCGTCTTGTCATTACAGTAATGTCTATGATGCGAAAGGATTCTAACAACGTAGTATATTCTTCATATAGACATGCAAAATATCTTATATTCCATACAGAAGCTCCGTTGGAAGTTGAGAAGAGGTTTATTTCCAGAAAATCACATGCATTGATCTGTTCAAGGTTCTTTTGGCATTGACCACAAAGATGCAAAGAGACATTAATTTGGAATTGGATGAGTCAATCTTTTATCTTAATCAGTGATTTTCTCACAGATGATATTAATTGGTCATGATGGGTCGCCATTTTGACCATGATGTACCAATATATAAATTACCTGAATTCGTGACAAGGATTTTCAGAAAAGGAATAATCCTTTAATTAGCTAAGGCAGGAACCATAAGAACTGCCGATGTGATGTATTTATGATCATAAAAGAAATGCACTGTTGATTTCAAGCAATCAGATTTAATTTCAACTTAAAATCACAGACTACAAGATGTAAAGTTATAATCAACTTCCATGCTATCATTACAGCAGAGCACAGACAGCTTTTTTATTTACAAGTGTAAATAATTCTTAAGAATAGCAGGATGAGAATTTGGGAGGCCGTAAGATCCAAAAAATAAATACTCTAACCTATTGTGCCTACAAAGAAACAGAAAGGTCACTTTAAACGAACCTGTTTTCAAAGAGCACCAGGACACAAGCATAAACAAGACGCTTAACTCTGTAATCCACCAGACCACGTTTGCAAGAGTAGTCTGTGCCAGCAAAAAGGCCCACTACATCTCCTGTGGAAAGATTTGTATCAATAACAAGATCAAGTACTGAAGCAAATAGATTGGGGAAAAGCAACAATAGAAAAATCAGAAAAATAAAATAAATTTGACGATGCAAAGCACCGCAAAACAGAATGGCTGCATGTGCAACCAAATTTGACCATACATGTGCAAATCGTTAACTGTAAAATTTCTGCCATGAATCAAAACAGACACAATGCTAAAGCATAAGAGTATTGATTGTCCTTCAGTGGACTTATCTCAAAAGGATAAAAGGCAGGGGGAGAAAAGCAATGGCCCTTTTTGACAGAGACCAAATTTACTAGGAATAAGGCTTAGCTTAATGTTGTCTTCGTCGTTTCTTACACACCGCTCATGTTCCCAGAAAATGCTTTTGAAGTGGGACTAACGTGTAATTATTAACCCTCTCTCCAACATCATTCTAAACACCACTTCATATATACATTTAAAAGCTCTCACAGGGGAAAAAGTTCTAATACTTGTGACTTCATGAGCAACAATTGCCTAATTTGTTATATATAAAGCAATGTTAATAATATCTGATATCCCCTACTGAAATTAAACAAAAAAGTGCATCAAATATACCTATTTCAGCAGAATAACCTAGCATTTCATGTATAGCTAAAAAAAGTTAACAGCTCATGAAGATAGTTGTTGAACAGATATGTCAGTTCTCGGTAAAAATTAGATATATATTGCCTAAAATTTAATTTTTGATCCTATTTGACGTCGCTAATAATTAAACTGAATCTAGCGATAAAAGTGTAATTTGCCAAAGAATATCTAACCCTACGATATAATTTTATAAAAAAAAAAAACAAAAAGAGCAATTTATAGTATTAAGTTTAATTTAGAAAGTGACAGATGAATGGATCCCACGAGTGCAAAAATACAAATATGGAACAGAGACATGATTAGAAGTTGCAATCTTAAAAGCAAAAGCCTGCTAAAAGTCTCCTAAATAACATTGAGTGTATCAAATCTTCAATGCAGACAAAATTAGTAAGACACATGACAGAACCAAGACACGCACCATTGTCTTGAGCAAATTCTTGAAGTAATCGGCATGTCTCCACAAGGGCAGAAACATCAGCAGCATGCTTTGGGTTAAAGAAGAAAAGCAGCTGGCGAAGAAAATCTGAATCCGGACCAAAGCACTGCCTGAATATGCATATAATAACAAAAAATATGAAACAAACAGAGTTTTGACAGCACCAACAGACCTAAAAATATTACAGGAACAAATGGCATGACAATGGGAAATAAAAGCATTACAAAGATAATGCACCACTTTTGAGCATGAATATGAAAATACTTTGGAGAAAAATGTGGATCCAGTAGAGTACCTGCTAACGTCTTCGCAACACTGCCCAAAACTCAAAAAAAACTTGTCTCGCACTCTGGAACGTTCAGCCTCAACTTCTTTTCTTCCTCTAAAGCATTTCTGTAACTCATAGCAAGTCAAATTCCAAACTTCAAAAAATATGCATATGAGAAGTTTCTTTATTTCTCATGTCCCTTTTAAAAATGACAACCCAATGCCAAAGATGATGCATTTGATTTTGAAACCCCAAGACAACATAAGAGCATTACTCAGTAAGTCAGTAGAAATATGAATTCAGAACAACAATTGTGCAAAAGTTTCAATTATAGCTCAGGAAAATACTTTTAAATCTAAAGCACAACCTATGAAAATGAACTAGGACTTCCAATGATTGAAATCAGATCATGAATAAATGAAACAATATAAAGACCCCTGCATACATGGCAGTGCTATATGTGCTCAATTGTACTCCAAAATCTACTTGTTTATTAATAAATACTCATACTGCAAAGTTTAGATAAATATTTCTTCTTTCTAAAAAATATGAACTTTAGATTTTTGGATTGCTAAAGAGAGGGAAAGAAACTTTAGGAAAGTGGTTTCTGGGGAGTTGCTCATAAAGAATGGTCCGCACCTCTTTGAGAAAGGAATATAAGAGGCAAAGGTTGAATCATGCAGACACAGCTCTACATATCAATACTGCGACATGGAATAAATTCTTATTTCATGATAAAAAACATGGAATGAAGCTAGTTCTTAAAACATTAATAAAGATACAACTACCAGAGTTCGAAATCCACTTCATCAGTTTAACAGAAAGCACCAATATTCATCTTCTTTGTTTTGGAAAAGAATAAAAGAAGTCAAGATTCGCAACTGCATTCGCAATTGACATAAAACCCTTCGTTCTCAATGCCATTCAGAAACAAGAATTCATTAATATAAAACCACATGGTTAACCAAATTAGCTTCTTTCACTTCAATACCTTTGTTTCTAGGTCGTTACTAAGTACTAAAGTTTGAGCTGTTAAAAAATAGAGCCATAACCAAAAAATAATAATAATAATAATAATAATAATAATAAATAACATTATTAAATCATAAATCTGTTTTCTCCTCTTGACAATGCATTTTCCATAATAATTAAGTTTTAAAAAAAAAAACTTTAAATTTAAAGAGAAGAACCTGGAAACAAGACTTCTGGAGTAAACTCCACTGTTCCACAAAATCACCTCATACGAAATATTAAAACACAATTAATTCAACGTGATCGAGCATCAAAAAAGGACCTGAATTTTAATGGCAGCAGAGATCTGTTGACGCAACCAGAGTCGGCGATTCCGCTCCAAGCGGGTCTGCTCCAGGAGCTTCTGGCGGTCTCTTTCTTTGGAGCTCCGACCTCCTAAATCAACCCGTTTCCGGTTCGATGGATCCCCCGAAAAAAACATTATTTTGATTTTACTATCTTCTCAGCCCAATTTTGAACCCTAACAATGAAAAACGAACAGTTGCAGAGAAAAACTCAAGACTTGTTTGGCAGGAAAAGAATACAATTAAGATACGAGATTACAAGTTGTATGCCTGTGTTTATTTATTTTCTCATTTTTTATGAAGAGGTCGATTAAATTCTAATTATTATTTATTATACTTTTAAAGGCGATTGGCGACTTTATAGAATTAATAATGACGATTTAGGACATTGAAAGTTAGAAACTGCTCTACAAAAGTTGACCAGATAAATGTAAACCTTTTGAATCATGAAGAACAACTACGAGTTTTCTATTGGTCATTGGGCCTTTTGTGACGAAAAAGGTGCTGCCAATACCATAATATTAGTAAATATTTATTTTGTACAATAGTCTGGAGCCAAAATTTGACCAACTTTGATCTCTCAATTCAAGTGGTCTCGTGCTTTCATCGATTAGAATGTGCAACCGACATAAATAAGAATGCGACCTACAAGTTTTTTAACACGTTTCGATATACTTTTGTTTTCTCTCGAGTTAATTCAATAAAATTAGCGATCAACACAAATAATAGTAAGAATGTGACATATAATAAGGTTCTTAACACCTTTGACGTAATTTTACTTTCACTCGAGCTGATTCAATAAAATCAATAAGATAAACCTCATAAAATGAAACGATACAACTTCTACTTAGCTTTACGAATCTTTTATTGTTCCCAACTTGAAATTTCAGACTCACGCTTCAATCAAACATAAAATTTGTTCCCTAAAGAAAATCACTTCTTTTTTTATTCTTATGACTTTTGATAGATCCATTGTCTTTCCTCTTTTTTTTTTTCAAGTCATTCTCAGCCATGTACTCAAGTTTAATGGATACTAAAGTGTATATTAACCGTAGTGTAGTTATTGAATAACAACAAACTAACACTATATTATTCGATAATAATAGATTAATTCTTCAAGTCATTGATACTTAAACGAGTTAAGTGTAGACAAGAAAAGTCCAAGATAGTACATGTATATTTTACTATTTTCAAGTGTTTAGTATAAGTCATAATAGTTTTGATTGTTGATTGGAGTCACAGTTACGGTTTAATACTAAAAGTGATATTATAAATAATTTTGTTGTAGTGGAAAATTGTCATTGACATGTAGATAGATGTATTCGCTTGTAATTAAAATGTGGAAATTTGAGCTACAATGTGAGTTTGCAAAGCTTAATAAGAATAACCACATGTATGCGATTTTGTTAGAGTTCTATTGTGCCATCGAAGATGATCACATGGGGAAGAAGACATTCCTTTTTTCACAGAGCTCGGAGAGGGATAGGGTGAGGTCTCTTTGCCTTCTTAGCTAGCTTCTTCCACGTGATTGGCTGAGGATGCACCAGTTTTTCATGCAGGGGTAGATCACGACCAAATCAACTTTTAAAAGTCTCAATCCCCATTTTGCAAAGGGACATCGAATGTAACTTCATTGTACTCCGTTAATACAAATGCGAACTTGATCGGAGTTCTGCCATTTGTCGATCCAATGGCTACAGTTTGAAGCTCAAGTTTGCCAAGGATGGTAATCTTCTAATCCTTGGTAGATGAGTTTGCTAATTTGGGATTCTCCGCTGAGGAGATGTCCAATGTCCTTGTTGGGTATGTTTAGATTATTACCTTTCGCCGGCAACGAGGACATATATGTCAAGGAGAATAGCGTGGTTATGATCATACTTTTTAGTCTTTAGCCTCGGAAGATATTTTGGTAGCGATTCTCCCTTCTTTACAAACTCGACAAGTATTATGATTAAGATCTTGATAATAAATGAAATTAAGTCTGTCAACCTGTGGCCTACTAATTTGAAACGCCATGTCAAGGCCACATGAAATGAGGATGCAACATATTTGCTGTCCAAGACCATAAATATATGTTGAGGTTAGAGGATAAAACCAGGTAAGTTGCTAATTATTTAATTATCTTTATTAACACATATACTAATGTTATTTACATATATATATATATACTAGTTTGTGCCTCGTGCGATGCACGAGATCTATAATTATTGTGTTTTTATTAGCGTAGAAAGCAAGGTGCTATTGATTTTAGTTGAGAGTGTAAGATTAGCAGTAAGGATTAAAGATTATTTTTTTTTTAGATAAAAGCATATTGTTGTATATGAATAGTAATAATCATTTAAGGATGTGTATTGAAATTTACCATTTATCATCAAACATTTGCTTCAATACACTACTTCCAGCTTTCAAAGGTATCGCATGGCTACATCCAGCAACTACATTAAGAGTGTGTTTGATAGAAATTATTTAGAAAAAATGAATTTTGAAATAGTGATATGATGGGAAATGTGTGGTTGAAAAAGAAGGAAAAGTTATTGATGTGATGTAAAATATTATTTTATTGAAGAATGTGTGGTTGAAAATGAGTAGAATAATGAAAATGAAAATGAAAATGTGGGTCAAACGGGGCATAAAGTAAACTTATGTTACTTTCAAAGATGACTGCATTGGGATCTAGCCAAGGGAAATCACTTGTCGGGAGATCCACTATATGTATTTTCAATGTCTTTCGACATGGAAGAATAACATGAATATCTATAGCATTTGCAAAATAACTTAAAACAGGAACTATGAACATGGATTAAAAAAATAACCAGGAACATATATGAAAAATTGGAACAGTAAATATTTAAGTAAAAAAAAGGGAAAAAAATATAATAAATAAACTTCAAAGCCTAAATATCTAGCCCAAATATAAAACACCAAACAAAAAAAAAAATTGAGCTCCCAACACTTTGACAAAGCTTTATCTATGAAAATCCATCATGCTAGTTACTCAATCCACTAATGACATGAAAGAAATCATGTAGTCCATTTCGAAAGACAATTCAAATAGAGCCCTGCTATAGGTACAAAAATTTAAATTTCTATACCTACAGAATACACACAAGGGTTGGAGGGAAAAAAAAATCAATATTTTATACATGGTGCCCACTCCATGTGAGTGGGATTTCAAATTTCTGTAACATTTCTGGCAAAAACATTCTGTACTCAAAGCATTAACCATTCAAATATAGGGGAAAGCAAATAAATTTAATTTTGTAAATGTTAAAACTCAATTAAAATATAGACTCCAACCAATTGTTAAAATTCTGGATAGTACTGAATCCTACATATTTACGGTCACAAGTCATACAGCTCCATTTTCTTTCATTCTCATTTTTAGGCAACCACAGTAATTTCTTTGAGCAATATGGCAATAAAATTTATTGATAACCTGTCATCGCCAAAGAATTGTCTCCTTTAAGTATTAAAATAAATAGTGCGTATATCAAAGATTAAAAATGCTAGTCATATTGCAGAGGCTGTATCATAGAAATTCATGCAGAAATATAGAACTACCTCTTTAAAAGTCTCTTTAAGTCTTTCCAGGTTTTCTAGATCAATCCAAAGAGTGGTAGCTAGGTTTTTTGCTCAAAAAGTTCAGAAGTCGGCTCTGCAGTCCTCTATCTATAAAACAATAATTATATCAATTGAACCAGCAAAAAACTGAATTTCACACTGAATTGAAGCCAGTGTCAAATGTCAATCAAAGTAAAATAAATATTACAATTAAAAAATTTAGGTGTTTATATCAATTGTTATGTTAATGATTTTTTGTTAAAGAACTACTTTTCTAAGGATGCCTATAATTATTTCACACAAGCTTTACTAAAATAACGTGGTTTATCCTTTCTATGAAATTTCGTTTGAATGGATTCACTAATGTTTTCTTTGTTTGTGGAATCAACTACAATATCTGATGCTAATAGATCATCTTCCTTCACATTCATCACACAACACCTACCGTATCCTAAACTATTGTCGAAAACTAAACCTTTACAGAGATTGCGTGAAGCATTACCATACAGAAACTTAGAACCCATGAATTTCTCCGCCAAACTGTAGAATAACTTTTCAGTGCCAATGAAATCACCATATTAGAAATTAATTAAAAAGAAGACAAAAGCAAAAAGAAACCAGATGCAAATTATCCCAATTCTGATATACAACCAATTACCAAAATCATAGTATACAATAATTACACAAGAAGCCAAAACAATTGAAATAGTCAAAGAAATTAACCAAAAAGAGTACCAAAGTGCGGTAGGGTAAATTTTGGTGTACATAGGATGTCCATACTCAGGGGCCCACTGCGAGCGGCTCCACCAGAAAGTGGTGAAGCTGCTTTTGTAGACATTAGACCTTGAGGCTTCTTCTAACGGAGGGGGCTTTGTTCACATTCATTCTTCCTCAATTCTGAATTTCGACCGTGAATTCTAAATCAATGACCTTTATGGCAACTTCCTTGTTTAGCTCCTTATCAAACCTATAATAGGAAAATGGCAGAAAGATCTAGTTAATTCAGAAAGAAATATTTGCGCTCCTATAATTAGTATTTTATAAAGGAAGTGTAAACTGAGACAACAATATAGAAATAGCAAGAAAAGCTATGTCTCTGTCTCTGTCCCTTCTCCTCTCTCTTCTATCTCAATGGTTGTCCCTATGCTTTCCCTCCTCTTCTTCCTCTCCATGGATTTGTGTCCTAGCTTCCTCTTCAATCTCCCTCTCTAGTTCCTTCACCCTATCTCTGCTATCCTTAATTTTCAAGGCTGAAAACCCCGATTTCTCCCCCTCCTTCAAGCCAATTTCTGATTTCTCTTTCGTTCTCGAAGGCAAAATCGCGTGAATAATCATAAGCAGAGTTCTCACAAAATAATCAGGCATCTCCGCCCCATTCTTGTTCAATTTGGCATTAAAATCATCCACTGTTTCACATTTTCGAAACAATGATTGCATAAATCGAAAAACATAAAACAAAAGCAATATATACAGGAGAAGAAGAAATCGATGCAATAACAATAAAAGTAAATAACATAATACAAACAAGAAGAACCTAAAAAAATGAACATAATAAACTCTCACCTTCGCAAATAATCAGATAGGAATAGATTGAAACCCTAAATCATGTAATCTAGAATGGAAGAAACACATGTCAAATTTTGCAAAAAAAAAAAAAAAAATACACGTTCTTACACTAAATCTCCAACTCAAATGCATGAGGAAAAAAATGGATTTTTCAACAATTTCGACAGAAAGTAACAGAAATTGCGAGACGAACAAACAATTCTGGGCAGAAGGTAAGTCACAGAAAGTAAATGTTCATCGCTCGCTTTGGTAAAATACCTAGGGGAAGAAATGAAGAGATTTTCGTTGGCAAAATAAAAGAATATAGAGTGGTAATGAGACCAAAAGCTAGGTATGGTGGTACAGTATTGACTCTATGGATGGTTGTGTGAGAAATGATAAAGGCATAATGGAGTTAAGCGTGATGGCAATTGCGTGTAAAAATGAAGAAAGAAGAAAAGTCTTGGAAGTGACTTCTCGCACTATGTTGTCTCGCACAGTGTCTCACAACACAGTGCGAGACATTGTGCTGTCTTGCACAGTGCGAGAGATGTGCATTGTGTTGTCTCGCACAGTGCGAGAAATGTCTTTTGCACTGTGCGAGACAGCACAGTGCGAAAGGTGTCTCGTACTGTGCGAGACATGTGCTTTAAATTTTTTTTTTATTTTAAAAAAAATTATGCATGGCAGATGAAAAAAAAATTAGGCACGTAATCTTATGAACAGTGGCAAAACCAAACTCACTCTTTTATTTTATAGTGATATATATATATATATATATATATTAGCGTTAATTTAGTTCTCGGTGTTATTATAATTGAATATTTAGGAAATATTTGATATTTTTTCTTTTGCCTAATTGTATATTTATTATATATTAGATATTTTTAATAGCGTGAAAATTTTAAATTTTTTAAAATCATCTTAATTTAGTTTTCGGTGTTGTTATAATTGAATATTTAGGAAATATTTGATATTTTTTTTGCCGAATTGTATATTTATTATATATTAGATATTTTTATTAGCGTGAAAATTTTAATTTTTTTAAAATCATTTTAATTTAGTTTTCAGAGAGTGAGAGTGTTACACTCTCTCTGAGAGTTTTAATTTTTTTTTTCACTTTATTTAAGAAACGACGTCGTGTTGGTTGACAATACAAATGACTCTCTGAGAGTGTTACACTCTCTCTGAGAGTTTTAAATTTATTTTTTGTTTTTCACTTTATACTTAAGAAACGACGTTGTGTTGGTTGACGATACAAATTATTGACACGTGACAAAAAAAAACTCACTCTTTTATATAGCTCTTTTATTTATATAGTTAGGATTAGGATAGGATATATATATATATATATATAGAAAAAATTACGACGTGAGAGTCTCTAAGAGTGACACTCTCAAAGAGAGTTTTAAAATTTTTTTATTTTTTTTCACTTTATTTAAGAAACAACGTCGTGTTGGTTGACGATACAAATGACTCTCTGAGAGTTTTAAATTTATTTTTTGTTTTTCACTTTATAATTAAAAAATGACGTCGTGTTGGTTAACGATATAAATTGTGACACGTAACCAAAAAAAAACCTCGCTCTTTTATATATATATATATAGTTAGAATTAGGATTAGGATATATATATATATATATAGTAGGTTTGACAGTAAATCTGACAAGCAAAAAAAAAATTACGACGTGAAATGAATGTGTTACTCTTAGAAAATCTCTGAGAGTGACACTCTCAGATATGAGAGTGTCACTCTCAGAGAGAGAGAGAGTTTTTTCTAAAAAAATAAAATTCACTTTACTTAAGAAACAACGTCGTGTTGGTTGATGATACAAATGACTCTCTGAGAGTTTTAAATTTATTTTTTGTTTTTCACTTTATACTTAAGAAACGACGTCGTGTTGGTTGACGATACAAATTGTTGACACGTGGCCAAAAAAATACTCGCTCTTTTATATAGCTCTTTTATTTATATATAGTTAGGATTAGGATAGGATATATATATAGTAGATTTGATCGTAATTCTGACACGCAAAAAAAAAAAAAAATTACGACGTGAAACGATGTTGTTTCTGTTGACGATACAAATTGTCAACACCTATCCCTTCGAAAATTAGGATTAGGATAGGATATATATATATATATATATATATAATATAGTAGGTTTGATAGTAATTCTGACACGCAAAAAAAAAAAATTACGACATGAAACGACGTCATTTCTGTTGACGATACAAATTGTCAACACCTGTCCCTCAAAAACTGCCTCTTTTGATATAGTAGGAGACACTCTCAGAGAGAGTTTTTAAATTTGTTTTTTTCACTTTACTTGAGAAACGACGTCGTGTTGGTTGACGATACAAATGATACTCTGAGAGTGTTATACTTTCTCCGAGAGTTTTAAATTTATTTTTTGTTTTTCACTTTATACTTAAGAAACGACGTCGTGTTGGCTGACGATACAAATTGTTGACACGTGGCAAAAAAAAAAAAAAAAAAACTCGCTCATTTATATATCTCTTTTATATATATATAGTTAGGATTAGGATTAGGATTATGATAGGATATATATATATATATATATATATATATATATATATATATATATATATAGTAGGTTTGAAAGTAATTCTTACACGCAAAAAAAAAAAAAAAAAATTACGACGTGAAATAAAAGTGTTACTCTCAGAGAGTCTTTGAGAGTTACTCTCAGAGAGAGTTTTTTAAAAAAAAAAAATTCTTTCACTTTACTTAATAAACGACGTCGTATTGGTTGACGATACAAATGACTCTCTGAGAGTTTTAAATTTATTTTTTGTTTTTCACTTTATATTTAATAAACGACGTCGTGTTGGTTGACGATACAAATTGTTGACACGTAGCCAAAAAAAACTCGCTCTTTTATATAGTTCTTTTATTTATATATAGTTAGGATTAGGATTAGGATTATGATATGATATATATATATTATAGTAGGTTTGATAGTAATTCTGACACACACAAAAAAATTACGACGTGAAACGACGTCGTTTCTGTTGATGATAAAAATTGCCAACGCCTGTCCCTTCAAAAATTAGGGTAGGTTTGACAGTAATTCTGACATGCAAAAAACAAAATTACGACATGAAACGACGTCATCTTTGTTGACGATACAAATTGTCATCACATGTCCCTTCAAAAACTGCCTCTTTTAATAAAGTAGGATAGGATAGGAAATCATCTTAATTTAGTTTCCGGTGTTGTTATAATTGAATATTTAGGAAATATTTGATTTTTTTTTTTTTGCCGAATTGTATATTTATTATATATTAGATATTTTTATTAGCGTGATTTTAATTTTTTTAAAATCATCTTAATTTAATTTTCAGAGAGTGAGAGTGTCACTCTTAGAGACTCTCTGAGAGTGACACTATCATATCTGAGAGTGTTACACTCTCTCTGAGAGTTTTAAATTTTTTTTTTCACTTTACTTAAGAAACGACGTCGTGTTGGTTGACGATACAAATGACTCTCTGAGAGTGACACTCTCATATCTGAGAGTGTTACACTCTCTCTGAGAGTTTTAAATTTGTTTTTTGTTTTTCACTTTATACTTAAGAAATGACGTCGTGTTGGTTGACGATACAAATTGTTGACACGTGGCAAAAAAAAACTCACTCTTTTATATAGCTTTTTTATTTATATGTTAGGATTAGGATTAAGATAGGATATATATATATATATATAGTATGTTTGACAGTAATTCTGACACGTAAAAAAAAAATTACGACGTGAAATGAGAGTGTTACTCTCAGAGAGTTTCTGAGAGTGACACTATTTTTAAAAAATAATATTCACTTTATTTAAGAAATGACGTCGTGTTGGTTGACGATGGAAATGACTCTCTGAGAGTTTTAAATTTATTTTTTGTTTTTCACTTTGTACTTAAGAAATGAGAGTGTTACTCTCAGAGAGTCTCTGAGAGTGACACTGTCAGGAAGAGAGTTTTTAATTTTATTTTATTTTCACTTTATTTAAGAAACGATGTCGTGTTGGTTGACGATACAAATGACTCACTGAGAGTGTTACACTCTCTCTGAGAGTTTTAAATTTATTTTTTGTTTTTCACTTTATATTTAAGAAACGACGTCGTGTTGGTTGACGGTACAAATTGTTGACACGTGGCCAAAAAAAACTCGCTCTTTTATATAACTCTTTTATTTATAGATAATTAGGATTAGGATAGGATATATATATATATATATATATATATATTAGGTTTGACAGTAATTCTGACTCGCAAAAAAAAAAAATTACGACGTGAAACGACGTCGTTTCTGTTGACGATACAAATTGTCAACACTCGTCCCTTCAAAAATTAGGATTAGGATTAGGATTAGGATTAGGATAGGATATATATATATGTGTGTGTGTGTGTGTGTGTGTGTATGTATGTATATGTATATGTATATGTATATATATATGTATATGTATATATATATATATATATATATAGTAGGTTTGACAGTAATTATGACACGCAAAAAAAAAAAAAAATTACGACATGAAACGACGTCATTTCTGTTGACGATACAAATTGCCAACACCTGTCCCTTCAAAAACTGCCTCTTTTAATATAGTAGGATAACTGACGTATTGATTATGTGATTGTGGAGTTTGCTCTTTAAATAGAGTGAATGGATGCTCGAGTTTCATTTAATTAATACTCATATAAACTTAATCAAATTTGAACCTCAATAAATCTGCTGGACACTTTAAAGTGTGTTTCATCTCAAAAGTTCACCAAGGAGTTGACTTGGTTAATTTCCATAATAGCTATATTTTTCTTATTATTTTTTATAACAATCATATGTATTATAATTCAATAATAAGGTACGAATCGTATGATCACTATAATTAAATACGATCTAGAGAAATCCGGACCTCGAACTATCTGTTTCAATTTAGTCTCCTTTCTAAATTAGAGGAACATTTTATTCATGAAAAAGAACTACAGCCACTTCCGATTTTCCCAGGCAGCCAAATTCAGAACATGAATTTGAAATTTGTTGCACTTTTTATGTTGTTTTTGTCGTCCAGGATAAAACAAGTTCCATTTCTGAATTTTTCCCCGTTCTTTATTATGGAAGACATGATTGGTTTTCTACTGGACACAGTTATCCTTCTATTCCTCAATTTTTTGTGCCATTTGATATTTCAGTTCATGCAGGCATTCATTAAGATGGGAAGAAGCTAGCTCGAAAGGCTGATAATAAGCTTTCTGTGGATCAGTGGCATATCATGACACAAAATATGGCACAGATTTATTGGAAACAAGTTCGACTACGTCAAACATGGACAATTGCTGGGTACATGGCCTAAAAATGCTCTTAGATAATCCAGAGTGTTGAGTTCTGATACCAGATTGTTGAATTTAAACCCCAAACAAAAATAATTTTTTCGATATAAAATCACTTGCACAATTTAAGTCAAACACACTACTAATAATACTCACTCAAGAGAGCACTAATTATTTTCTCTCTCTTACAAAGCACTCTCTTGCTGCTTCTCTTTCTCTACTCATCACACTCTCTTCCATACACAGTACATACAACCAACACACACACATATATAGGTAGTAAAGTCGGTGGCTGATGCTACTATTATAGCGGTGGCTAGCTTCTAGATTCATGGCTGCAAACTTCTGGATATTTCATTGGCAGTAGTAAATTATTTATTTCGATTATTCTAGCTTCTTCCAGCAATTTATCTATGGAGGTGGGTACCAAAAAATTCTAGCGACTTCTTTAAAAGGCGGTGTTGTATCTTCAATTCTCCCCTTCAGCTCCGACTTTCATTTTGACTCTTTTTCTTTTTCATCACGTCCAGTTTTGCCTTGACAAATTTTAAAGTGTTCTATCTTTCATTCAACACATCTTCTACTTTAAGTATGTCTCGCTCTTTTGTACTTTTCTTTTCATCTATTTCTAGGTTAGCATGCTTGATTTTTTATTTCTCGTCACTATCCGAATTTCTTATTTCTGATCGTAAACTTGTACGTACCTCTATCTCTTGTTGACTTTATCAATCCTTCACTAGTATTTCCTGATACACATCATTTTGTAAACAATTTCGTGTTTCTCTAATAAGCTCTTCTTTATCAGTTGACACATGTAGATCCCTAGATTCCTCAAGGCTTCGTTGTGTACTCAAAGTATAAAAAGCAGCATGAGGAACAACTCCGAATAGTATTAAAAACTTTGAGGAAGGAGAAGTATATGTCAAATTCAAGAATTGCAAATTTTGGCTCAATCGCGTAGGTTTCCTTGATCATGTGGTTACCGCCCAAGGAATTGAGGTAAACCCAGTTAAAGTGAAAGTAGTAACTAATTGGCCTAGATCGTCCAATGTAGGTGAAGTTCGCAGTTTCTTAGGATTGACCGGCTATTATTTGAGATTTATTGAGGATTTCTGAAAACTAGCAGGTCTGATGATTCAATTGATTAGAAAGGGTGTGAAATTTCAGTGGACGGAAAACTGTGAAAAATATTTTCAGGATTTCAACCAAAGATAAGTCTCAGCTCCTGTATTGACAATGCATGAAGGTTCTGATGGATTTGTCATTTACAGCGACGCCTTTAAGTAGGGTTTGGTTGTGTTTTTATGCAACATAGAAAGATGATTGCTTATGCCTTAAAATAGTTGAAGCAATACAAGCAGAACTATTAAAGATATGACGTCATTATCTCTATGGTGGGAAGTATAAAATTTATACGGACCACTAGAGTCCCAAATACTTTTTCATATAGAAGGAACTGAATATGAGATAGAGGAGATTGTTGGAGTTAGTGAAAGATTGTGATTGTACAATTCTTTACCATCTGGGTAAGGCTAACATAATCACAGATGTCTTAAGCAGGAAGACAAGATGACAATTAGTTGTTTTACCCATGGTATAGGAACACTTGATAAAGGACTTTAAAAAACTTAGATTGGAAGTCATCACACTGTCGACTTAGACTACAACGAGAATAAAAGAGTTTATGATTCAACCTACTCTTCAAAATTGAATCAAGGATGCACGGGATAATGATCCATTTTTGTAGAAGATTAAGGCTGAGGTTGGTATAAACAAACGTATAGGATTTGAAGTATCTGCAAATAAACTGTTGACTTTTAAAGGAAGATTGTGCGTGCCTAATGATGGAAAATAATGAACGAGATATTGGAAAATGCTCATTCCACCCCGTATGCTGCACAGTCAAGCAGTACGAAAATGTATCGAGATCTCCAAGATACACATGGTGGAGAAACATGAAAAGAAGAATTGGTTTGGTAGTGAAGAAATGTATTATCTGTTAGCAGGTCAAGACAGAACATCAAAGGCCATGCGGACTACTGAAATCGTTGGATATTCTAGGATGGAAATAGGAACACAAAGTGATGGACTTTGTGATAAGCTTTCTGAGGTCAGTAAGTGATCACAATGCTATTTGGGTGGTGGTTCATGGTTTGACAAAGTCAGCTAATTTTCTGCTAATCAAAGAAAATTTCAATATGAAACAACTCACACAGTTATATGTCAAAGAGATAGTCAGATTGTATGAAGTTCTAGTCACCATTGTTTTCGGTAGAGGCCCGAGGTTCACATCAAAGTTTTGGAGAAGCTTGCAAGAAGTCATGGGGACAAAAATGACATTTAGTACTACTTAGTAACCATAGATGGATGGACAATTAGAAATAACCATTCAAATTCTTGTAGATATGTTTGGGCATGTGTTTTAGATCTTGATAGTAGTTGGGAGACACATCTATCGTTAGTGGAGTTTGCTTACAACAATAACTTTCAGACCACTACAAGCATGGCTCCATATGAAATTATCTATTGTAGGAAGTGTAGATCTCCTAACCATTGGGATGAGATCGGAGAGAACAGAACTTTGGGTCCTGAAATCATTGAACGAACAATTAAGAAGATTGACAAGATTAGAGTCAGAATAAAGAGAACACAGAATCGACGAAAAAGTAATGCCGATGGTAGAAGAATATATTTAGAATTTCAAGTAGATGACAAAGTTTTTCAAAACGTAGCACTAATGAAGGGTCTATTGAGATTTGGTAAAAAGTGAAAGTTGAGACCACGATTCATTGAACCTTTTGAAATTCTTGAAATGATTGGTAGTGTGGCTTCTTGACTTGCCTTACCACCTGAACTCGCAGCAGTACATAAGATGTTCTGTGTTTCGATACTCAAAAAATATATTCATGACTCTAATCACCTGGTAAGTTATCAAACATTGGAAATACAAGATGACCTATCATATAAAGAAATCTCAACGATGATTTTGGATAGAAAAAGTGCATCAACTTAGAAATTGAAAGTTCTCCTGGTCAAAGTCCAATGGAAAAATCATGGACTTGACGAGTCAACTTGGGAGAAGGAACATGAGCTCAAAACCAAGTATCAAGAACTCTTCAATTAGCCAAGGTAAATTTTCGAAGACGGAAATATTTTAAGGAGGGAAAATTGTGGAGCCTCGAAAATTTTATAAAATAGAATTTAATTGTTCTGTATGTTATATGATAAGTGCGTTTTACGCACTTATTTAGGTCACAAAACATGGACAATTGATTGCTATGATGTTGAAATATGGTTTAATTCTATGTAAATTGTGTTTGCAGGACTATATCGATGGAAACAACGATAAGTGAGTGAAAATGAGCAAGAAAGGACTGAAATGGAAGAAAATCAAAGTTCAGGGACTAAGATGCAATTAGTCGAAAGTTGACTCGAAATCCAAATCAAGAACGAAAAAGAACTAAATACGAGATGGACGAAGTCAATGAGTGGTAGAAGGAAAAGAATGAAGAAAAGAAGTCAAAATGAAGAAGAACGGAGTTCGGGGACCAAACCGGCAAAATTGAAAGCATATTGTACCATGCGGCCGCATGGTGCAATAAGCCATGCGGTCGCATGGCTTCGTCAGAACTAGTTCAAGTTCCAGCATTTGAACCATGCGGTCGCATGGTTTATAACCATGCGGTCGCATGGTTATTTTCGACGCGGAAAATTCTGGTTTCCGTTTTTAAGTAAAACTCTTAAGGAAACTAATTGGGGACGACTTTAAAACCCTAGACTCGACAGAATTCGACGGCTACGCACTTTTAGGAGATAATTTTGACATTGGAGAGCAAGAACACAAGGAATAACGCGAAGATTCATCAAGCACTTCAAGGAATTAATTGAATATCTATTCGGGTGATGGCGTTTCTTCATCTATTCTTTTGTTTTTCTTTCTTTAGCATGCTAGGCTAGTTTTTCTTGTACTAGGAGATCGATGAACCTTGTAACATGATATTTGAATCTTTAGTTTTACATTCTTGACATTAAAACACGTTTTTGGATATTTGAACGATTTATACGTATTTATTCCATACGGTTATTGTGCGCACGTTAATTGTATGAATGTGGTGATCTATTTTATGCATTCGAAAGAAGGGAAATAGATTCGACGTAGTATAAATTGTCATAGGGTCCGATAGGGGATAGAAATATACCGCTATGCTCTATGTGAATCTATAAGTGTTCATAAAAGTTAATGCGTTCTTTTATGTTTGTATTCGTCATAAAAATATAGTCGAATCGCATGATAGAATAGGTTTAATATTACTCGAAAGAGATTATTAAATTTGATAGGAACATTGATTCTTCAATATTTAATCGTGTTGTCAAAGTGTAAAACTAGGATTTAAATGGATTGTTGCATGGGGATTCGTGATCCTAGTACGTTTTTCTCATCTTAAGTAAATCAATTTGCATTCAATTTCATATTGCATTCTAGGATAATTTGCATTTAGTTTAACAAATTCATTCATAATAATTTTCATAATTTAGTTTGGTTAGCATTTAATATAAAACTCATCAAAAAGTCATCTAGTTTCGGTTAAGGTCGAGATAATTAATATTGAACTACTCAATCTCTGTGGGATCGACAATCCGGACTCTAAAAGTCCACTTTATTACTTGTAACGAACCGTACACTTGCGGTGGTTTTAAATCGAACGTATTTACGTGAACAAGTTTTTGGCGCCGTTGCCGGGGATTGAGTTTTAGTTTAATTTTAGTTATTTAGACACTAATTCGAACTTTTTCTTTTATTTTTTTTTTAGTTTAGTTAGGTAACTTATTAAACTTCGTATTTCGACTTTTGCTAATTTTGGGCAATTTTGGCTATTTCAGATTTGCATGCTAAGATCGACTGGAAGGGAATTGATTCCAGCTGATCCAGAAATCGAGCGTACTTTTCACCAATTGCAAAGAGAAGCTAGAATAGCACAACAACAGCAAATGGCTAACGAACGACATAATCCAGTAATTCCGGCTGACGAGGAGGAAGCTATGGACGAAGGAAACATGCTTGTAGGGGATTTCATGATTCCCCAGATCATCCAGAGCCAGTCTAGCATCGTATACCCACCATTTGGGCAACAAAACTTCCAACTGAAGACCAACGTCATACACCTATTTCAGAATGGGCATCAGTTTTATGGGAGAGCTGAGGAAAACCCGCACACACACGTCTCTAGATTCTTGGAGATGTGCCAACACTTCAAATATCAGGGTATCTCAGATGACGCCATCCGTTTAAGGCTATTTCCACACACATTGCGTGACAAAGCACTTGAATGGCTGGATTCTCAACCGATTGCTAGTATCACAACTTGGAATGATCTTGCTCAAAAGTTCTGTACCAAGTTCTTTCCTCCAGCCAAGATTGCAAAACTAAAGCATGATATCTCTGTTTTTCGTCAAGGGGAGTATGAATCATTTGATGAGGCTTGGAACAGGTTCAAGAACATGCTTCGGAAGTGTCCACATCACGGTATCAGCAAGGGACTCCAGGTCCAATACTTTTACGCGGGACTGCTTCCGTCTTTCAAAAGTAATATTGATTCTTCATCTAATGGGTCGGTATCTACTAGGACAGTTGATGATGCACTGAAGCTATTTGAGACTGTAGCTACTACTTCAGCCATGTGGTCTTCAGAACGAGCAGTTCAGAAGAAAGCACCGGGTTTATTCGAGGTGGATACTATTTCAGCTTTGTCGGCGAAAATTGATTCACTATTCCACAAGGTTGACAGCATGTCGCAGACTGCCAATGCAGCAACTGTAAAGAAATCAAGTTGTGGGGAGTGTGGAGCTGATCACACTACCTCAAACTGTCCAATTCTCACACAAGAGGTAGAGCATGTGGATTATGTGCATTGGGGTCAACGCCAGCAGAACAACCCGAATTCTGAGACATATAATCCGGGGTGGAGAAAGCATCAAAATTTCTCGTGGAGTAATCAGAATCAAAATCAAAATCAGAATCAGAACCAGAACCAGCACAGACCACAGGGTCAATATCAGCAGCAGGAGAAGAAGCCACAGTTGGAAGAAATGTTTGGAAAATTCGTAGAAACAACTCAGCAGTACATGGAATCCAACAATCAATTCATGAAAAAGACAGAAGCCACTCTCCAAGAACAAAATTCTGCAATTAAAAATTTGGAGATTCAAATGGGACAGATGGCTCTTGCTATGACAAACAGGGCACCAGGAACTCTACCTAGCAATACAGAAGTCAATCCAAGGGAACATGCAAAGGCGATAACAACCAGAAGTGGAGTACAATTACCGGAGATTCATATCAAAAAGCCGGTTACTAATGAGGAATCAGTACCTACTTCAGATGAGGAGCTAGTGGAACAGACTGAACTCACACCAGAAGAGAATGCAAAGAAGAGTTCAGATACAACACAGGTTAAGACAACCGCTCCTGTCAATCCTTATGAGCCTCCTATTCCGTTCCCTCAAAGGTTGAAGAAACACAAGTTGGATAAGCAATACAGTAAATTTCTTGAGGTCTTCAAGAAACTTCACATCAATATTCCATTTGCTGATGCACTTGTCCAGATGCCCAGCTATGCAAAGTTTCTCAAAGACATTCTCTCCAACAAACGCAAGCTGGAAGAACATGAAACGGTGATGCTTACTGAGGAAAGCAGTGCAATGATTCAGAAAAAGCTACCACCGAAATTGAAAGATCCAGGGAGTTTTACTGTTCCTTGTTCCATTGGAAATTGTTATTTTGATAAGGCATTATGTGATTTAGGTGCAAGTATTAATTTAATGCCACTCTCTGTTTTCAGGAATCTTGGTTTGGGAGAAGCAAAGGCTACTACGGTGACTCTCCAGCTAGCAGACCGATCTCTTACTTATCCACGAGGAATTATTGAAGATGTGTTGATAAAAGTGGATAAGTTTATTTATCCAGTCGATTTTCTCATCCTCGACATGGAAGAAGATAAAGATGTCCCACTTATATTGGGGCGACCTTTTTTGGCTACTGGAGGGGCGATCATTGATGTTCAGAAAGGTCAGCTTATTTTGAGACTTGGAGAAGAACAGATTTCATTTAATGTGTTCAAGGCAATGAGATTTCCGACCGAGTCAGATAGTTGCTTTCAGATTGATGTGATTGACAGTGTAATCGAAAATAACTTCCACCTACGACACCCCACTGATGCATATGAGGCTTGCATAGCACATTCTCAATCTATCCATGCTGATTCATTGGAAATCGAGGAATGTGCAAGGATTTTGGAAGCTAATCCACCATATATGCGCAAACGATACTTCGAGGAACTGGGATCTGGAACAACAACAGCACAACCATCTATTCAGCAACCTCCTAAGTTAGAACTCAAGCAGTTGCCATCTCACCTTCGATATGCCTATTTGGGTGAGTCTTCGACACTCCCAGTGATTGTGTCAAATTCTATCAGTAAGGTAGAAGAGGAAAGATTACTTCGGGTGCTAAGGGACAATAAAACAGCCATTGGGTGGTCTATAGCAGACATAAAGGGTATTAGTCCTTCATACTGCATGCATAAAATACTCATGGAGGAGAACTTTAAACCAAAGGTTGATGGTCAACGGCGATTGAATCCAAACATGAAAGAAGTGGTAAGAGCTGAAGTGCTGAAATTACTTGATGCAGGTATCATTTACCCTATCTCAGACAGCGCATGGATCAGTCCGGTACAGGTTGTACCCAAAAAGGGAGGTATCACGGTAGTGAAGAATGAAAAGAACGAGCTAATTCCCACTAGAACGGTAACTGGATGGAGAGTTTGCATCGATTATCGTAAACTCAATGATGCTACTCGAAAAGATCACTTCCCACTTCCATTCATTGATCAGATGTTGGAAAGACTTGCAGGACACTCTCACTACTGTTTTCTGGATGGATACTCGGGGTATAATCAGATTCCAGTGGCACCGGAAGATCAAGAGAAGACTACTTTCACATGCCCCTATGGTACATTTGCATACCATAGGATGCCTTTTGGTCTATGTAACGCACCTGCTACATTTCAGCGTTGCATGATGGCTATCTTCTCTGATATGGTTGAAAAGTTCATCGAGGTATTCATGGATGACTTCTCGGTGTTTGGCTCCTCATTTGATGATTGCCTGGAGCATTTGAATTTAGTCCTACAACGATGTGTAGAAACAAGATTGGTGTTGAATTGGGAAAAATGCCACTTCATGGTACAGGAAGGCATCGTGTTGGGACACAGAATTTCAGCAAATGGGATTGAGGTGGATAGAGCAAAGATTCAGGTAATTGAGAAGCTACCACCACCAACGTCAGTAAAGGGTGTTCGTAGTTTTCTTGGGCATGCCGGATTCTATAGGAGATTCATAAAAGATTTCTCAAAAATCACAAAGCCACTGTGTAACTTGTTGTTGAAAGATGCCTCATTCGAATTCACAGATGAATGTTTGACTGCGTTCAATGCTTTGAAGGAGAAACTGATTTCAGCACCTGTGATAATCTCTCCAGATTGGGACTTACCGTTTGAGCTGATGTGTGACGCCAGTGATCATTCAGTCGGGGCTGTACTAGGACAACGCCGCAATAAAATATTTCATGTGATTTATTATGCCAGCAAGATGTTCAATGATGCTCAGCTTAATTATGCCACTACGGAGAAGGAGCTTTTGGCTGTAGTATATGCTTTCGATAAATTTCGATCATATCTTGTGGGATCGAAGGTTATAGTCTACACAGATCACGCTGCCATCAAGTATCTAATGACAAAGCAGGACGCCAAGCCAAGACTCATTCGGTGGGTTTTACTGCTACAAGAGTTTGATTTGGAGATCAGAGATAAGAAGGGGAGTGAAAACGTGGTAGCTGACCACTTATCCAGACTTGAACCCAGCGAGCAAACAGAATCTGTGGATATCAATGAAGTTTTTCCTGATGAGCAGATTTTTGGTGTGGTAGAGGCACCGTGGTATGCAGACATAGTAAACTATCTAGCAAGATCTATCACTCCACCAGACTATTCACATCACCAAAGGAAGAAATTTTTCGCTGAATTGAAATACTACTTCTGGGACGATCCCATTCTCTACAGGAGAGGGGCAGATCAAATCATTAGGCGGTGTGTTCCTGAGGAAGAAGTATCCAGAATTCTAGAGCAGTGTCACTCATCAGCCTATGCGGGGCATTTTGGAGCATCGAAAACAGCAGCTAAAGTCTTGCAATCAGGGTTCTACTGGCCTTCATTGTTTCGAGACGCCTTCGAGTTTGTGAAGAGGTGTGATAGGTGTCAAAGAACCGGAAAATATCTCGAGGAGGAATGAGATGCCTCTTAATAGCATTCTAGAGGTTGAATTGTTTGATGTATGGGGGATTGACTTCATGGGACCATTCCCACCTTCTTTCTCCAATCAGTACATTTTAGTTGCAGTTGATTATGTGTCCAAATGGGTAGAAGCAGTAGCATTACCAACCAACGATGCTAAGGTGGTGATTGGATTCTTGAAGAAGTATATTTTCACACGGTATGGCACACCTCAGGCTATCATAAGTGATGGTGGCAAACATTTCTGCAATCGTCACTTTGAGGCATTACTAGCGAAGTATGGCGTTCGCCACCGCATAGCCACACCTTACCATCCTCAAACCAGTGGGCAGGTTGAAGTATCCAATCGGGAACTAAAGAGAATACTTGAAGTCACTGTGAATTCCTCTCGAAAGGATTGGTCTAAAAAGCTTGACGACGCCTTGTGGGCCTACAGAACTGCCTTCAAAACACCAATAGGAATGTCTCCCTATCGCTTGGTTTTTGGGAAGGCATGTCATTTACCAGTTGAATTGGAGCATCGAGCTTATTGGGCAGTCAAAAATCTGAATTTTGATTTGGAGGCAGCCGGTGAAAAGAGGCTACTTCAACTGAATGAAATGGATGAGTTTCGTATGGAAGCTTATGAGAATGCCAAACTGTACAAGGAACGAACCAAAAAATGGCATGATTTGCATATTCAACGAAGGAAGTTCGAAATTGGGCAACAGGTTCTACTTTACAATTCTAGACTCAAGTTGTTCCCAGGGAAGTTGAGGTCTAGATGGTCTGGTCCATATACAATTACACAGATTTTTCCACACGGGGCTGTGGAAATAACTCATGAAAGCAAGGGGACTTTCAAGGTAAATGGACAGAGGTTGAAACATTATTGGAGTGGTGATTTCTCCAAGGACAAATCCACCGTCCACTTCAAGCCATCGGAATGAGAATCATACGGTAAAGTCGAGCTATCGACTATAAACTAGCGCTTGTTGGGAGGCAACCCAATATTTCTTCCCTTTTATTCATTATGCTTTTTGCATTAACTTAGGAAATTTCTTCATATTTTTGCATTTTTGGTAGCTTTTAGGTCATCGATCACATAGGTAGTTCACAGAATGTCTTGCATGGCTCACACAAGTTCTACATGTGTTTTGCACGCTTCTCGAGGTATAAAAATCATGTTTGGGGATTTTGTGATTAAAATCACGCTTTTCGAGGCAAAAACGAGCTTTTCAGTACATCTTCCGACCCAACTTGTGATTTCATGTTTAAAAAGTGGTTTTGAAAATGATTTTATGGAGTACACACACTTCACGTCGTTTAAAATGAGTTTTGACAGATTTTAGGGACGTTGGACGATCGAGGGGTATTTTTGGCAAAAAGTTGGAATTTTGAGTAAAATGGCTAAAAACAAGTTTTTTATGGAGTTGAGTGAATTTTTATAATTTTTCTACGTTGCATACACTCCTTACACTCATTTTCACTTTGTCGGCACGAGAATCGAGATTTTGGGAGTGTCAAGTGGTCGAGGGGCATTTTTGGTAAAAAGTTGAAATTTTGGGTAAAATGGTCAAAAACAAGTTTTCGAGGGGTCGAGTGCGTTTTAAAACTTTTTTATGTTGTGTACACTCATCATACCCCATTTAACTTGTTAGGCACGAATAACGAGATTTTTGATATCGGGATGTGTCGAGGGCTGAAAAATTCGAAAACTGGCAAGTTTTGGACTTCTGGTAGTCCATGCGGTCGCATGGGCTAAAAACCCATGCGGTCGCATGGGTTGACCAGAACTTTAGAAAGTTCGGGGTTTTGATCCATGCGGTCGCATGGATTTGCACCATGCGGCCGCATGGTGTTAATTTAAAAAAAAATTTTGCCCGGTTTTTAAACATAACCGAGACACACCACAATCACTCCCGGTATTCCTCGCCTCTCTCTCGCACGTATCACGCCGAATCAACTCCAACTCTCATCTTCTCTCCCACAAACCGAACTTGACGCATTCTAATCGACCATCTTCCATCTTCATCACTTCATCACTTCATCTACCTCACTCTAATTCGAAGTAAAGGTATGTTCTTGATCTCTCAACCCTAGCTCCTTCAATTCATATGGTATGTTGCTCGATTTTACATGTTTAATGTTTGAGGAGTATGGGAATTAGGTAGTTATGGATTTGTGTTGAGTTTGTGAAGTGCAAAACTTGGTTTTAATTCAATACCCACATTCATGCCATTTATGAAGAACTTTCATTGCATCCTACATGTTTGATGAAATGCCACAATGACCACTTTCGAGCATTATCATAATCTCTGCAATTGGGGCTGATTACACTCATATTGTGATGTGTCTTGCGTGTCTTATTATGCGAAATTGGGAAGTTATCACACACACACCACACTTGCAACACTTAGGCACAATTATGACTAGGTTTCACATTTCACGTCACCAACTTCGGTCATCCTGTTCTATATCCAAACGACATCCGAATGTTCCAAATTTTTGGTATGTTGTAGTACATGTTGCACTCTTTCATATGCTCGGATGATGCTCGGTAAATTTCTATTTTTTTCTCGACGGTAAATGGGGTCGAACATGCCAAGTAAAACATGCACCACTTTTGGAAATTTGATAACTTAGGTTCTAAATGGTTAAACATCACTTGTTCCACCTTATGTGTTCATATATATGCATTGTTACCCATTTTAACACCCGTGGCTCGGTCATGTCACTCCATGTCACCTCATGTTACACCATGCCTAGGTTCGCGTCACTCGTGTCACCTACTTTGTCCACATGTTTCTATACCCATATGGCATCCAACTGAACTGCATTTTGGATATGTGCTAGAATAGATTGCTTACTTTCATATGCCCGGACGTTGCTCGGGAAAAATTCGATTTTTCTCGACGGTGTCCGTAGGTGAAAGTCCTTAGTCGAGCATGGGTGATGTTTTGAGAAATGCTTACATTACACTTCTATTTGGGTTTCTATGCTATATGTTGACATATTTTAATGACATAGCCCACATTTTTCACGCTTTCTCACAGATTATGGCACTATAACCTCACTTTTGATACTTTGTGCACTCTATACCTACGTACATGCTTTGAAGCAAGTTTGGGGGGTTTATGTGTTTCTACCTTCATCTCCACTATAGTTGCATCGACCTTGCTCTAATTCTTGCTTTTGATTTCTGCAGGATGCCACCAAAAAGGACTTCCAAGGGAAAGGAGAAGGCTGGCTCCACATCCGGTACTAGGGACTCTGCGACCGGTTTCAGGAGATTTCTAAACTCCGAAACCTCTACTCGTTATTCCGATATTATAAGCCATTGGGCTATCATCCCAGAAAGACCGGTGAGACTCGCAGACTTCCCTGCTATTGAGCTTGGGACCCTGATTCAGAATTGTGGATGGGATAAGTTGATAGAAAGGCCACATCCAGTCTATGAAAGCGTAGCCCGGGAATTTTATGCGAACTTCAACAATGAGATTGATACACCGGGCTCTTCACACCCCCATCAGACATGGGTGCGGGGACAGTGGATTATGTTCTCCCCCGAGGTTATTCATCGATATTATCAGCTCACTTGGGACAATGTAGTCCCTATCCCTCTGGATTTCTACTTTCCTGAGGTAGCGGAGGTACTACTAGGGCGGGCGAATGCATGGCCTCTACAGACTCCTGTCTGGCACCAGAATGAGCTTACACCATCCATAGCCATCATATGGCTATTCATGTGCCACAATATAGAGCCGACTTCTCACCGCACCACATTTCCTGATCCTACAGCCGGCTTTATATATCATTTGGTTCGGGGGAACAAAATAGATCTCGCCACGTACATATATAATCAGATACACACATTGGGTACATGGGCGGATCGACGTTGCTCCTTGATATTCCCGAGTCTGATTAGTGGCATCTGCAGAGCAGCAGGTGTGCCCATCCCATCCGGGGAGCTTCCGGAGAAGCCGAGTCCCTTTATCAAGCTTACTACATGGGAGGCTCAGGAGCGATCGCGGGAAGCACGACGGGTGCGATTGGAGGAGGCACGGAGACGACAGCAGCAGGCTGTCCATGATGAGGGGGCACCTGAGGATGCTGATATGCCTCAGGTCGCAGCACCACATCCACCGCCACCCGGCGAGGTCGACACACAGATTTTGAGGCAGATGTTTGCCACAATGACAGGGTCGAGTCGGGATATCCAGAGCCTCCAGCAGGCATTCGGCGGTCTGAGCACAGAGATGCGGCGGGTTAGTGAGCGCATGGATACTACCCATGCTTTTGCGACGAGTTCACATCTAGAGACCCTTGCATCTAGGAGGGCAGTTGAGGGGGTGAGTGACCGACTCAGTTTATACTCTGGTCGGATGGACACCCTCCAGCTACGCACAGACTCGATAGCTGCAGAGGTGCATGAGCAGACTGCTTTACTTCGAGATATTTTGGCTCGTCTACCACCGCCACCACCGACAGATGATGCAGCGGGCCCGAGTTTCTTCCCACCATCTTCCCCACCACCGCCATATTGATCAGGGGAGTATCTACTAACCTTCCATATTTTTGGTTCTGTATAAAACTTTGTCCTTCAAATTCTGTATTCAATCTTACACTCTACACATTGGGGGCAATGTTTTGTATAAGTTTGGGGGGTGGTTGAATTTGTAGAACAAACTTAAGGATTCAGTACTTGTATTGAATTATGCATCACTTATTCGTTGTTCATCGATATTTTTCTGCTTTTGCTTGCTTGTTTACTGCTTTTGTGTGTTTGTGTGTTCGTAAAAAAAAAAAAAAAAAAAAAAAAAAAAAAAAAAAAAAAAAATTTCGTTTTTGACATTCTGTTTTAGTATCTGTTCAGTTAGTTCAATTTGTGTGCTTGTGTGGGTTTAATAGCCTTGCCGGCAATGATGTGAATAGTGGAATAGGTATGAACTGTGGATAGTGGAAATTGTGCATGTCTAGATTAGCCAATGCTTATGTATGTGATACTTGACATTTCTTGCGCACGAAACTCATGTTTGACATGTTAAGTTGATGATTGGGTTCAGTTTTTATAGGAGATCAGAACATGATAGGTTACACCTGAATTACCTCTTCTATGCTTAAAAATATTCCATTGTTTTAGTGGTTTGGAGGACTAGTTATTGCAAGGGAACATTGAGATGAGTAGAGATTCCATGCATGAAAATTGAGTTGTGTGAATTGTGTAAACTGATGAGACAAAAATGAGGCGAAAGCCTGAAATCAGGGGTTGGTTCTTGAAACTAAGTGTCTAAAAAATAGGGGTTTACATAAATTTTTGTGAGGAAAACACTCTTTTCAAGCCTTTATGACTCGAGCAATTAAGCCTGAAAGGATGAATAAAAATCTGGTGCCCTAAAATCAACTGATTTGGGAGTCATCGGCCTAAAGCTCGATACAGGGGTCATATAGAAAGCAAGAGGGAAAGAGTCAAAAGAAAAGAGAGAAAACACATTTCTCGAGCCTTTATAACTTGAGCAAGTAAGCCTGTAAGGGTGAATATAAACCTGGTGCCCTAAAATCAACTGATTTGGGAGTCATCGGCCTAAAACTCGATACATGGGTTATATAGAAAGCAAATGAGAATGTGCTTCAGCAAAAGAAAAAAAAAAAAAAAAAAAAAAAAAAAAAAAAAAAAAAAAAGCCCCAAGACATTTAGTTGATGGAATTATACCTTTGATGTAAGGCAAGTAACTTAGTTGAGTTTTAGAGGTTGAAACAATCAAAGAAATAGGAGAATCTCTACTTGTTGAAGTGTAAACTTGTGATGGCGAAACCTATCCAAACTAAGAGAGGGTGAGAACTTAAATTAACCAGATTTCAAGTATAGAACACACCCCGGGAAAAGTGAGTAAAAGAATAAGTTTGGGGGGTGTGTATCTCTCGAGCGAAGAAAGGAAAAATTTGACTACTGTAGGTCGGGAGTTGAGTCCATCAGAAACTGAGCATGTTTGCATGAGTATACACACACACACACGTCAGGTTGCATATTATAAGTGGAGGTTGATTTGATTGTGCACTGTTGATACTATTCATTATGTTACTGCCGACTTCTAATTCTGAGACACGGCAGGTTGTTGAACCATGTTTTGTTTAGAGTTAAGTCACCACCTTGTTTGAGGACAAACAATAGTTCAAGTTTGGGGGGTTTGATAAGTGCGTTTTACGCACTTATTTAGGTCACAAAACATGGACAATTGATTGCTATGATGTTGAAATATGGTTTAATTCTATGTAAATTGTGTTTGCAGGACTATATCGATGGAAACAACGATAAGTGAGTGAAAATGAGCAAGAAAGGACTGAAATGGAAGAAAATCAAAGTTCAGGGACTAAGATGCAATTAGTCGAAAGTTGACTCGAAATCCAAATCAAGAACGAAAAAGAACTAAATACGAGATGGACGAAGTCAATGAGTGGTAGAAGGAAAAGAATGAAGAAAAGAAGTCAAAATGAAGAAGAACGGAGTTCGGGGACCAAACCGGCAAAATTGAAAGCATATTGTACCATGCGGCCGCATGGTGCAATAAGCCATGCGGTCGCATGGCTTCGTCAGAACTAGTTCAAGTTCCAGCATTTGAACCATGCGGTCGCATGGTTTATAACCATGCGGTCGCATGGTTATTTTCGACGCGGAAAATTCTGGTTTCCGTTTTTAAGTAAAACTCTTAAGGAAACTAATTGGGGACGACTTTAAAACCCTAGACTCGACAGAATTCGACGGCTACGCACTTTTAGGAGATAATTTTGACATTGGAGAGCAAGAACACAAGGAATAACGCGAAGATTCATCAAGCACTTCAAGGAATTAATTGAATATCTATTCGGGTGATGGCGTTTCTTCATCTATTCTTTTGTTTTTCTTTCTTTAGCATGCTAGGCTAGTTTTTCTTGTACTAGGAGATCGATGAACCTTGTAACATGATATTTGAATCTTTAGTTTTACATTCTTGACATTAAAACACGTTTTTGGATATTTGAACGATTTATACGTATTTATTCCATACGGTTATTGTGCGCACGTTAATTGTATGAATGTGGTGATCTATTTTATGCATTCGAAAGAAGGGAAATAGATTCGACGTAGTATAAATTGTCATAGGGTCCGATAGGGGATAGAAATATACCGCTATGCTCTATGTGAATCTATAAGTGTTCATAAAAGTTAATGCGTTCTTTTATGTTTGTATTCGTCATAGAAATATAGTCGAATCGCATGATAGAATAGGTTTAATATTACTCGAAAGAGATTATTAAATTTGATAGGAACATTGATTCTTCAATATTTAATCGTGTTGTCAAAGTGTAAAACTAGGATTTAAATGGATTGTTGCATGGGGATTCGTGATCCTAGTACGTTTTTCTCATCTTAAGTAAATCAATTTGCATTCAATTTCATATTGCATTCTAGGATAATTTGCATTTAGTTTAACAAATTCATTCATAATAATTTTCATAATTTAGTTTGGTTAGCATTTAATATAAAACTCATCAAAAAGTCATCTAGTTTCGGTTAAGGTCGAGATAATTAATATTGAACTACTCAATCTCTGTGGGATCGACAATCCGGACTCTAAAAGTCCACTTTATTACTTGTAACGAACCGTACACTTGCGGTGGTTTTAAATCGAACGTATTTACGTGAACATTATATTTTATCCTACATAAATAAAAGAGTGAATTTTGGAGTCACTGTTCATAAGGCGAATGACCACATCAGCCGAATCGTGTGCGAGTCAGCCGGTTAGCCGAGTCGTTTTCAAAGTTTGTAATAATTTCCTGTGAGCATAGTACACTTCCTTATTCACGTTACCATCACTTCTATTTGATTCTTTTCTCTCTCACCAAAGTTCTCTCTTTTCCATTGCATCTGTACATAAATAAAAGAGTGAGTTTTGGAGTCACTGTTCATAAGCCGAATGGCCACATCAGCCGAGCCATGTGCGAGTCAACCGATTAGCCGAGCTGTTTGCAAAGTTTGTAGTCACTGTTCATAAGCCGAATGACCACATCAGCCGAGCCGTGTGCGAGTCAGCCGGTTAGCCGAGCCGTTTGCAAAGTTTGTATTCATTTCTTGTGAGCATAGTACACTTCCTTATTCACGCTACCATCACTTCTATTTGATTGTTTTCTCTCTCACAAAAGTTCTCTCTCTTCCATTGCATCTGTACTCCATTTTCTCAGTTCTCACGCAACCCTCGTTCTTCCTTCCCCACACAACACTTCCGAGACTTTTCTTCTTCTCTCTTTTCTATTTCTCCTTTCTTCATTTCTTTCGCCTCTTTTTTTTTCTGAAAATCAAACCACAACTTCATTTTTTGCTTCTCAAATTTGGATTTCTCTGTATGAATGAGTAATTTCACTTCCATTATAACATAAGGTATGTACTACATTTATTTCTTGGCATTAACATTGTGTTGCAGTGATATTGAAGTTTCTCGATTCGTCAAATATAGTTCGAGTGTCCGACCTTGAAAGCTTCTGTGTCAAGGTAGTTGTGACAACGGATTTCTTCTCTGATTTTTCCTACTTTGGTAAGGGTTTCTCCGATTTATTCCAATTTTGGTAAGTAAATGTCGTTTTTTTTCTACAAATCTTGGGTATACTTGATGGGTTTACTGTTTATTTGAATATTGCTAAGATTTTTGTTTTTTTGTTTTTTACTTTTAATTTTTATCCTCCTGTCTTTATTTTTTGGATTTTTCAGGTGAGATGTTCTCTGAAATTGTGGGTAAGTCCTATATGGCTCCAGAAGTGCTCAAGCGAAACTATGCACCAGAAATAAATTTATGGAGCCTTACAATTCTTTAGAGTTTGTAGTCTTAGGATTATATGCATTTCACCTTTAATACGATATATTCATTGGAATCACATTCTTTTGCATAACTTGTCAGAAAAAAAAATAATGAAGTTTAAACATAGAAATATGCTTACAATATGCCTGAGACCTAGAACATAGAATTAACAATAACCAAGAGCTGTATGGTATTTGCAAAATACGACTTTGCAATACTTACCAACCTTATTGTATTATTTTATGGCTAGAAAATAATTAATATTTCTTTTGCTTTGTCTCTTCTCATCCAAAATTTTGTAGGGTGGGACATAATTTGTTAAATATCAGTGGCATTCATTTGAATTTATGATTGTTTGAGATGAAAAACTTGTGCATTATATATTTTGAAATGGTTTATGTTACTTGCTTTTGTTATCGATGGCCATGATTAGGAGGCTCATGCAATTCTAATTTCAGGATCAGAAGCTGTGGTTTCCAATAAACCTTTAAACATTGATCCCTGGTCTATTGTCGGGGATGAATCATCTTTATCAACATGAATTTCATTATGGTCTGCATTCATAGTGTAATGTGTTCACTATTGATTATGGCTGCACGACAGCTGATAAAAAAAACAACAGTGAAACCAAAGAAAGTGAGAGAATATGTGGGGTGCTTAAGGGTGGAGATTGATCCATTAGAACAAGAAGAAGTGGCTCAACTTTTGTATGAAAAATTCAAATGTGTGCCTACTTTTTTGTCATTGAATTTGATGAACAAATTTTATCATGGTTTTTGTAAGCATTATCTGTGGCTTTTATTTCATTACATGTTGCCTTTTACACCTGATCATGGAGTCAAGTTTGATAAGGACATGTGGCAGGGTTATGTTTCGGCAAACAAGGTTTTGGTGGTTATCAACCTGGATGAAGATTATGTTTGGGTACATGATTATCATCTCATGGTACTACCTACTTTCCTGAGGAAAAGGTATAATAGAGTAAAACTTGGATTTTTCCTTTATAGTCTTTTTCCTTCATCTGAAATTTATAGAACTTTGCCTGTTAGGGAGGAAATTTTGAGGACCCTTTTAAACTGTGATCTTATTGGATTCCAAACATTTGATTATGCTAGGCATTTCTTGTCATGTTGTAGTAGAATGCTTGGTTTGGATTACCAATCCAAGAGGGGGTATATTGATCTAGACTACAATGGTAGAACTGTTAGTATTAAAATTCTACCTGTTGGAATTCATATGGGTCAGATTAAATCAATTGTCGTTACCGGACACTCCAAAGAAAGTTAAGGAATTGAAGGAAAAGTATGATGGGAAAATTGTGTTGTTGGGTGTAGATGATGTGGACATGTTTAAGGCGGTTTGAAGTTTGAAGCCTTTGGGCGGCTTTTGGTCGATCAACTTTTCTATTCACTTGAAATAATCTAAAGTTAAATGTGGACTAAGAGCAAAGAGATGCTCTTGTAAATACGTGACTTCTTACAAATATTATTTCTTTGCCATCTATATTTATTTGTGACTTCTCCCCCCCTTTTCTTTTTAGTCATGGAAAGTCTTTGGATGCTGTTGTGTCTACATATTTATTAATATATTTCATGTCCTGCTTCTTTAATGCATTGAGTCATTTGAGTGTTGGCTGTCATGGTATTAGGTTGGTGCAAAATGCTGGAGAATTTGTTGTCACTTTCCCAAGAACCTATCACTCAGGGTTTAGTCATAGTACTGCATTTTCTTCTGCTTGCTGTTCTTGTCAAGCAGAACTATTGGAAGCTATTAGATTTTGTCAAACTCAAGCATATTTCCATTTCATTTTTTTTTATCTTGAGAGACACGGGACTGCCATGTCACGCTGGTCTAGAGTGAGAACAAGAGCTGCCAAGGTGAATTTTAATTAAGTTATTGTGCACTTGTGCAAATTTAGTTATGATAAATGTTAAGAATTTTCTTACATTTTTTCCGTTTACACTGCAGGTTGGGAAAGATTTATCAAAGAACGGCAAAGCCCAGAAACTTGCTTTACAACATTGGCTCGAAGAGGTGAGAAATTTGTTCTCTAATATCCTTACTTTTGCTTAAATACCATTCTTTGTAATTAGGAATAGTTGCTTACTCAATCTTTGTGTGTTGAGCAGATTGATCCACAACATCGTTATGGGCACAATCTGCATTTCCATTATGTGAAATGGCTGAATTATTAATGTATTTTGGAGAAATAAATTTTTCCTACTGTATGTTAATTTTATCCTTTGTACAGGGATTTGCTGATTTTCTTAAAGAAATGATGTCCCTTATGAATGATGTGAGAAATAAATTTTTCCTACTGTATGATAATTATTATTTGTTCATAAATGAATAAAGGATTTGCAAATTTTCAGGGTAACTCTGAGTATACATAATGTTAAGTATAATTTTACTCCCTTATTTTATTAAAACTTTTGATAGCGACTTAAATTATAAAATTTGGGACGTTATAGATAACCTACTACAAATAATAATAATTATTTGTTCATAAATAAATAAAGGATTTGTAAATTTTCTGTGTAACTTTGAGTATACATAATGTTATGTATAATTTTATGTCACGATGGTAAATTTTATTAAAACTTTTGATAGCGACCTAAATTATAAAATTTGGGACGTTATATAGAACCTACTAGATTTTTGAGATTTGCAGTACTCATGTTTCACTGAACTCCACCAGTTCGAGCCGTGTGGACACGGCTTAGATTCCAGTAGAAGTTATATACTCATCAAGACATAATTGATTATAAAGATGGGGCCCATTTGACCAAGTGTTTTCAGAAAAATTGTTCTATCTTTTTTACAAGTCCTGAGAGAATTGATTGTGTAAATGTCCTAATAAAAAGGCCATGTTACCATGTTACCTGAAGATGGAAAATTGCCTAGCTAAGATGTACCATGTCCAAGCACTACTTAAATTAATGGCTACCTTCTCTGTGTCGTCTACTCAAGGAAAGATAGGGATATACTAAGCCGAGCGCCTTCAAAACTTGAACCCAAGACAAAACACTTGTTTGTATCAGACTTACGCAGAGTAATTACAAGTGAAAGATGATAAGAATATAACCTTGTAGTAGAAGCAAACAGGTGTAAGAAACAAAACTAGAAATCTCTTTTCAATCAACAAAACAAAATACACGCACACTCAGAAACAACACCTTGTCCCTCTGTCTTTCTGAATAAAAAGGTTAGTGAGTACCAAAAAGCTGATTCACCCGCCACTCACAATTGGGGATTAGACAAGAGAGTGCAGTGTTTTGTACAGTACATCAGAGCTAGCAGTCACGAGAAAAATTCCTTTTTATTATCTTAGCCTCAAAATTCAATACATGTCTATATCTGGCTTTCTGCCCGTCTAATACAGTTAAAATTCATGGCCCTACCAGAAGAATATATACTGTACAGACTGAACTTGTACTCCATTAATTTATAAAATTAGCTTATGAACTCTTTTACATCTTTACAACAGTATGGATTAGCTCAAGAGGGATAGACTGGGAAGGAGAGACCGAGTTGTGAGGGAACGGGGAAGGAGAACAACCAAATCCTACATCAGAAATTTCTGCTGTAAAATTTGAAAAACGACAGAAAATAAAACGAAAAGACAACATGGGGTCTTACAAGGTCAAGAAAAGGTCTTACAAGGTCAAGAAGATGCAACAAGTAAAAAATAATAATAAAAAAATTAGAAGGGGTAGTAGAAAAGCTCAGATAGGATAGCACCCAATTAAGAAGATGAGAAAGCCACCAATTGAAGGCCATTATTCACCATAGGAAAAACCAAGATTCCCTCTTTCGGATAAAGACTTCCTTTCTTTTTGAGCAGCTGCATGATAATACTTTTGCTGATGCGTCCATGTAACTCAATGGTTTCACCAAATTCAAAGCCTGAAGAATATGTGATGAAAACTAGAAATCTACTTAAAAGTTGCTAGAAATGGATGATGTACCTCTAAGAACTTTCAGCTTAGAAATCTTCCGTGTTTCTCCCATGGTGCTGAGAAATAGGTAGAGCGTGGGCTTTTTATGTAGGGGAAAGTTGGAGAATCAAAGTAAATCAAATCAAAACCGAAGGCCCGTGTTTACACGGTTTCCTTAAATCGAATTCGCCGCCTCACCGGGGTGCAAGAGGTTTTGATCGGTGTTCGATTCCCAGGATACAATCGGTTGTCGGTTTACGCTGCACTACGTTAACCGCCTACGAACTAGCCGTGTCTATCTCTCAAGAATTTTAGCAAAGAAAAGAAAATTAGATCCGGATGGTTTGAGGTTGGAAGGAAAGATTGGTTTTTTTTTTTCTTCTCTTTTTTTCCACCAAGAGAGGTCCTCTATTTATACCCATAGAGGAGGAGCCAACTCTTTATTTCATTGAATAAGGAGTTACAACATTGAAAGGGCATCAAAGGAGGAGTTACAACATTGAAAATGAATTATAGCATTGAAAAGAGGAGTTACACACATTTGTATAGTGGGATGAAATTCAAATTCAAATGGATTCAATCAATGGAGGAGGTTTTCATTCAAACATTTTATATTTTCCAACAATCCCCCACATGAATGAAAATCTAGGACCAAAAACTCAAGAGAGAAAGAAGCGTAGAACGAAACAATCCTGCATAGGATAGGTAGCATTTAGCTTTGAACCTTCCCTTGTGAAACCTATCGGGAATTACTAGCAAACCAGTGGATTTGATGCCTTGAACTGTTTCGCCATTTGTATAAACCAAGACAATAGATCTCACACAGGACCATTCTAGACACAGCGTAGTTCTCAATGTTGTGTTCATTTTGGCCATGAACACGTCGCCTGGTTCTGCAAGTGTTTGTTCAAGGATGTAGCCTTTCCAATCCTTATAGAAGCGGCCCCACTTCACACTCACATAGGTGACCTCTTAACTCAGTCTTTCACAATAACGGTTAATGGTCATTAAAAGCACAGCTTAACCTACATCTTTCAATCACTGTGAGCACCATAGGAATGAGCAGAAGGAGAACCTTCCAAGTGATTTTCACGAATATACATGATTTAGTTGTCCCTTTGAACCTAGATCCTGGGATCTCCATTCAGCTAGGTTGGGTTTCCACCATGATACCTTTCAAAGTTATAGGCTGCAAGCCCATTCCCCTCGATGCTTTTTCAACTAGCTCTCGAGTTAGCCCTTTGGTTAGCGGATCCGCAATATTATCCTTTGACTTTACGTAGTCCAGAGTGATAATACCTTGTGAGAGTAGTTGTCGAATGGTATTATGTCGTCTTCGAATATGTCGAGACTTACCATTATACATATTGCTCTGTGCCCTGCCAATTGCCGATTGATTGTCGCAATAAACACAAATTGCAGGCACGGGCTTTGATCATCTTGGAATATCCTCAACAAACTGGCGAAGCCACTCTGCTTCTTCAGTTGCTTTGTCCAAAGCGATGAATTCTGATTCCATTGTAGATCTTGCGATGCAAGTTTGTTTGGACGATTTCCAAGAGACAGCTGCACCACCAAGAGTGAAGACATATCCACTAGTAGATTTTGAATCTGACATATCTGATATCCAATTTGCATCAGCATACCCTTCGATTACTGCAGGGTATCTAGAATAATGTAGTCCAAAATCACGAGTGTACCTTAAATAATGTAGCACCCTAAAAAATGGGCTTTCCAGTGGATAGCACCTGGGTTACTCGTGTAGCGACTCAATCTGCTAACTGAGTATGCTATATCCGGTCTCGTACAAGTCATTAAATACATTAAACTCCCAATTATCCGAGAATATTCTAACTGTGACACACCATCACTAGTGTTCTTGGATAATTGGAGACTCAAATCCACTGGAGTCCTGGCCACAGTGGTATCAGACTTGTTGAACTTGTCTAGTATCTTATCAATGTAATGAGATTGAGATAACGCAAGTCCATTCGGTATTCGAGTAATTTTTACTCCCAAAATGACATCCGCGAGACCCATATCTTTCATGTCAAACTTTGAGTTTAACATATTCTTAGTGGCTTTGATAATCTTATCAGAGCTGCCGACAATGAGCATGTCATCGACGTACAGACACAATATGACATATCCATCATTAGTGTCTTTGACATATACACACTTGTCGCACTCGTTGATTCTAAAACCACTAGAAAGCATAGCATTATCAAACTTTTCATGCCATTGCTTTGGTGCTTGCTTTAAAACCATAAAGCGATTTAACCAGTTTACAGACTTTCCTTTCTTGACCTGGAGCCGAAAACCCCTCTGGTTGCTCCATGTAGATTTCTTCATTCAAATCTCCATTTAGGAAAGCTGTTTTTACATCCATTTGATGTATTTCCAGATTTCGCAAGGCCGCAATAGCAATTATCATCCTGATAGAAGTTATTCTCGACACTGGAGAATAAGTATCAAAGTAATCTAAGCCTTCTTTTTGCTTATAACCTTTGATTACTAGCCGAGCTTTATACTTATCAATAGAGCCATCCGCTTTCATCTTTTTCTTGAAGATCCACTTGTAGCCCAAAGGCTTACAGCTCGGTGGAAGATCTACTAATTCCCAGGTATGATTCTGTAGGATAGAATCGATTTCACTCTTGATGGCTTCTTTCCACAGATGACCATCTGGAGAAGATATAGCTTCTTTATAGCTTTGAGGATCATTCTCCATCAAGTATGTGAGAAAATCAGGGCCAAACGTTTTAGAAATTTTGGTCCTTTTGCTCCGTCTAGGCTCATCCTCACCTTCTTCAACTGGATCTTTACTGCTGCCAGAAGCAGAAGATTCCATAGTCCGTTTAATAGGAGTTAACTGTTTAGGAGATTTACAAGGAAATATATTCTCAAAGAATTGTGCATTCCTAGACTCCATAATCGTGTTCGGATAAATATCAGGTACATTCGAATAATGCACAAGGAACCTATATGCACTACCATTTTGTGCATAACCAATAAACACACAGTCAACTGTCTTGGGTCCAATCTTGACCTTCTTAGGAGGAGGCACTGCGACCTTTGCAAGACACCCCCACATTCGTAAGTATTTATACAAAGGTGTATGACCTGTCCAAAGTTCATACGGAGTCTTATCCATATTCTTTCTTAACACTTTATTCAATATGTAATTTGCAGAAAGAATAGCTTCTCCCCACATGTTCTGTGGTAATCCAGAACTAATCAACATAGTATTCATCATTTCTTTTAACGTTCGATTCTTATGCTCAGCAATTCCGTTCTGCTGAGGTGAATAAGGTACAGTAGTTTGGTGAATTATTCCATGTTTAGCACAAAATTCACCAAATGGTGATTCATATTCACCACCACGATCATTTCGTAGTATCTTTATTTTCTTGCTAAGTTGATTTTCAACTTCATTCTTATAAAGAATGAATTTATCGATAGCTTCGTCTTTGCTTTTAAGCAAGTACACATAACAATATCTCGTGCTATCGTCGACAAAAGTAATAAAGTACTTATTGCCGCCTCTTGTTTGGACAAGTTTCAAGTCACACACATCATTGTGGACTAGTCCCAATGGCTCGGTACTTCTTTCAATACTATGAAACGAAGACCTAGTAAGCTTAGCCTCAACGCATGTTTCACATTTATGACTTGAATCAATTTGAAACCAAGGCAAGTAATTTAGTTTGCTTAGTCTACGCAAAGCATTGTAATTTATGTGACCTAATCTACCATGCCACAGATTAGGAGACTCAAGCAAGTAAACAGAAGGAGTTTTCTCATTATTCATAATAGTTGGAGTTACAGCAATTACATTCAATTTAAACAGGCCATCAGTCATATAGCCTTTCCCAACATAAACTCCTATTTTGGTAATCACCAGCTTATCCGCCTCAATGACCATGCGGAAACCATTCTTGCTCAGAAGAGACCCAGAGACTAGATTCTTGCGAATCTCTGGCACGTACAGCACATTAGTCAGAGTAAGCTCTCTGCCAGATGTCATCTTTAGGATCACCTTGCCTTTACCAAGCACTTCAGAAGTTGCAGAGTTTCCCATGAACAACTTTTCACCATTTGTAACTGGTGCAAATGTAGTGAACATGCTCCTATTGGAGCAGACATGGCAAGTGGCCCCAGTGTCCAGCCACCACTCCTTAGGGTTAGACCCCACCAGATTAACCTCACTAATCACCGCCGTGAAGTTTAGGTCAGACATGTCATCTGAGAGATGATCTCTCTCATTTCCAACCATATTAGCCTGAGAACGTTGCTTGTTATCCCTTCGAGGTTGACGGCAGTCTGCTGATCGATGCCCAACTTTGTCACAGTTGAAGCACTTTCCATTGAACTGGAACTTAGGCTTCTTTCCTACCCCACCGATAGGCTTCAATTGAGACCCTTTCGTGGTCTGCTTTTTGTCTTTCCAATTTCCATTACCCTGTTTGGCTTTAAAGGACTGACCTTTCTTAGTGCCAGAACTTTGGCCGTGTTCCAACACATTAGCCTTCTCAGAGTAAGAATTTCCTGACTTACGTTCAGCTTTTTTGTTATCCTCCTCAATGCGCAGCTTGATAATTAAATCCTCGAAAGACATCTCTTTCCTCTTATGCTGCAAATAGCTTTTGAAAGCCTTCCACTGAGAAGGTAGCTTGTGAATAGCAGTAGCCACCTGTAGTGATTCTGACATAGTCAGACCCTCAGCATGCATTTCTTGCAAGAGCACTTGATACTCCTGCACTTGGCTCACCACTGAACGTGAATCAACCATTTCGAAGTCCATGTATCGACTGGCCAAGAATTTCTTAGACCCAGCATCCTCGGATTTGTACTTCTTTTCTAAGGACTCCCAAAGCTCCTTAGCAGACTTCTTTACCACATACACGTGATACAGAGAATTCTGTAGGCCATCCAAGACATAGTTGCGACACAAAAAAATCAGCACTTTTCCATGCATCCCATGCTGCACGCCTATGCATATCAGTGTCATTTTCAGCCACGACCGGGGCATCCTCGGTGAGGAAACGTGCAAGGCCCAAAGTAGTAAGATAAAAAATCATCTTATTCTGCCATGTCTTAAAATCAGTGCCAGCAAACTTATCCGGTCGAATTGCATGATTCACCGGAAATGGAGCTGGAAACGTTGGCAAAGATGCCGAGGCCGCAGCCCTAGGCATTGGCAAAGGTATTGTGCCAAACTGGATTGCCGAGACCGCAGCCGTAGGCAAAGTTGAGTTCACTCCAACATGAGTAATCTCGCCTCCTATTATCCCGTCAATGGGAGGAATGCCAGTTGTGGTTTCCATAGGGTTAATAGTGTTCATAGTAGGATTTGGTACACCGGTACCAACAATGTTGCTTCCGTTGTTCACATCGTCATTTCCATGTGATGCCATTGAACCTTAAAGAACGACAACAAAAAATTTTTTTTTTTTAGAATAATAATAAGTTTTAAACTAGGTATAGATTTAAGATCTATGTTATCAATTTGAAACAAAATTAAAAAAAATTACGGAATTGAATATGAGAGCAAATCATATAGTCAAATAACTTAACAATTATTTAAACATGAATTAACAAATCATTAACAATGATTAAAATCAATCATTAAAAGAAAAGTAGGCAATAATTATCAAAAAGTTAAATAATAATTGTCAAATGATATAATCCAAATGATATAATCATTGTCAAAAATAATTGCCAAATGATATAATCATTGTCACAAATAATTGCCAGATGATATAATCATTGTCAAAAGATTATAAACCATGCAAAACCACTTGTTCTCATGCAAAACCACTTGTTCTTATGCAAAACACGGGAACTTACTTTCTGATTTTTTTTTCCTTCCAATTTGAGCGACACGATAACTACCTTAATGAAACTTTATGTAAATGGTAAACATAACTGATGAAACATGAACTGATGAAAGAAAAAATCACGAACTGGAAAAAGGAAAAAAAAAAAAACCAGATGATGAATGAAATAACAGAAACCGAAACAGATGAACAAATTAAATTGATTCCCCAAATGGAATTCGATTTAAGCTTGTAGGGGAAAGTTGGAGAATCAAAGTAAATCAAATCAAAACCGAAGGCCCGTGTTTACACGGTTTCCTTAAATCGAATTCGCCGCCTCACCGGGGTGCAAGAGGTTTTGATCGGTGTTCGATTCCCAGGATACAATCGGTTGTCGGTTTACGCTGCACTACGTTAACCGCCTACGAACTAGCCGTGTCTATCTCTCAAGAATTTTAGCAAAGAAAAGAAAATTAGATCCGGATGGTTTGAGGTTGGAAGGAAAGATTGGTTTTTTTTTTTCTTCTCTTTTTTTCCACCAAGAGAGGTCCTCTATTTATACCCATAGAGGAGGAGCCAACTCTTTATTTCATTGAATAAGGAGTTACAACATTGAAAATGGCATCAAAGGAGGAGTTACAACATTGAAAATGAATTATAGCATTGAAAAGAGGAGTTACACACATTTGTATAGTGGGATGAAATTCAAATTCAAATGGATTCAATCAATGGAGGAGGTTTTCATTCAAACATTATATTTTCCAACATTTTATGGATGGCCAGTGGGCTGGCTGTACTCGTGAATTTGACAGTGACCGGTCCAAGGCCCAGAAAGAATGCATGAAATTCCGAATTTATGAAGAATTTTAACGAAAAATTAATAGAGAAGAACAACATAAGTGGAACCTGTGAACCTTTATTTGAATCTTATATGGTTAATGGACTACTTGGGAAAAACTATGATGCACCGACACGGACACGTGTGTCCGATATGATGCGTATCAGATACGTCGACACGTGATTTTCCAAAAAAGTATCGACACGACAAGTTGATTAAATTTTTTAAAATTCTTCATTTATATGTTATTTATTAATAACTTTGAGTTAAAAATATATAATAGTTATAGTAAGAAATAAAAATGATTATTGTAGAGTGTCCGGAGTGTGTCGGTATCGACACGAGTCCGACACGTGTTGGACACGAATACATTACCCTAATTAAAGTATCCGTGCTATAGGGGGGAAAAAAGAAATGGAGAGACAATAATGTATCAATTCTAGCCAGGTCTAGGTAACCGTAATTGGCCTTAATGTAAACAAAGTTGATATTTTTAATTTAAGAGTGTGTTTGATGTGCATTTTTGAGGAAAAAAATGTATTTTGTTGATGTGATGGATGGTGAATATGTGGTTGAAAAAGAATGAAAAGTTATTGATGTGATTGAAAATATTATTTTATTAAAGAATGTATGATTGAAAATGAGTAGAAAAATAATGAAAAATGATAATATGTACCAAACACACTCTAAATGTTTCATGCATTTTAATTATGCTAATTATTTATGCCTTTATGTTATTCACTGTTTAGGTTGAAATACAAAATCTTGCACAGTGAGGGAGTTTAGGTTGTGGGAAATGGGACCTGTTGAACACGAGAGTATAAATGGAGACATTTTTATCACGATCTTTTAAGAGATTGTCAAACAATATATAATATGTTTATCTATTTTAACTTTTAGTTAGGTGTGCAAGTTTGTTTTGTGTCACATTAATAAAAATATTGCGAGTCATACGACAATGAATAAACCCTTTTTCTCTAAGCAAAAATTATCGAGTCTTCAAATGTTTATTTCTTTTGTGTAATTCTACACAATAATATCACTCAGATTCATGGTGCAAATGAGTACTGGGTTTCGAAGACGTAAACACTTATTGAGCTGCATGAACAAATCCTTGACTTCGTCTTCAAATCTCTCCTCTATTATGAAAGCAGTAAAGTTTTTTATTTATTGTGGTAATATGCTTTGGCCTTATCTATATTTTGTGAAGCATTAAAGAAGGGTAACTCAAGGACCTAATTAATCCTTGATGACTTGCCGTTGTCCTTTACACTTGTGTTCCTATTTATTGTTAAGGTCCCTCCATATCCCTTCCTTTGTAGGTTGTACCATTTTGTCTCTGCTGCAACACCTTTTTGTTAGCTACTACACACTACACAAAACTAATCTAATAACTTTTCTTTACATTAATTAATCAATAGTCTCCATGACTCCATCCGTAAAAATTGATATCCCATAAAACCTCAAATTGGTTATAGAAAAGGGGTAACGTATCCTTCTTGTGCTTGTACTTGTTTGTGTAAGTGTCAATTTATGGCATTAAATGTGATCCTCTACTTTTATTTGCCTTCCATTTACATCTAGACTAGAAAAGAATAAGATTACAAGATGCTTGAATGATGATGTTCGTTCAAAGGCCTCGATCATGAGTAATTCACTAGTAATATTAAAGTTGTAAATTAAGTTCAACGATACGGTTTCTTGTAATATTCTTGTGCAAAAATCACTCATCAAACATCATGATTTTTTTTTTCTTCTTAACAATTATGTATGGTTAATAGCAAACAAAATATAGGGATAGGCATAGAACATGTAATTTTGATTTGGTGGTGTTATGGCCCATTTGGGATAGTGTTTGTTTCTTGTAGAAAAGTTTCAAAAAGTTGCATTGAGCAGATTTCTATAAAAATTATTCTAAAAAGACAAAATACTTTTAAAAGACTAGCAGTAAGCACCTGCATTGCACGTCTTATGTATCGGAATAATGATATGCATAATATTTTTTAAGTACTAATAATATTTTGTTTTTAAAAATACTTTATGTAATTGATATTGTTAAATGAGAATTTTAAATTATTATAAAGAATATATATGAATAAAGCTTTTTTTTTAATGAAATTATGTATATAATGTGAAATGTTGAATAAATTGAAATGTATTATTTTCATTAAACTAACATTTTTTTTGTACACAATATTTTTTGTAAATGCTTTATAACTTTTCTTCTTTTTTGTTTAAACCATTTACCAAGACTTTTTATTGTTTGCTTTGAAACTAAACAAAAAAAATAAAATAAAAATGCGTCAGATATAGTTGCCTATGAGATAATATATGTTCAGAAATATATATTCTAATAGTATGCATTGTTCGTTATTGAGCATTTTTAATGGTAATTGAAATCATACATATATTGAAAATTGTTTTCTCTTAAATTTGAATGTATATCCTACATCATTTGTTAGAGTTAATGGAATGTGTAGGAGAAAAACTTATTTTCTAGCATGGTGTCCAACAGGTTTTCTGAAAGAATAATATATCTTATGAAATCATGTCAAATCATTCTTATTCCATTTTAAATATTATTGGATGAATCCAAATTCCTCAAGTGTCACTGGACAATTTCTTTTCAATAATATAACTATGTGGTGGGATACCATTTGGCAACAATGTATTTATGAACTTTTTTTGGTAAAATTGATTTGTATTTAGATTCCACGCATAAAAAAAGGGAATCAAATATGAAATAAAATTACAAAAAAAAAAAAAAAAAAATACCTTGAGGATAAAAACTAAAATTATCAAATTATCAAATGTTGAATTGAATTGACAATTAGTAAGCAAGTCAAATACTAAATTCTACCATTTCTATAAACAACCGACTTACTTCAATTCATAAAATTGAATTTTTATATTTTCTGCTTTATTTTGAATGTCAACTTTAAATAGTTATAAAATTCTAATTTTAACGTAACAAAATTCCTATAAAATTCTTACTTTGGTTTGCCTAAATTCAAGTAAACGTATTTGATTAATTTCAATTCGATTCAATCTGATTAAATTCCGTATCATTGAAGACATGCACCTCTTTTTAATAATCTTGTGAAAGCTAAAAGAATATGATAATAAAAATTATAAAAATAATTGATAAGAACTTAAAATCAAAAGCTAGTTTTTTAAACATGATTTGCACATAATATAATACGACAAAAGAATTTATAATTTAAACAAAGTTATGGAGTCTTTCAGTGTTAAATAATGTTAATATTTTTTGTAATATTTATATATAATATAACTTTAATAAGTATCAATGATAGTTACAATTTTTAGTATATTGTATAACACTATTTTTATCATGACAACATTAAAATTTAAAATATACACTTTTTAGTATGATAATATTACTAATGTTCTATCGTTATAATTGACCAAATAAACTTTTGAGATAAATTTTAAAATATCAAAATATTTAGACAAAGATTTTTGGGATGGGACATAATTTAAACTATTTGATTATGCAATTAAATAATTTACATAAATAATATTTAACTATAGTTTTGCATGAAGACCAAATATTCAAAAAAGAACGTTGGGAGACAATGTATTCAAGAGCATTCTTGATGATTAGTAGTCATAATTTAGTAAAAAAATTAGATTTTTTCTATGAATTAAATGTAAAAATACTTAGTGATGTAAATTGCGGAAATGACTATAACCAATACAATTAATGACAAAAAAATTATCAAATATTCTAAGGAAACATGTAATGAATCAAACTTGTAAAGATTAAAAATTATGAGAATATAATCACTCAAAATATGGGAAAAATCAAATTTTAGATTTTGATATTTTTTTTTTCTCTTATCCAATGTTTAAGTGAAAAAAAATATATATATAAATTTCAATAGGCACCAAACTGTTTTTCAGACTAACAACCCGTACATAAATTCTTTGCAAGTGATAATGTAGCATTAGAATTTTCACTTCATCCAAACTATAAATAATAAATTTAAAACTAACTATCCAATATAAAAAATCTTAACATAATTCACACTACTAAAAAAATTATCATAAAAAAAAAAAATATATATATATATATATATATATGATTGTTTGTTGTGTTGTATAAAATAAAATAAAAAGTTGGACATCATTCCGATCAAAAGAGACCACGTATGAATTTTTTAACATCATAAAAATAATACAATTTTAATTAATAAAGTGATAATTAGTTACTAACAACATAATAACAATTACCTAGAGAAAGTAAGATAAAAAAGAAATCAACTTATAAACCATACTCAACATGTGATCGGTGAGTGATGGATTATAGATGACAAATTCATAATTGAGATTTGAATTGTAATGGAGTTCTCATATAGTTTTTCTTATTTATTTCCTTCATTTGATCCAAAACTCTTATCAAAAAATATCAATTCAATGCAAAATATTTATATTATGAACAATGAAATGTTCTATAATTTTGTACTTGACTAATAAAAGATTTAAAGATTGCAATTATGGATTGGATTTATTATTTTTAATAGAATTATTTAGAAATGCAATATTATTTTTAATATGTATTATTAGGTTTGAAAATATTTAATTGTGTGAGTAATTTTTTTTTTTTTTTTTTTTATAAACTCTATATATCAATATTAATCGACTTAATAAAATATGCCATTATATATATATATATATTAAAAATGTAATAATGTTCTTATTAATTGTGTAATAATAATTAGAAATATTTCTATTTAGTGGAAATCAATTGACTTAATTGTTTTTGAAAACAATAATAATTATTAATTATCTTACTTAGAAGAAATAGATTGAATATTAAGGGTACTGTTCACCATAAATATAAAAATGTAAAAGTAAAATGCGAAATCGAATGTTTATCATCTTTTCACACTTAGGTTATTGATAAATGACCTTTTGTCTCACAGTTTATCGAATTAATGTAAATTAAATGGTGATTAATGAGTTGATGGGTTATTAGAAAATAACTTTTCATCTAATACTTATTAAGTGAATGTTAGTTAACGGAATTTTTTGCCTATTATGTTTTATTTTCAATGGAATCTTTTAGGAATGTAATATTCCTTTAATATGTAATATTAGGATTAAAAAATTTAATTGTATATATAATTTCGTTATATTTATAAATTTTATATATTAATATTAATTGACTTAATAGTCTATGTCATTTCTTGTTAATTATATATGTTGTATTATTTTGATTTTATATAAGTTTTTATTAATCATATACTAATAATTAGTAATAATAATGTTTAGTGAAAATTAATTGACTTAATTTTAAAAATAAATAATTTTAATTTTAATCATAATTGAATTTAGTTTAAATAAATTTAATTTTAAGGGTATTATTGACCACAAACATAAAAATATAAGGGTAAAATGGAAAATTAAAGATATAAGGATAAATAAGGGTAAATTGGACATATATCTAAATATATAAGGGTAAATTTGGTAATCAAAAGTTTCTCCTCAATCCTCACTTTTAATATATTTGTAGATTGTAGATTATTCAAGCATATCAAAAAGGAACTTCCAAAAAGATAGTTTTGGAAGAAGAAAAAAAGAGAAATGCGCCCGGCATTTTGCCCAAGACAGAGCCAATTGATGGAGAAAATGTTTTGGTGTGGTCTTCTTCCTCTCGCCTAAAAATTTCTTGTTAGTTTTCATGTATTTTAAGGTTGGTTGTGACAAGGATGAGTAAGTGCACTAATACCTCCAAATTATGTTGGTACCTATCCTCGTCATGTATGATCTTGAATCTTAAAACTTGAACTGTAATTTTTTTTTTCATCTTTGACTTCTTCACTTTTAATCTTAAATTTTGCCTCGTTTGATTCTTTAATTCTAATTCCTAATTTTGCCTCTTGATCCATAGTCTTGATTCTTGATTGTAGGTATTGGATCTTCCTCTTCAATATGATTTCTCTTGTATTCTTGTGTTGATGGGATGACACAAAGAATAAGAAATTACACATGAATTGAGGATCATAAACTTATATATAATTTTCATATGTATTTTGTTCATCATAAAATATAATTCTAAAGGAATTTGCTCTCTGCACATATAATTTGGCACATACTTTATTTAGATGCAATAAAACCTAACAATTTAATTTTTTATTAGATCACTTTAATTTTGGACTTAACTTTAAGATATCATTTGTTTTTTAGGGTGTTGAATTTGTTTTTCTGAAACAATCTTTTTATAGTGTATGTAAAATTTTGTAATATTGTCTTGATTCGAAATTGTTTCTTAAACGAGATTTGGAGCAAAAATTTGTCTCTGATCCTAATCATTGTCAATTGCAACAGAAGCGATATATACATATTTTTCTTCAAAGACAAAATCCTTAATCTTAAAACATTGTCCCCCCTTCCCCACAAACTCTACATTATCGAGGAATTAGACATTTTTCGTTTCAAAAATTGACCTAATAATGAGATCTTTAGAATTTGTAATCTTTTAACAGTTGCTTTACTTGGAACTTTATTGAGAATTTAAACTGCAGTCTTTAGTGCTTCAGCCTAGAGAGATTATGTTGTAGTGTGGGATGATTCCATATTCCTCTAAAAATTTAGCAAAAAGTCATGAACGTTGTTCTCCCAATTCATCATATTTGGTATAGTATTCACCACTATGGTAAGATTTGACTTGTTTAATACTTTTACTGAGTTGATTTTCAACCTTAACCTTGCATGCATTGAACATGTTCAGTGTTTGATATTTCTCATAGATGAGGTATAGGTAACCATAGTGAGAAAATTCATCTATGAATATAATAAATTATTGTTGATCATTCCAAGAAGTCAAAGGAAATGGCCCACATATATCTATATGAGCTAGTTCTAAGGCGTCTATTCTATCTCCTTATGTTTTTTTGTTTTCCCTTAATGTAATTAAAAAAAATACTTGTGTCTGAAATAATAACCTAAAAATCTTTATAGCCTCAACTTTAAGTGATTTGTCATCGCCCCACATAAATGAATCTTTCAGCATCAATTGGCTGTAGGCTGTTTAGGCCCGCATAAACATGCTTATTTGAATAGTGACATAGAAAATTATCCACAAAGTATGTCTAGATATTGAAACTAAATTAATTTTAGAACAAATCAAAATGAAAAATGTACTTGACTTTACATAGCAAACGTGGTATTTAGTACAATCTCTCTTCATGTATTCCAAATTTTCAAAAAAGTAACAGTTAGATGATTTATCATTTTCAGGCGTTTGCTATTTCTTTTTAACCGAACCGGATGCAGCTTTCTTATTCTTTAACTTGTCCTTAGAGTTACTTGTCAAGTGAGTACTTGCAATTCTCTCTTGCTTTAGACTTTCTTCTTTTTGTACACAATATGAAACGAGCTTATTAAGAGTACACTTTCCATTTTGACAGTTGTAATTGACTTTAAATTAACTGAATTGTGCAGGAAGAGAAATCAAAATCATATGCACGAGCTAGTCATCAAACAGCTCAAACTTTAATGTCATTGGTTTTAAAGTAAGATGAGACATATACATGACGTACTCATGTATTTTCTTTAGCTTTATACTTTAGTGAAATCAAGTTTTCCAGAAGCGAACTAGTTTCGACCTTATCATTTTTTTATAAAGGGTTTTGGAATATTTCTTAAGAAATTTATTGATAGTTACCTTATTGGATACAGCACCCCGAATGTTGCTGAAATTTTAAGCTTCATGATCATAAAACTTATGCAATTTGAACAATTTCATTTATTCGAGTCCCGTTTTATTAGCGGAACTCTTATCCATAAGAGTAGTGGATTATTCAGTCCTTAACGCAATATCTAGATCCATGCTCAAGAACGATACAAACGTTCTTTTTTCAGCCCTTAAACTTTGGTTCATGTACAAGAATTGAATTAATGTTGGCAGATGTTGCAGAAATAGATGGATTAACTGAATAGATAATATAAACCTAAATAACATGTTCACATGAGAATTTATATTGGACAATCAATAATTTCAAATAATGGTGTACCTATCACAAGAGATCGAGCACAATATTGATATTTAGTCTTTGAATATAAATATCAACTTGTAAGTGGTACTCTTGGTGTAGTAATTAAATATTGATAATAAATTTGGTCAAACATCATGTCTATATTTGGATCGACTCAATGTTCACATAATTGAAAATTTTACAATTGTCACATATTTATTACTACATGTATGCAAATAATTCGGTCAAATATTGACCTTCCTTTGGACTCATGAATATCTGCATAAATTACGTACACACAAATTTCATAATATTTCAAATAAATTAAATTAGGTAAGAGAGATTACTTTGGTAACATTTTGTTTCAACTAATCTATTTTAAAAAATTAGTAATTTGAAATAAATATTAAGTACCAAGATTTGAAATTGATTGCCCTTTTATATTTTATTTCTCTTTCGTGGCCAAAAGAAAGAAAAAAAAATACATGAACAGAAACCAGCATTGCGTTGTGGTGCTGCTTGGCGCGGCGCTAGTCGCGCTGCCTTACGTTAGCCACCAGGCGCAGCAGTTCCCAGATGCGATGCTGAGGCACCGCAACTGCCTTTTTGAATAAGAATTTTCGAAAAATCCCAAAAAAAATATGAATTTTTGAATTTTAGGGTTAAAATTCATATCCTAAATTGGAAAATTCAAATTAAAACTTTTAACCCTAAAATTCTATCTTAAAAAATTCTGAATTTCAAAATTTATGATTAAAATTCATATTTCAAATTAATATGAATTTCAACCACAAAATTCTTCATTTAATCTCAATGGTTTAACATGAAGTCAGCTCTGATACCACTTGTTAAACTTTATGAAACTTTAAACTTTATAAAATTAGAAATTTTAGAACTTGAAAACCTAAATTCCTTTATTGTTAAGATCTTCCATATCAAATCACCAAGAAAAATTAATAATGCGGAACACACCTTAATTCATTGAGAATATTTCTTTAATACTAGATTTTGATTCCTGATTTGAATCTTAAAACTTGAACTGCAATTTTTTCATCTTTGGTCTCTTTACTTTTAATCTTTAATTTTGCCTCTTTTGATTATTTAAGTTTTGTTCTTGATCCTGCTTTTTGATCAATAGTCTTGATTGTTTATTGTGGGTATTGGATCTTCCTCTTCAACATGCTTTCTCTTATATTCTTGTGTTGATGGAATGACACAAAAATGAGAAGTTGCATATGAATTAGAGACCATAACCCTATATATAATTTACATATATATTTTCACAAATCATGAAATACAATGTTAAATGAATCTAGTCTCTACACATAATCCGACTCACACTTTATTTATATGTCTTAAATCCAACAATTTAATTCTTTATTAGATCATTTTAATTTTGAGCTTAAATTTAAGATGATCATATACAGTGGCGAAGAGGAGAGGGTCCCGCAGGGTCACTTCACCCTCTAGTTTTCTTCTTTTAAAAAAATAAAAATAAATAAAAGATAAAAAATTGAAATTTTATACTAAACCTAATAAATGTCACCAACATTCAAGCCTCTCTAAAAAAATGAAGTAGACCCGTTAGTATACAAGTTTTTGACGTTGACATTAATTCTTCCAGTTACTACTGCTATGGTAGGGAGGGTATTTTCTATAATGAATTATGTCAAAAATCGATTGTGCAATCGAATGAATGATAAATGGTTAAATGATAGCTTGTTTGTGTATATTGAGAGGGATGTATTCAATAGGATTGATGATGATGCAGTTATATAACATTATCAAAATATGAGAACTCGAAAAGAATGTTTGTAATAAGGTATGATTATCCTAAATTAATTTTTTTTTTGTTAAGAGGTATTTTCTTTTATACGTTTATTGATTTATTTATTTTCAATTCTAGGATCCCCTAACTTTAAATAGCTTGCTCTGCCATTAGTCATATACACAATTAATTACATATATAAACCTACATGACAAATTCATAATTTCCCACCATTGATTTCATTCCCAGAATTCACTAAACAAGTAATGGTCATACTTATACAACATGGACCACGTCTTTCAATAAACATCATGCCCTAATTTGCCTTTTGAGTTTTGAGTTCAAAAATGACCATCTCTCTCTGTCTCTCTCTCTCCATAAACTAAAACAAGGCAAATTAGTCCAACTACAACTCTTCTATATTAAAAAGAGAGATACTGTGATTGAAAAAGAGAAACATTAAAATAACTTGATCGTAATTTCATTGACAAAAATTGATATTGTAATAACTAATAAATGATGACCATCACATGTATCAATTAGTAAGTAACGTGAAATAAGTAGAATTTTATTGAAATAAATGATGATCATCATTTATTGATGCTCAAGTCATCGATTTTTGTGTGTCAAATGATGAAATTGGATGAAGTTATAAGATTGAAATTAAATTGAAGTGTGCCTATCTATTATTTACCCAATTATGAATAATATTTAACTCTGACTCAATTAAAAAAAAAAAATCACTTTTTTGGAGTGCAGTTGAGTGAAAAATATATAACTTCCATGTGTTCAAAAAATGTTTGAGGACCCAAATGATGTTATAAGAATAGTTTGAGGACTAAAGACCCAATTCCCTTATCGTCATACTCAAGAATCGGCGCCGATTAGAACCATTTTCACAGACGAATCAGAACTAAGTTTCAGTGATCCCTCGTCTCCAGTAAACGTCAAGGTATCTGCTAAATGCCTGTTCTATAGGTTTTTATTCGTATTGCTTACTTTACTTTGATATTTCCTGTGTTTTCTTCATGTTCAATTTTTGTGCTCTTGAATACTCCCTTATACGCCGATTTGATTACTCCTGGTCTAATTTTTTCTTGGATTTTTGTGTTACTGTGTACACATTATGTATCAGTGCGTGATTTAAGATCCCACTTGAAAGTTGAGACATATTTTTCAAGTCGCTGACAATTTCTTCAATTTTACATCCATGTGTAATTTAACCGAAGAAATTATGTTGTAAATTTAACATCTATGAATATGAGTCTAATCGACCGAAAAATGTTTGTGTATTCGTATAGATTGTTGGAAGTGTTTTTTAGTAAGCAATACACAACCTTTAAGATTATTTTTTGTGAGAAAAGGAATTTTGTAGATTTTTATACTGTATTGGCGTATTAATACTCAAAACAAAGGTCTAAGTGAATATTTCATTTACTGTTTTTGTGTTGAGGAAATATTGATGTAATAGGGTTTAGCTTGTTTACAGTAGTATTTTATTATCTCAAACTTTTATCATCCTTTAAAAGGTTTGTTAGAAATCAGACGAGAGAAGGCTATGGCAAGTCGTGATGAATCAAGTGTGTCCAGAAAGAAATCAAGTGACGGTGCAGATGAGATATCAACTTTCAATGCTGAAAATATACAAAACAACGCAAAAATTATATACTACAGGTTTGTTTGCTATCTTAGTAGAATGAAGTCATAGTATTATGCAACTCCGGTAAATAGATTGACGCTGTAAGTTGATTGCACTTGAGTTTAAGGTTATTGATTTAATTAGTTTGATGTTGGATGCAGTTGGATCTGCTAAACAATTGTCAAAACAGAAATTTTTGTTGCAGGACCTGAGAATATTCATTATAAACTGCATTTACAACACGTAGACAAATAATTTTACGTTCATCTGTGCTTTCTTTTAGTAATAATTATTTTGTTTAAGCCGCACATGCAGGATCATATTATATAAACATGTCTTGCTTCCAGTGATTTGGAGGTGAACATTATAAAATTGGCAATAGATATTTTTTTTTTTTTTTTTTTTTTTTTTGTGTAGATTAGCTTTACTCTTATATGAACTTTGAATGGACTAGTATTTTGAGTTATGAATATTATCCACTAGTAATATAGTTATTGGTGCATCACCAACGGGAAGGTGAACCTGATGAGGATTGACCTCTTAAGAAATGTCATCTTCCCAAGAACTGTAGAATATTTCCATCCCAGTGCTGCAGACATTAAGCCATTTGGTTTAGAAGCTAATCATAGTTGCCTACAGTCTTTTCAGTTTTCCCCTTCTATACAACTGCAAGGTTTTATATTAATGCTGAACCTGGGGAATTCTCTTGTTTTCAGCCGCACATTTATGTCTATTATTGGAGGAGTCATTGCTGGAATTTTGGGATTTACTGGCTTGACGGGATTTATCTTCTATTTCCTTGTCATGGCAATTACTTCAGTAGGAATTGCTGCCAAGGCTGGGTTTTCTGTTTGTCCTTATTTTGATAGCTGGAACCAGATTCTAATTGATGGCTTTCTAGGCGGTCTTCTGGTATGCCTATTTCTTGCTTGTATCAAGTTCTTTTTCTTTCACCTTTTGTCGTAATTGATATTTCAGAAGATAATATTCTCTGTAATGTCCAATACTTACTGAAAAGTGAAAATTGTTTATTTTTGTCCATGATTTAAATTCAGCTAATATGGGCGCTATGATTAGTTGTATAACTGGAAAAGCTTATGCATCCACATTAATTTAATATTTTTTGTCCTGTAATGAAAGGTATAGGATTTATTTTATTGGGCATCTTGGCAGGGATTGTGGGACAATCTTGAAATAAGATTAGGTTTCTTTCACTTTATGATGCCCTAGTTTATACTTAGGCTGTAGGTGGGAAAAATTACCCCTGTTGAGAAACGCTGTATAAATTGTGGAGGGGAAGACGAACACCTAGTATAGATGCCCCAGTAGTATGTGCTGGCACCAATTAGAAGTTAAAATCCCTTATCATGTATGCAACAAAATGAAAAAAATGATATGATCTTGTATTAACATTTAAGTTAGTTACTAAATAAATTTGGTTATTCTGGGATTTCTCAAATCACTTTTAACAGAACAATACAAGAATGAAAATCCCAAAGTTGTAAAAATACTATTGATATACCATTATACAGCACCTTAGTGATTTGGTTGAGAAATCTTCTCTCCTTGATCAATGTGTTTGTAATAACTAGTAAGTAGGTGCATATAGACTCGGTGCTCCCTCCCTCCAAATATTCAGAGTTTTGTAGTGTATGGTGGTTCTCACAAGTCAAACCAACTGTTGCCTTCATTTTTTTACTACCTTGTCTTCATGTAGATTGTTAAAGGAATATATATCCCAATGGCTCATTCGTGATGGTGCATATGTTTTAAATTGCATCAATGTGTTAGTTTCCGATGGCAAGAGATCTAATCACAATTGTTTTTGCTTCTTGCAGTCTTTTGTGCTCTTTTGGACGTATCCTTATTTTTGTATTTACCTATTTTAGGACTATCAGCAGAGTTTGTTTTATTCATTTTTTTTGGGTGCTTTAGTAGGACTTCAAATCCATAGGATGTTACTCTTCTGCCTTTTTACTGTTAAGTCAGATAGATAAAATTATTTTCAATCAGGCCTTCTGCAAGTTCACCTGATGGTACAGGGTCTTGGGAGCTGCACTATTAATTTTGTAAATTCAGTTGGTCTTACTATCAAAACCTATCATTGACCAGATAGGGTGCTATTAAATGGAGCTTCATGTTATTGATGTGTGTTGAACTGACTCTTTCTCCTGGCAGCCATGGGGGAACCAGGGACAAAGGTCTATTTGAATTTTATTTTATTTTTTCCCTTTTTTCATTTGAAAGTAGTTCTCATCTTTCCTTGACACAAAAAAGATTTGCCTACGACTTCGTGCATATTTTCTGAAGATTCCTGGGTGATTACTGCAAAAGCATCACTCTACGGTAAATGTACTTGAACAAAAGAGTACCAGAAGAAATTGTTATGCTGTTTTGATTGATATGTTAGATCATTGAGGCACTTAATTTGTATTTTGATTTGTGAAGTTTTACTTTTACAATGATTGTAAAGCCTGGAGAAAATATTACAAATATTTTTTTGGATAAAGTTATGGGGAGCAATATGGTGAAGGTCATATGAGTTACTCATCGTGGTTACTGGTTAGCAATAGGTCTGTGCGGTAGAAATTAGTGGGCCTCATATGGGGCTTATAGGACGTTAGTATTCACAACGAAATCTTCTCCCAAAGAATGACGACGAATTTTCACTTGTGGGTGATACCTAAATGCTTGCTCAAACAATTCTTTAAACTTATCACAACCAAGGAAAATTACTCATTCTACAAAAGATGAACTACCTTCGTTCTCATCCAAATAGTTGGCCTCAAGTCTTCCCATCATGCAACATCTTGTTCAACCAATTCCTTTTCAGAGATAGAAGAAGCTAAAGCATGGTTATCAAGACAATGGGATGGAGAGCTTGTGCGCTCAAGTTCATACTGGTCAACAAAGGTTGAAGGAGCTTTCGGCTCAAAAGGACGGTTGGATTTAGAATGGAATGAGATTTGACAAGAGGGTGACATGAACAAGATTGGTAGATTGAGCTCTCTCAAAGTTCTATGCAAAATCGGCAATAGATATTCTAAGATTTCTTCCAATTTTAACTCCATTTTGCAAATAATCCTCTAACTTTTGAATTTACAAAGAGAGTTAGAGCTGTAAATGGATTGAGAAAATGAATTATTTTCAGATTTTTTATTTTCAAAAGATGATGTATTTGGGTCAATTGGTCCACTGTTTGGGGGTCATGAGGAGTTGGGGCATGTAGATTGAATCATTTTATTAACGATCACTTGCATATTTTTGTACATACATATGATGTGGTGAGATATGATTTGATCAGAATTTTTTCAACCAAATAAAAAAAATACTTCTTCGCTCTCTTATTGACACCTCATTTATTTGTAAAACTTTTAGTAATTCCCTATGTATAAGTAGGATTATTCTTCTATATTACTGGTTTAGTACAAGAAGAAATGGTGGTTTTTGTTTTTTGCTATGAAGATAAACCAAAAGTTAGATGATGTCGGACATGTCATTCTTGGTCGACCTTGGTTGTTCGATTTGGATGTAACTATCCATGGTTGATCAAATTCATGTTATTTTGTGTTTAATGGAAAGAAGATTCACCTTAATCCTTTACTGACAAAACTTGTTGATCCACAGCAGACCAAGAAAATTGTGGAACGGAAAGGATTACATATAATTAGCCATACAGAATTTGAGCGTACGCTTAGAGATAATTCTGTCGTGCTCACCGTGATTGTCATGGAAGTTCCATCAAAATCTCCAATATTGACTCTGATGAGGTCTAGTTAGTTCTTTAGGAGTTCCGAGATGTCTCTCCCGATGAGGTCCTTGATTTGTTGCCCCCTTTGCGAGATATTCAACATGCTATAGATCTTGTTCTTGTATCGTCTCTCCCAAATTTATCTCATTATAGAATGAATCCTACTGAGCATGTTGAGTTCTAGAGGCAAGTAGAGGAGCTCCTTCACAAATGATTTATTCGTGAGAGTTTAAGTCCTTGTGCGATTCCAGTCCTTTTGATTCCTAAGAAAGATGGCTCTTGGAAGATGTGTGTTGATAATTTTGCCATTAATAAGATCATAGTGAAGTGCCGTTTTTCAATCCTTAGGCTTGATGATACGTTGGATATGATGGTTGGTGGTTGTGTTATGACAGGTTGTGCATATGATGTATACAAGGTTCTGATGGCTATTATATGGGCTAGAGATTGATGGTGTTGAACCGCAGCACGGTAAAACTTCTCTTCACTTCCATGGCAAGTTTGTGACTCCAATTTTCAGTTGAAGATGTTGGAACTAGGTTTGGCTTTGATACCACTTTGGTGTAGGATCAATGGAGAAGTCTAGCAAAAGGCGGCAGCAGAAGAAAGAAGGGGAGGGAGAGGACGTATGCAACACGAATCGTTAATTCATTCCATCAATCTTGTTCCCCACTAAGCATTACAAAACTTCTAAATATAGAAAGAAGAAAACATAACATTAAAAAAAAAAAAAACTGGGTTTGGGCCAGCCCACGATAATACAAGCCCAAAAGTAGATGTTCTCATCAGTCATCAGTTAAGGTGAGGAATGCAATGCTTCATCCATTGAAAATTCTCCATCGTAACCAATTTCTTAGAAATATAACAAATAGCTGAACCTTAGAAGTTGACAAAAGGAAAAAATTTGAACAGAAACGAAGATGCCCGACAACAAATAGTGTATACCTGAAGATCCCTCTGCTAAGCAAGGAGCTTGATCTCTAGTACCCTGTACCGTTGAAGCCTGTGATATGGTTGAAGTAGAATGTAAACTAGGAAACTAAAAACCGAGACACGTTAACAAGCCAGAGAGAGAGAATTTATGTAAAGGAGAGCGAGACATTTGCATAGAAACATGTTTAAAGCTCAAAAGCATTTCGAGTTTGATAAAATTCTGAAAATGTATTCCATTTCTTTTCTTGGGAGAATCCTTTGACCATGAATTTCCATCTGTTGCCAAAAATTCTCTTCCAATCCAAAAGCATTTTCTTGCAAAATAAAATCCATTTAATGCACTGCAAAATTAATATCCATTCCCAAAGGCAACCCTTCAATATGATATGTTGTAAGTTGTAATAATATTAGTTAAGGATAAAGTAGTACATAAGCGATTAAGCACGTATAAACTCTTATAAATATTCCCCTTCTCTCCGTCACGCTTGATGACGTGGCCATCTCTTCTGCTTCTATTTAAATAATAATATTTAGCACAGAGTGAGTTTTTGTACTCTTGGAGGGGATTTCTTTTACTCCCTCAGACGGAGGCAGGAGGAGACTGCATAAAGTAGCGAGTTTTAGATAAAAGTCGCATTGGCTATGTTTTTAACTTTAAAATAAGAAATGGGCTCTGACGACTTGGGGTTGAGCTGATCATGTATCTCCTGTTAAGCAAATGAGTAGGTCGTTTGTGTTTAATTGGACCGAAAAAAACTCTCTGCGGCCCAAGAGTTAATTAATTTCCATTAGAAGAAATTACACCACTAACATGTTTGAAATTAAATATTCAAAGAATACTCCTTACAATATTTTCCATACATGCTGTAATATAAAAGTATACTTTAAAAACATGAAATCATTTAACTCCTTAAATCCCAGTGAGTTAATATATGAAGTTGTACTCTATTACTCACCGGGCAACTTTCTTTACTAATCATTGCCTGCATGGATAAGAAAATTCACATGTGGCCGATTAAAATGAAATGACACGTTATTTAAGAAACATAAAAAATAAATAAAACAATCAACTTCCTCTAGCTAGTAACTTCCTTCTTTCAATCGGCAGCTTACCCCTACTCCACCACCGCCTTGTGTGCTACCACTTTGGGCTGCTCCGACGCGTTCTTCTTCTGGCTAATGAGTGCAACGCGTAAGTTAAGTGAGTAATAGAGTGCAAATGTAAGTACAATGTGTAAGACATGATCTTATCTAAAGTTCGGTAGGTATTCAAACAATTAACCCTCATCATCAATTAAATTTCACTTATTTGGCTCAAACCTCCAGTCATCCTCAAATTGCTACCCAGTATCAAGTTATTCATCATTTCAAACCCAAATCATCCGAATCTTTCTTATTGAAGAAGATTTTCATTCCAGAATAGTACCTCTAAATCGTCTCGAGTCTGATTTCATATATTATTATCAAATTTCCATACAAATCTAGCTGAACAAAGTTTTTCGTGAATCTGAATTTATATAAAACGATATTTCGAGGCCTATCTTCATATATTGATCATTATATATATCAAATCCAGTGAGTATTCAACATATGTATCATTAAATGCAACAAAATGGAAACCCAAATCGTCATCTAAGTTGAGTTCCACCAAAGTTAAAGATGGATATATAGACTAATTTATAAGAATTTGGGTTACTACTCTAAATAAGGTTGACATTTCAAGTTGGAATCCTAGCCTTTTAAGCTCTAACAATCCATTCGATCTAATTAAGATTCAAAAAATGAGCATACAAATTTCAAGATTGGTTCGCTCAATCGAAATCAGCATCTTACGGGACATGTTAAGGGATAAATTTCACATTGATTAAATATCAAAATATAGACTAATATATAAAAGGTTGGGCTACCTCTTTTAGTAATGTTGACAAATATGGAACTTCAACTTTTAATATGGTATCAGAGCTCATTAAAAAAGTACACAAATTTCAAGATTGGTTTAATCAAACGAGCCTTGCGCGACATATTAAGGGATAAATCCAACATCGATTATATACCAAAATATAAACCAACATATAATCGATGTGGGATTTATCCCTTAACACAAGCTTCTGTATGGAGATGTTTCAACCGAAGAATAAAAAATAGACATGCCTAATAGACGTATTACTCGATCTATGAACAGTTTGCCCAATGGTTTTGTATTTGCTCACGAAGATGATGTGGCAACTGTGTACATTTTTAATTAAAAGAAGAAGTTTTAATGAAATTCCCTTTTGAATTAGTTTATTTGTCTCTTGGTGATTTAATGTCAGCATATTATGCACAGTTTATGGTATTTGGTTCTTTTAATTGATTTTTATCGGCTTGTTTTGTTGAAAATGATCGCCTCAAATTAATCACTCTGTTTTCTTTCTGCTACAGATAAAATTTGCAATTTTGGTTCAAACTTCAAACAATAAGTGTGGTTTCTTGCAGTTTTCTATAGCTCTTAATTTTTATGTGTTTCTTTATGTTCTGTTGTTGGCTGCTTCTCGTGTCCATTGGCATCTCACTTCGGCAATTTAATTGCAGAATACACAGTTGCCCCGACCAGAGCACCGAGGATCGACGCAGTGAGGTAAATCCATGTGGCTGGGCCCAGAGTTCTCACAGGATTCATTGATGCTCCAGTTGTTTTCTTGGATGAACAAACAAGGAGAAGGCTTCATGTGTGAGGTTAGTTGTACGACTGGTGCGTGTATAATATACATGATCACTACATTATGAATTTCAATAGAATTTATAATTTGCGTCAGTAGATGTCAGTACTTCTTTGATTTTTTATATAATTTGAAACCATACACTGAAGCAGTATTAATCAGATAGATGTAATCACGAGATGTAAAGGATATCGGATATCCACAATGTTCGTTAAGTGTCAATGTTTATTGAGTATGTTATATTTCTTTGTTTTCAATTCTGTTTTTCATCCATATGTCGTACATACTCCGTAACCAGGGAAAAAATTTCCTTTGCAGAACTACAAAACACAGCAGCGAATGAAAAAAAAAAAAAAAAAGAGTTTCTGATTATTCAAGTGATCAGTGTGAGAATTATTGGTTCTCTTAACTCTAGATTTAATGTGAGCCTTGATTGAGACGGATGGTTGAGATTAATTCCATGTGAGATATTATGTTGGCTTGTATGAGAAGCTTTCCATCCTTTGTTAAATTAGACCACTCTCTCTCACGTTTGAAATGTCTTGGACCATACTCTCACTCACTAGACTCTCTCTCTCTCTCTCTCTCTCCATTTCGAAAAAGGGCAGACTCCTTGTGCTCTCATTGGTGGCCGCTGGTTTTTTCTCTTCTCTTCTTATTCTTGTTGAGAATACCTTGATAACTTAGGCCTGAAATAGTGGCTAAGTAGTGGTGGTGATTCTCGAGAGTATAGGGTCGGTTAGGAGGGGTTCTTTGCCGGTTTTCTAGCTCTCTCTTTGGAAGGTGATTTGCATGACATGGAAGGCTGTTCCTGAGCCTAATCTTTCAACACCAAAGAAGGGAAGAAGACTCCATTTTCAGCCATTGGTTATAAGCTTCATTTTCGGTCATTTCATTTATGCATTGAAAGTGTGGATTAAGTGTTGGGATTACAAGTGTTCAATCAACAATCAGCTATATTACACACAGATGTTTTTGTAATTCAGGTGATTGCACCATCAGGCTGAATCCGTACATTTAACATATATATATATTTCAGATTGTAATATTACATAAATCTATGTATAGTTGAGTAAAGACAGAATTGACCAATTTGGAGACTGCTTTTTCCACTCCCATTAACCTATAAAAATGATGAGAGGAAAAAGTTCAGCCATTAGCATCAATCATAAAGAAGATGAAGAAATCACTAAGAAAATTGAGAGTCTCTGTTTGATAGGAAAGATAATGTTACACAAACCCATTAGACAATGCAAAGAAAGAATGGAAGTGTAAAAATGACTTCTCGGTGTTTCATCTTTTCATTCAAAAGCAAACATGTGTTGAAGACCGTTCTTGGGAACATGACTTGGACGATCAGAATAATCCTTGTTCATAATGAATTTTGGATCAGTTATTTAAATCCTGTTCTGTTACCCTTCGATATTTACTACAATCTTGTAAACTAGATAGCTTCCAATCACATACTGTTTTCGTTAAATTTCAATTCCACTCTAAGCTTATAAATGTATAAATTTCTGTTTGAGCAGATTGAATATGAGACTACACTAGAAAGAGAGGATATATTTGGTGTTGAGGTTGTCCTACATCGGTTGTGAAAGGGACTGGTGGTTAGTTTATAAGTGTGAAGGAAAGTCTCACCATATGAGTTAACTTTTGGGGTGAGAAGGCTCAATACCACCCAACACTGATATCAGAGCCCATGTTATCAACAAGTTTCATGTCCAACAATCACGGGAGATGTGTTTGTGTGGGGAGAGACAGGTTTGGTCTCACCCATAGCCCGTTGTGTGAGGGGGAGACGGGTTTGGTCTCCTGTGGGGTTCGACGTGTGAGGGGGAGATGAGTTTAGTCACCCGCAAGGCCTGATGTGTGAAGGGGAAATATATTGTTAGATTTTATGACCCAAATTACGATGAATTTTTTGGAAAATATTATTTCCTTATTTTCACGTGATTTTATTGGAAAAATATCGTTTCCTTTATTTCACATGATTTAATTAGGAAAATATTATTTCATTTATTTCACATTATTTTTTATATTATTTCCATCTTTATGGTATTTTTAGGGTTTGGTATGCACCTATAAATATGTGATTTTTCTATTCAGTTTATATGAAGCATTATTGCTGAAGTTGTATTATTTTTTCTTACTGATTGTCAATAAAACGCTCTATTCCTCTACCAATTTATTTCTTTACTTTTAATCTTGTTCTTATTTGTGCAATTATATACTTTATATTATGTCAATAACCTCCCCGATTTCCCCAACATCTGAGACAACACAACACTTGAAAGTAAGGACTATGAAGATGATGATATCCTAGCAAGGTACATTATTTCTTGATACTATTTCATGTTAAAAATTCTCCAGGCACTAGTGCATAATTGAGCCTGCTGAATCTTTGATCAATTCATGCTTGTATATTGCAATGATAGAAGAGTAAAGATTTACTGATTAGTAGGCTACCTTAGCAGTCACAGATCATAATTTCGTCAAGCATTTACATATTACATCGATTATTTATCAAATTCGTTTTACAGGGCTGATACCATGTAAAGACTATGAATTGAATATAATAAACCATTGATATTAATAATTTGGGAGGCCACACGACTTTAGGATATCGTTTATCGCGACTCTCTTAGACCAACTTTTCGAATTCTATTCTCATATTTATTTTATTTGACTCATGTTTATAATTGATAATTTATTACACAAATCACGTTATTTTTACAACAATCTAAAGTCGTGTGTGGTTTGTGTAATAATAATTTGTGGTAGTTGTTAATATACTCATTATTATTATGCTTCAATTTTATTTAATTTTCTTAAAATCTTAAAACCTTTTATAATTTTCATTTTGAAACTTATTGCATAAATTTTGCATTCTGGGAGCTCATAGAAATTTTATTGATTAAATATTGCACTATTTTAAATTGCTTCATGTTAAGGGATATAATCCCACATCGATTAAAGATGTAAATATAGACCAATTTATAAAGTTTTGAGCTACTCCTCTTAACAATGTTGACCTTCTAAGATGGACCATCAAGTCTTTAACAGCATAGACTCGCCTGTCATGCTAATAATCTTTTTGTGCAAATCATCTGCAAATACCATTGAAGGCAAGTGGGGATTGTTGATAATGATGGCTGCATATCGTTCAGAGATCATGATTCCCCAAAGCATACAATGTTTTGATGCCTATTCAATTTATAGATAGGTGGCCTTAATGGAAATCATAATTTTGCTTGTATTTATGCTCCTATGATATGCTGGTTGAACATGGTAAGAAATATGTGTTGGAGTAATTATTGGAATCTTGCTTTAAATTTCAGTTATAAAATGTGTGTTGGAGTAATTATAGGAAAATAGTATTTTTAATGTTATTTTATATAATATATTAGATGTATATAACAGTTTGTAGTATTTCAAGAGATTATTTTCTTGTAGGGTATGTACGATTTTTTCCCTTTCCATTAATTAATCCTGAATTAAAGAGGGATTATAAACATATTAACAGCTTACAGGGTGTTCTAGTGTTGGTTTTCATTGACTTTCTCAATGTATGCTAATTGCCACCTTTTTATTGTGTCTTCGTCTAAGTACGTGTTTGAAAATAATAAAGAGATAGATTCATTGTACATATGTTTCAATTATAGTCTTCTTAGTCTACGCGTGCCTAGTAATTTATTAGTTTCTACTTTTTATATATATTAACTTCTTTCTCAGGTAGCTCTATCATGCACGAATACATTTTTTTTTTTTTTTTTTTTTATGAGTGATGTTACTCATGGAAAATATAAATCAATACTTTAATAACTCAAACTTTAGATAGCATTTGTTCAAATTTTACCGCCACTCAATTATGAAAATTGTACGTTATATTACGACTTGATGTTTCATTTTAACCTTATAAAAAAAATCTCTATTCGATATGAAATTCTACCCTTAACATACACCGCAAGATGATGATTCATTCGAGCCAGCTTATCTTAGAATCTGACAGCTCGTTGGAACTTTAAACTAATTGAAATGCTAATTTCTTAAGAGTACTAATTCGAAGTTTTATATGTTGAATAATACATGGAATGATATGCAGTTTTAATTTAGAAGTGTTTGGACCCCTCTAAAAAGCAAGATGCACAAACCAACCAATACTAATTAAGCTGATAATTTTCCCCTGATGGTAGGGCTATGAGCAGACACACCTACCTTCCAACCTGCTTCCTCTGTGTGCAACATGGCATAATGCTGCACTTTGTTAGTTCTGGGTCATAATCACTAGTGCTCCACTCTAATCTTGTTTAATTAGTGCTTAATCTTACATTAATTAAATCAAAAGGGTGACTAATTTTCACTATATAAACTGAACTTTATATCTAGCTAGCTAAGAGGCTAGGAGCTAGCTAGCTAATCCTCTATCAGTATTCTAATTAAGTATATATACAACAAGAGACGGCAAAATGGTAAAGTGTTGCAACATGCAAAAAAATCTAGCTAGCTAGTCTTGTTTTCCTTGTATTAATTTATTATATATATGCTTTATATTTTTTTTTTTTTTTTTTTTGTAACAGCTTTAATTTGATTGATGACTCTGTTAATCAATCTTCAGGTAGTCACGAAGACTTTGATTGTTGTTATTTTTGCCTCTATATTGATCCTTGGAACTATTCATGAAATCCATGCACAAATTCTCCCTGTAAAAGATCGTCGATTCCTTAGTAATGGTGGAACTGATCGAGTTGTTCCTGGTGGCCCAAATCCATGTAGTAAAGATTGTCAGCATCCTAGTACATATAGTCGAAAGACTCCTCCTGATGAAGTGGATCTTGCAAAATATTACAGCCCACAGGGATACTAAACGTGTGGGCTCTATATATAAGCGCGTGTATATATTGTGTGTTTGATTGGAAATAAGGGGACCAACGTGCATATGGGGCCCATGGAACCCTAGTGCATATAGTCGAAAGACTCCTCCTAATGAAGTGGATCTTGCAGAATATTACAGTCCACAATAATACTAAACGTGTGGGCTCTATATATATGCGTGTGTATATATTGTGTGTTTGATTGGAAATAAGGGGACCAACATGCATAGGTGGCCCGTTGAAGTTTCACCGAGTTTGAAGTAGGATGAGCTTGTTTAATAAGGTGTTTTGTCTGTGTATAACAGCAAAATCTTGTGGGTTAATTTACCTTAATTGTCATGGCCAATGGAAGTTTATTACATGCACTTGTTTGAGTTCAACCAATAAGCTTACAAGCTGAGATGTGGGAAGAATGAATGTAAATAAAGTTTGATTGATTTAACAGTATCATCCACTATATATATTAGGGAGAATTGCAGTTAAGGTACCAAACATTTCATTTAGTAACGGACTTGACTCAAACCTTTTATTTGTGTCTTCGTAGGTACCAATTCTTTAAAAAATTTGCAGCTCAAGTCCAAATTGATGGTATCCGTCAGTTTGACTTGAGAAATCATCAGTTGACCCCAAAAATTAAAAATTGAATAATTTGACCAACTAAGGCAAGGGTAAAATGACAACTTTACAAATTTAATATAAAAAATAACAAAATAAAATAAAAGAAGTAAAAAAGTAAAACTTCCCTGTATCTATTTCTTTCCAACCCAAAAATGGGGAAAACCCATCCCGCCACCCACTGCCGGTAGCGCCACTACAGTTGGGCCACACCATCGTTCACTTCATCTCCACCTCTCTCAAACTCTCTTCTATCCTTGCATCCCACCGACCTTCTGTTGAAAATTTACTTGACATGCACAATGAAAAATAATTAAATTTCAATTCTTATCAAGGATCTGCTTTGTGTTTAGATAAAAATTGTGATAAAAATTGTACATTTTTTTAAATTTGCAAACTTCTTTGCTATTCCTGTAGTTCCAGCAATCTTGATCTGTCAACTGTCCAATTGTTCAGCCTCTAATGAAATTCACACAGGGAACAAGATTGAAAAAGAACCAGGATTTACTTTTCTTGTGCTAGCAAGAATAATCAAAATCTCTTACTGTTTTAAAACCCTAGCAGCTTATTTATATAAGCTCAAACAAGCTCGGCCTGTCTTACAACTTAATCTAGTTCAATATTTAATTAATCCAATTAATTAAATTTGGTCCATGAATTAAGTAATCTAATCAATTAATTCTGGCATGTTAATAAGCAATCCAATTAATTAATCGGAATTGTTCCTCCTACTCATAAATTTGACATAGTTATTTGACAAATAATTGTTACATTTAATTTAAGTCAATCCAACGTTCAATATCTTAAGAGTCTTAAGTGGTTATAACAAACTCTCATATGATCTTAGTGAAATACATATTGATCGTTGGATTGACTTAAATTAAAGGTCAAGATTATTTTTCAAATAAGTGTGTCAAATTTATGAGTAGGAGAACGGTCCCGTTAATTAATTATCAAACACTTGTCTATTAATTAATTGATAAATCTCATTCTTTCAGTTCTCATTTTGTGTGTAAGTCATTAGGTTCCAATCACGATGCCTAAAGTCAATAAACCAAAACACCATTTTGATTTATCACTAATTCATATCCGTCATCCCAGATTGACATCTAATAATGTGTTAGAAAAATACATGTGCCGAAAAATGTCACATGATATGACAAAACCAAACTTTTTCATTTATCGTGAAATTATAATTCTTTCGTCAACATAATCCGATCAACTACGAGATATGAATATGTGTCAATCTCAATTGTCAATCATATCTTTCATTCCACTATTAAGTCAATGTAAGTTGAAAACTCATTTTTCGACTTATGAGAATACATTGGCCAATAATTTGATTATCAACTTAACTGGATGAAATGTGGATCATAATCTCTTACTATTTAAGAGTAATGAATCATTTATTGACCATTCACAACTTTCATATGATTTTTGACACACTCGAACGATGCCGTATTAGCGGCCTTTTGTAGAGCAACATCCAACATAACCAAAGTATGACAGTCATCATATAAAGCACTATGATTATCTCAAGTCGAAAGACAAATTCTACTATTGAATGTTAAATATTAACCATTGACACTCAGATAGTTCTCCATGTGGAGTCTCTCCAGCGGGTCTCCAATTTTTGTTCTATAACAAAACATCCACATATTCATTTAAGTGTCATCACATTTAGCTTGTGAGATCAACGACTTACTTTACAAGTAAGAAATGATATACATGATGGTCTATCTATAATAACGATATCTGTATCTCGTTATTACTTACGACCATGGATGATTTAAGATTCAATCATATCTAATTTGTATATCATGATCACTTACACCTTCTACCCCCTTAAATTATGTGTAGTGGGGACAATAAGCTCCTTCATTACAGCCTCTGCTAGTCATTATTTGGAATGGTTGTTGGGCTTGGAACGGGTTCCAACACGAAACATGTTGTTGACCTCATCTCTGAGCTCATTAGGCGTGGATTGAGTTTGGTTAAAGGGAGTGTAAGGTCGTTGTTGAAGGAGAAAATGGTAGTTTGATTTGGTTGGGGGGGGGGGGCGGGGGCGGGGGCTGTGGCTGTGGAAGGCGATGGTGAGTGGCTGTTACAGGTGATGACCGGTGGTGGTATTGGTGACGAAATGGTGGATTGATTTTGTGGCGTTGGGGATGGGGGTCGGGGGTTTGTGAAGGAGATGACTAGTTTTCCTTTTTTCATTTTTTTTTTATTCTTTTATATTAAAATGGTAAAGTGACCATTTTACCCTTGTCTTATTTGGTCAAAATTATTAAAATTTTAATTTTTGGGGTCAACTAATGGTGTCTAGGGTCAAATTGACCTAAACCGTCAATCTGGACTTGAGCGAATTTTTTAAAGGTTTGGTATCAATGGTAGTACAAATGAAATGTTTGAGTCAGGTCTATTACTAAATGAAAGGTTTGGTACATTGGCTACAATTCTCCCTATATATTATGTTTGTTCATAGAAGTCTGCTACCTGTACAGGGACTTGCTTGACAGGTCCCTGCCAGGCTATCACAGCCTGGGGCCCTCGCTAGAATTTTTTTTTTTTTCAATATAGGGAGGCCCGTGCTACAGTGAGAGACCAGTAACCCCATGTCAAACCTGCCTGTACAAGCAGGTTTATTCTTGTTTATATGCATTATTTGAATTGATGTGACTGAAAACATAAAACTATACAGATGTGTGGATGTGTACCTAAATGAAATTTGATTGTGCCATTGGTTAATAATATCCTTGTACGTAGTGGTTCAATGATTAGGGTGCTGCTTTATTTTCTTAAGTAGTTTAGTTTAGAGCCCAAGTTCACTAGAAAGCAAATTAATTAACTTCAGTCTAACTACAGATCGAAAAACAAAGTTAAGTAGGGATGACAAATAACCTGCTCATGTCCCACTCTGTTGAGAATTCGGAAGGGATCGAACAAGAGAAATATGGTCCTCACCTCCCGAGAATTCCTAATGAGACGGGATACTGAAGAGTCGCTCTGTACTATTGTCATCCCTATAATTCAAAGAAAACTTCCTTCCTAAATATTTGCCTAGTTATGATCCCTTGGCCACCATCCTTCTCGCCATCATCTCACAATCTCTTGCACTTAATATCAACTGTAAGTATCGTTGTGTAATCAAATAGTTAAAGATGGATTTCAGGATTTGTCTGTACTTCAGTTTTTGTATTATTAACACCATTGACATTGAAAAACATCACCAATTCACCGTACGTTTGTTTGAGGTCCAACAATTTTTGAGCCACCTTGAAGCTGCTTGTTATATACATTCGTTGTTTTTTTTTTTTCATTCACGTGTTTAATTATTAAAAGAATCCAGTAGAGATACCAACTTGGTAGATGAAAATGAAACGGTAGCTCAGATTCAAAATCATAAATCCTACGAACTTAATGTAATTCCATGAGGGAAAATCGACAAATGTTATAGAAAGTCATTCAGCCTATGGAGCAGAAGAAAAAGTTCACAGAATTAGCGCACAGGGGATGCAAAGAAGATTACAACAAAATATACCAAAAATCCAGCTAAAAGAATTCCAGCGTATATGTAATTCTGTGAAGTATGCACAGGGAATTTATACTCGATACTGCAGCATTTCATTTTCTCCCTTTCACTGCTCAAAACGTGGTCTACATACCTGTACAGCAGGCATAAAAATTACTACGAACTGCTATAATACACACACAGCAAAAGAAACCGACAAGCCACACAACAGCACGAATGGCACGAATGGCACAGAAACTTACTGTTGGGTGAAGATTGAGCTTTGAAGAATCTCTGAACTGTTCAAGTGGGCTTCTTGTAACCGATGATCATACAACATGGAAGAGAGATCTACAAGCTGTTCCTCAAGGCTCTGAAAGTAAAACCAAAAAATAATCGGTAAAAAAAATAATCAAAAAGAAAAATATGAAGAAATTATTCATATCAGGGTCACGCACTTACATCCATATATTTTTCCAATCGTTCAACTAATTCATGAGGGAATGGTTCTGGCAAGTTGGTTGTTTTCTTGTAGAATTTTTCCAACCACAGCTTAGTGTTTGTCTTGTTCTTTTTACCTTTCACCGGTTCACCCAGAGGAGTTTTCAGATATTCAGCAGTGAAGACTTGGACAGCCTGGTAAGGATATTGGTAAGTAGGAGAATTAAAGCAAAACAAAACGCCAGAATGACAATTAAATCACCTCTGATGTATCTCGAATTCGGTGAAGGGCAGAATCAACACGTGAATATATTGTGTTCCTCTGCAGAACAACATGGCAATGAAAATCCAATCCACATAAATTCACTAACAAGTACTAAGCATTGTGTTCAGGCTGTATTTCATGTCAAAATATCAGTATTTAAGAGTCAAATTGTTTCATCATATCAATATTTGATATCTTGACTCAAAGCCAGGCAACAATTTCAAAGATTGAAAACAAAAAAAGGAAGGGATGAGAAGAAAGGAATCAGCAAAGGGAGGTTTTACCAGAGCAACATCCCGAAGCATTTGACTAATTTGGGAAGTATTTGAAAATGGTCCAAATGGATGGCAACCAACTGCCAGAAGCCAATTCATTACAGGCCTTTCATGCAGGCGAGAAGCCTTTTCATATGGTGCACTTAATCCACCCACAACAGAAGCCAATCCAGCCAATATATGGCGCTGGACTTGTAACGGGATAGCATGTCTTCTCTCTATTTCCGAAACATAACTGTCACGGATGAGGAACAAGGATGCTCAGATTTAATGAAGAAAATATCAATGAACCAGACAATTCATATCAAAATAAGAAAAGCATGCTCATCAGTATAATCCAATAATTACGTATCAAGTATGCCAGAGTTTTGTAAAGACTGAATAAATGACCATAAACAGAAAACCAACATTAGATGTAACAAACTACGACTGGTGACAAACTGAACAAAGAAACATCACAAGCTGTTGTATTTCAGTAGAAGTTGGATGGGAAGAAGATATAGGAACACCATAGAGAATAAACATCCATGCATGCACAGAAAGTCGTCTTAAGAATTCAACAGGAAACAGTCCAACCAATATCTTGGAGGTCCTAGGTTATTGATATGAATATCTTCAAGTTACAGCACATGGTCAAATGCCAATAATGACGACAATTTTGCTAGCTAAGGACAAAAAAATCGAACAAATAGAACTGTAAGTGATTTTTATTTTCTTCGAAGTTCAAAAGTACTTCTATTGAGATAAATCATCCCGTAAAAGAGGGGTAAAAAATGAACGACACAAGTCAACGACTACAGATCACCAGGTAAAAGCAACACGTACCACATTTAACATATTAATTGTAAAAGAAAATTGAATGGTCAATCATAGCACAAAATATGCACTCAGGATAAGCATATTAATTGTTGGAAACCAAAATCAGACAGAGAATATGTGAATGTTACTATTCTCACAACAATAAAGCGCAGAGGTAAAAGATTAAAATGGCAAAGTATGCCAAAAAATTGAGCCAGTACAAGATGAAAGCAGAGAAGATGCAAGCATAATAACCTCAACGGTATCTTTTCACTTTGGTGCTGAAGCACAATAACCACATCACTGCTTGTCCATACAAGACTATCATCCTCCATCATAAGGTGTTCATCTACATCAGCAAGTGATAGAACAAAGCTGCACAATAAGGCACAATAAGGAGAATGCTGGTCATCTGCAATCTACTCCACAAAATGAAGATATATCTTCATAAGTTAAGAAAAGGATAATAATAATAAATCTTCGTCATTATCAATCTGACTATCGAGAGGTATCAACCAAGTATATCTCTTACTCTGGACATAATGTTTAAGTTGCTCTTGGAATTAAATAAATAGATGGGTGTACTCACACTGGAACAACCCTGGTTCCGTAAGTACGGTACAGATCCCCTTGTTTCTTCCTTTCTAATCTCTTTTTCTTATCCTTCCCACGTTGTGAGCTATAGGATTGCCAGAGAGGTTTATGCTTTAATATTGAATCACCTGGACCGTCAGTCTCATCCATCCAGTTCTGGAAAACATAAACTACATTCAGAAAAGAAAAGGCTGGACAAAGAGGAGAAAGAAAAATCATTAACACATCAATGTGATACAAATTCATAAGGATATGACTCAAAGTAACATTCTGATATGAACAGTTGCCTAGCCACACAGAATAGTTCATAATACAAGCAGCAAAACCAACCTGACGAAGGAAAAATTTACTTGAAAGGGATGGATCGGACACCTCAAGTAAACCAGCCGCAAGAACATCAGCAGATCTTTCCATCTCCTGCAATCAGCATTCTGAAGTTTTGAATATTATTTGTAGAAATTGATGTCATTCAATAATTGAAGTAACAAAGAAAATTGAAAAGCACTCAAAGTGGCTGGTTGACAAAAAACTTAAATGAATATCAAATACGTGGTAGCCATCAATATTATCCAGATAAAGCTTTGAATAGAAATACACCTCCTTAAGTATAGCACCATCCAAATATGTCTTCGTGTGAACATGGAAGCGTCCATCCTTCTTGGTTTCTTGAAGGGAATGTCCTCTCATGGCTTTTGAAACAGCAATAGCCAGCTTTTCATGGCGATGTAATGCATGCGTACCCCCAACAATTACTACTTCCTGCCCTTGGTGCACCATTTTTTTAACCTGAAGATTATTATGCAATGCACACATAAGCCATATAAGTGTTATTGCTACGAGAAATTCTTGGGTGAGTATATTCACACTAGTGAATAATAAGCCTACTCTTTTTTGCCTTCTAACAAATGAAGAAACTATAGAAATCAACACGATTACTAGACGAAATCTGACCTCAGCCTCAATTGCTTCAACATGTATACTGTAATTGTGACCCTTCTCCATGATATAATATCTATTATGATTCTGAAGGACTATGATTGGTATAAGCAACCTAGTTGTCATATCAACGGTCTCATACCTGGACTCAAGACAACAAAATTATCAAATGAAGACAAGGTTAGGAAGCATTCTTTATAACCAAGGACACGAGGCAAAAAAGTACATTGAAAATTCATGTTAAGGAGACAAGGAGGATAAGAAAGACATAAATATAGTGATTTCCAGAAAGTTCAAATCTAAGTTGATACAACAAAATGACAAGAAAAGGTTTATACTGAAAACAACGTTGAAGGGAGGAAATATCATAGCTTTCTCATGCAACATGAAATAGAGTATTAAACATTCTGAATGGAAATCATTGAATTCAAAGTTTGAATCATCAATGTACTTTAAGTCGGTTACATACACATGATAAAGTGAATGAAAAGATCATATGGCATTTGGGATTCGCGATGCGCTATGTACATGGGGACAAAGCAGAATGACCCTTCATTTTAATCACTGTGTACAAGATGAACGTACCTGACATCTGGGGCTATAACATGCTCTACTGTAGATGCAATAACAGCAGCGAGTTGTCCTATAAAAATATCATGGGCTGACTGCTCACTTCCTGCACCCGATTTGGGTAACAATACATTTTGTAATCGGGGCAGCGTTTTAGGATTGACACTTCCTTCTTCAGTTTCAATCTTCCCATATGTGCAAGGCCCCGCAGAGAGGTCAACCACAACAAACCTTAATTTCAAATGAAAAAAGGTAAAAAGCAACAAGTCAATTGACATAATCCACTTTGAATGACTGAAACTATGACACCACACATGCCAAATATTGAGCAATAACCCAAAAAAGGCTCTCTCACCAATCTGTACCCCAAAAAACAAAAAGAAGAAGCTAGATGTGCGTAGAGAGTAATTTGAAATGTAATTTAAAGAAATTTTGGAAAATAGTTTTCCATTTTTTTGTGACCCTTAAAGCAAGAAACAGAATGCCAAGAATTCAAGGCTTGCATTGCACTGTAAATTTACACTTTCCACCTCATTATAAAGAAGAAAATGGCAATCCTGGAAATTTTGTTAATCGAAAGTCATTTTTTCTTACTTTATCACCGTTATTTCCCCTTGCTGTGTTCTGATTCTGTATAAAACCTTTCTGCTTTCCCTTCGATTCTTGGAGAATCTTCACTTCTCAAATAACAGGACATATCCATGTCTTCACTACTTTTAAGCACTAAAGCTCACTTTGCACTTAAAGAAGGATGAATTGAAAAAATCAACGCAATTGCCACCAAGAAATTGGAGTGAAATTACACTATAAAACTAGCTTTGATAGTATAATTAGCATAATCTGAAACAAAGGCTCTATCACTACATCAGATGTCGAGCACAAAAGGAAAAATTATGGCTTCCTAGCGAAACATAAACACAATTATTTGCTCCTGACCTCTAGCAGCCAAGTTAAGTTTGCACTTGAGAATAGGTATTCCTGCATCCCACGTTATACTAGAATAACTTGCATGAATTTCACTAGGGGAAAAAATAGACTAAAAAGTTAATGTGACACATTATGCCAGCTGGAAAGAGTAATAGATATGACGATCCAATTTTGGAGTAGCTCCCATGGTCATGAACCAATGAGCTTTCTAAGGAACATCAAAATACAAAAAAGCTACTCATAGATTCTCAATTGTGTTGATGTATTTCAAGATGGATCTGAGCAACCCATGGAACCAAAATGAACTCAATTGTTGAAGAACCGATTCTGAAGTTTGAGGTTTGTAAAATTGTAGTGAATTTACTGATGCTGATAGTGCTATTTTTGTTTGAAAAGATTGAAAGCAAAAGGAATTGAAAGAAATGAAAATGAGTTGCATAAAATGCCAACTTTCAAGAGGTTGGCTCCCTCCGACACTCTCTCCAATTTTCTAAATGCCCTGGAACTACCCTCCCTCCCATATTTATTCTAACCCACAATTTATTCTATATAATACCCCTATTCCCGTAACAGAGTACAATACATTGTTGATGTCCATAACCTGTTGTAGCACTGCTCTCTTCATCACCTGCAGGCCTACAAATTCTTCTATCGTCACTCGTAAGTGAAGTGTAGTCGGGGCCTATCAGCTACTTTACCATAAAACTATAAACATTTACTATATACATCCGCAAAAATCTTTACATTACGAGTCAAATTTAGCTGCATACTAAGGGTTCTTTACATCATCCTATATGAGTGAGGATGCAAGGAATTTCAGAAATCCTAGAGAAAGGTATAAGATATTCCGGCGAAACATAGAGTCAAAATTGTAATTAATCTTCCATACATAAGCCTAATTAGCTATACCTGCCAGATCCAAGCCAAACCTGAGATGCACCTCCTCCATTATAACGATAGCGATAAATGTAATCTCCCTCTTGTTTTTTAATCTCCTCATCATTTAATTGTGTGATTCTTCCATACATTAAACTTTCAAGGTCAAGTTCCTTGTTCCTGGGATCTATTCGTACCTGATAAAAAGCACAACGTAAACTGGCCCATTACACAATGCAAGTATCTCAGAGAAATTATGAACTACAAGCAGTTTATGGACTACTGGATTCTATTTCCAGATGAAATACAGAACACAAATTCTATCCTTTATGAAACATTGTCAGGAACTATCAAGATCAATAAACAGTACCTTATCAAAGTTAAGAACAAAGATTGCAGTTGGCCAAGGTCTGTCAATTCCTTCTACAGAATATCCCCCATTTTCTATATCAAACAGATAGGAATATAGCTTCTGAAACTCTGGCTCAACTGTTGTAGCTTCCACCTCAAATAAAGGAACTTCCCTTCCAAAATTAGCCTGTAAGCCGTCAGGTTAATGAAAATTTCATCCAAACACTAGAAAGCCAGAGACTCTCTAGGGGATTCAAAACCAGAATTTGGAATAAGAATAAAAAAGTGTCACCTCTCTAGCAGTGCCAGCAGGAACCATGGCTGATTTTAGTGTTTTCTCCATTGCTATCAATTCAGCCTGCCCAGCCTGCAGTGAGAAGTGAAATAAGATCTTGTGCAAAGTAGCAGAAGTTAAAAAAGTATCTTCCCATCTTTGTTTCCTCAGCGTGTTGCCTATCAGAGGCATTAACCTTTTTGGTTCTCTTGTAAGGACAGCGTCTTGCTTTTGACTTATATTATTTTACTCATTACCATCACTACTATATCAGTGTAAAGGATCAATCTTTACCAAGTCAAATTAGCAAAATTTGCTGATAAAACTGGAAACAATAAAAATATTGCTGGTAATGGTCATTGTACGGCTATATATCTCATTACTCAAGACCTCCAGTGTATAATACGATGAAATCATAAAAAAAAACTCTGTTGAAGACAACGGTTTCTCAACAGAAATAATTGAAGTCAATTATACCCCCCCGAATATCACTCAAAAAACTATCATCGCTGTTTGTGCCTATAATTAAAGAAGATTGTCATGTACACGGAACTGATAATAACCACAAGCATACTGGGAAGACTAGATCAAGCAATGAGCATAAATACCTCAGAGAAAATGATAAGAAGCTTACGGGAAACGCATTAAAGACAACGTGATGCTCAATATCAAGTGGCTGGCCTGTCTCTAAGCATGAGGGCCTGTGAGATGGAAAGCTTACTCCCAAAAACTCCTCCAGTTTCTGAGAATCTATAGTATACCTATAGCCTCCATCGCCATTGAAGCCAATAAGGACTACATTAACTTCAAGAGGGACTTGAAAAGGAACCTGCAATAGAGCAAATAATGGAAAAACTTTAGGGCAATCAACTCATATCAAAGTCACAAAAAAAAAATTGAGAGAACATCTTTTTACAAATCAAAGAATAAAGAGACGTGGGTAACATCCTCACAACATTCTACATGATGGAGTAGAAACCAATGGGCTTTGAGCACAAGCTTTATATTACGTGTCATTGCTAAGAAGCCACTGCATAACTCAATCAAAATGCAGGATGGAAAAATGAAAGAAAATTGGAAGGGCAAAAATAGATGTGAGATAATTACATCTGAAGAATGAAATGGCATTTCCAATCATTTGGTGACAACTATATTACTATTCAATTCTCCTGAAGACAAAATTTGTGAACTTGAAGCTAGAAAGAAATATATAAAAACAAAGACAGACCACCATGATGATAATGACGAGAAGATGTTGATAAGAGGAAAGGCCGAAAGGGATGAACTCCCTATCTGTTTTATTCGCATTTCATTATGTTTGAACAATAGCTTAGGTGAAGACTTATCTTGGTGAACGTTTTACAAAATTTTCAGAACATGACAGTTTTATTATGCTATGCAAAAGAACAATCCCAATTTTTCAAGTCTTTAAAAATATTCCAGATTAAATGAGCTAAAAATGAATTTAAGAAAATTCAACATATATAAATTGACTTATAAGGAGAGCAAATTTCGCAGTCCTGATAGCATCTAGGAGTCAATGCACAGCAATTTGAAAGTTGAAAAACAAAAAGCAGGAAAAATCTGAAAAATTCCCATTTCAGATTAAAAAGTAAACCAAAAGAAACAGAAATTTCAGTAATTGAATGACACTTAAAATATATGTTTTATGTACCTCAGCACGGGAATGAAGCATTTGACGGACATCGGATCGGACGGAATCTTTGACATCCTGAAAGGCTCCATGGTGCCACTGAGGATGCCCTGGGTCTCTCCTATATGCCTGTGGCGCCGATTCTGATTCTTTAACTATCAAACTCAACAAAATTGCTATGAAATAATAGTTCTTAATCCGTACCATCCTGTAAACAATTCAAATAAAAAAAAAATGATTCAGTTGAATCGTCTTCTCTGTTTTTCCTTGTGTTTATTATATGCCCCCGTTTGATTCCCATATTTTCACCATAAAAATGAAAAATATGACCGTTATCCATCACATTCAGCCACCATAACAGCTATATTTTTCATTCTCATTTTACAAAAAATGATATTTTTAAGGGTTTGGGGAAATTGTACTCCGTGTAACCTTTTAATAGTCGTTGAAAAAATATCACTTCTGAAATTTGAGTCATGCTACAGAACGATCGCATATTCACATGCGAAAAAATATTATTTTATTTATACAAGTCTCGCACATTCAGATACGATCATCTATGTAGTCATTCATACAAATAGAGTATCATTTTCCTTGAAATTTTTTAGCCTTTGGACAATTTAAATTCGATATGATTTGACAAGATGAAAAAATTGTACAAATATATCCTCTTTTACTATAAAAGAGGTAATTTCACAATTAATGCTCATTGGACGTATTTTTCTTTCTTATTTTATCTCTGTTTTCTTTTATTAATTTCAATGCTATCATATTACATTATTCAAGTTGAGGGTTTTATGGTAAAAGTCATAGTCATCTTTATTGATTAATTTTTTCCCCTTTACACTTATTAAATATTTTATCCCACAAGTATTGTTCATTCAGGACGTATTTTTCTTTCCCATTTTATCCCTGTTTTCTTTTATTAATTTCAATGTTATCATATTACATTATTCAAGTTGGGGGTTTAATAGAAGATGGATATGTAATAGAAAGTTAGGAAAAAGGGCAAAAAAAAAAAGGCTCAATACCGGATTTCATAATCATCCGACAATATACGGTAAGTGATGAGATTCGGTATGAGCCATATACGGTAAGTTGAAGCTCGTACCGGATTTTATCCATGCACTTACCATATTTGGGCTTCATATATTGATATTCGGTATGAGCCATTGATTGATAAACTGCGCATCGTATTTTGTTTTTTTTTTTTTTTTTTTGGTCGCTGCTGAAAAACTAATTATTTCCATTTTCATTCATTACATTATTATTTAATTATAATTATAATTTAATTATTAAATTGACGATATTAATTATCCAACCGTTGCCACAATTTGTGTGAGAAGGAAGTCAAGTATGGCGGCTTGTGTGGGTGTTAAGTTGGATAATAAAAAACAAAATGAGGGATAAATAATGTTAAGTTAGGCGAATGTTTATTTGCAAGTAAAGAGGAGAATGTTTGTTTGCAAGTAAAGAGGAGAATGTTTGTTTAATGATGAATAATCTAATCTAAAAATGGAAAAAATTAGAAGAGGTTTGAGTGAAGCCTGTTGGGGAGTGAACTTTGAGAAAGGAAAATGAGGAGTTAGAGATGAGAGAAATGACAGAAAGCATGGTTCTAGCGTGCAAAAATGGAGAAAGCATGAAAAAATAAAATTTGCTACATACACACGGAGCTGTGGACAAAAAAAATAAAAAAAATTTGCTCCATGCACACGGAGCAAAAGCTCCTTGCATGGAGCTTCTCCATGCACACGGAATTTTGTGTGGAAAAAAAAAAAAAAAAAACTTGCTCCATACATACGAAGCAAAAACTCCATGCACACGGAGACATGGTCTTTTTTTTTCGGGGGCAACCACAGACTTTTTTTATTATTTTTTTTCTTTTTGTTTTCATTTATTGCAGCCAAATTCTCGGGGTAATTGCTCGTCAAGTCTTTCAATTTTCATCTTGTACTTTTTAGTCCTCATAATTTGACTTTTCTATCAATTTCATCCTTAAAAATTGCAATCCTAGGTCCTTAAACTTTTGACACTTCTACACTTCGATCCCCAAAGTTATCTTTTTGTGTAGTTTTGGTCATTTCTTAGTATTACGGTCATAACTTTGACTACGATTTTCAGAATCGCGCTCATGACCCCAACTCGAAAACCTTTATTCAGTGCGCATATCGTGGCGACCGAGCTCCGCTGGGTGCAAGCTGTTTTCGAGGCCAAAATCCGATGTTTTCCATTTCAAATCGTCAATTTAAGTCATTTTCTTCTTTTTACGACAATATTTCGTTTTTCCATAATTACGTATTTTAATAATAAATTATGGATTTAATATATTCCAGCCATGAAATTTAAAACAATGAAAAGATATATTCCAGTGAAAATTTCAAGGTAATAAACTACAATCTCATATGTGATACAATGATGAGTAAAAATAAAAAATAGAAAATAGAAAACATATTTTAATAAATCTTTTAGTGAAGCATGTTGGGGAGTGAACTTTGAGAAAGGAAAATGAGGGGTTAGAGATGAGAGAAATGACAGAAATTATGGTTATGAAGTGCGAAAATGGAGAAAGCATGAAAAAAAATTCTTGTTACATGCACATGGAGCTTTGTGTGGAAAAAAAAAAATATTGCTCCATGCACACCTTTGTGTGAAAGAAAGAAAGAAAGAAAAAATTCATTCAACAATATACGGTAAGTGATAAGATTCAGAAAGAGCTATGTATGGTAAGTTGAAGCTCGTACCGGATTTTATTCATGCACTTACCGTATTTGCCTTAACACTTACCGTATTTGGGCTTAGTATATTAATATTCGGTATGAGCCACTAATTGATAAACTAAGCACCGTATTTGGTTTTTTGTTTTGTCGCTGCTGAATAACTAGGGGAACGTTCTCTTTGCTGTTTTTGTGCCGTTTTCTGTTTTTGATTTTCCAAATTATTGAAAACGCGTTCTCTTTCCCATTTTCGAAAACGAGTTTTTGAAAACGGCTGAAAATTTTGTGAAGAAAATATAAAACAACTTTTTTACATTTTGGCTGTTTTCTTCACAAATCTGCTAAAATTCAAAAAACATGGGTTGGAAAATATTTTTTCAAAACAACAAAAAGAAGAAATTTTTAACAATCTCAAAATGGACACCCAAAACACAAAATACAAAATGAATTCAAAACTCAAAACACAAAACTGAAACACGAAAAGAACGCCCCCTAATTATTTCCATTTTCATTCATTACATTATTATAATTATAATTTAATTATCAAATTAACGACATTAACATTTTGATTCATTACATTATTATTTAATTACAATCATATTTAATTGTTTTGGAGCTCCATGTTCACTTCAGCACCATTTTACAAATTTACTTGTATTAAATTATTCAAAGTGAAAGAAATCATTTTCTTCTTCTTTTTGGCAACAAACAACTTCCAAACCATCAATTTAAGTAATATTTCATCCCCATTTAATAAAAAAAATTTTGATATAGAACGCGCATTCAATGAATTAAATAACAGTAATGTCAAGATTAAAGTAATTCTTCTTCAAATATGATATTGAACTCTCCTGAAAGTTGATATTTCTATTCTGTAGAGGTAATTGTGTCAGTTTTCATCACTTTTCTGGAAAGTTTTATTTTTGTGCTCAAATATTGTTTCATCAATTTAAGTAGCATCGCGGAGTCCTATTTTTTTTATTTTTAAATTTCTGAGAAATATTTCCTCCCCATTTAATATTTTTTTTTTTGATATAGAACGTACATTCAATGTATTAAATAGTAGTAATGCCAGGAATAGAAACATTATTATAGAAGTCCAGCAGCATTATGAGCTCCTACACTCTATGTACTCTGGAACGTTGTAGAAGGCTCACAAATGGGGCGGCACATAGACTTGCTAGGCATGCATGGAATATTCAAGATGTCCAACTATGGTGGCAAAATTGTCCTGATTTCATTGTAAATGTTGTTTACCACGACAAACATTTTTCTAATCGGGTTTGAGGGTTTATGCCTCTATTCCAATGAAGAAATTTTTTCTATGAAAAAAAAAATAGCAATAACTCTCCTGAAAGTTGATATTTCTATTCTGCAGAGGTAATTGTGTGAGTTTCTATCACTTTTCTGGAAAGTTTTATTGTTGTGCTCAAATATTGTTTTCTTCACTTTCGTCTTTATTGTTTTTTTTCGACTTCCTTACCCACCATTTGAATACTCTCTTCGCTTCTCAAAAGCTAATTCAACTCACATCTTTCTCTTGAATTCTTAATACTTAACACACTAATATTACCTTCAATAAAAGTCAAGTTATGCATCGCACGACCGAAAACTAGTATATATATCCACCACTTTGTCTCTCACTCTTTTGCTTTTCTCTCTTTCTACTGTCTCCCTCACGCCGCCCTCTCGATTTTTAAAAAATCTTCTCAAAAGTTTCTACAGATTTAAAAATTAGTTCAACAAAAGTAAAGAAATCTTCATAAATCTCAACCTGAGGTAACTTCTAAGTTTCTATTTAGGTTTTGATCGATTTCAATTGATCCAAACTCCGATCAATTTTCTGGGATTTTGTTTACAAATCGATGATGAAATCTTCATTTGCACCAGTCAGATCTCAAACGTATTCATCATTTTTGCTGTAGCCTATTGTTGTGGACTAACTCTTGACATTTTTTTTTAATTAGGGTTTCATTGTGTATGTAAATAAGTGGATTTAGAAGAATTTGGTAGATAAGTGAATTTATAAGAATTTGGTAGAATTATTTTTTCAATTTTATGAAATGAATAAGGATCTGTTTGATTACAAAGGTGAATTTGGGTGGAATGAAAATGAATTACAAGAATTGAATTGCCTAAAATTTGTTTTACCGGGAATTGTAGATTAATTGTGTTTGATTGGTATAAATTTTCACATAGAAATGTAATATTTTTTGTGTCCGTTTGACTTTATTTTTCATGAAAATTTTCAATTAAAGTGATACCAAATACCATTCGTTTGATTTTGTTTTCCATGTAAATTGTCAATTAAAGGGATTTTTTTTTTTTTTTTACCATTGGATCTAAAAAAAATTCCTATTGCCAAAAAAAAAAAATTAAAAAAATAGGGGCCAAACACATGGAATTGTCTTTCCCAACAAAAAAAAGTGGGAAAAGCAATTCATCCAAAAGAAGGCAAATGGGCACGTGAAATGATGCTGACAGTTTCATTTGACAAGAAAATAATGCTGTCAAATAGGGCAAAAAGGGTGGAAATGGAAAACACTTTCCATTTTCTAGGAAAAATGTCTTGTATCAAACAGAGCTAAGAGTTTCCATTAAGAAATGTTAAGAATACTAATAAATCACCTACTCATTTTATATAATTGAACAAATAATTCTATAAAAAAATTTCAAAACCCACTTATTTACCATAATCAAAGTTGGACGTGTCGACAAATGGTTGCAAAGTTGATCTGTCAAAAAGTAGTCATCTGTCAAAAAATACTGACTTTAACTATCGAGAGCGACAGTTCATATTAACAGATGACTCAATTGATTTGTAGCAATTTAGTCATCTGTCGAGAATAACTGAAACTAATTATCGAGAACGATAGTTCATCTCGACAAATGAGTTACATAACTGATCTGTCGAGAATTAGTCATCTCTTAAGAATTCATAACTGTCGAGACTTTAATTTTGACAAATTAAACAATTCACTTAAAATATAGTATTTTTATTTGTATTATGTACGAAGTATTGCTAATTAAAAGTGCTTATCTTCTAGTTTTAGTCCATAATTAAAAGTGCGTATTTTCGCACGGAGAAGAAAAACAAAAAGTCCAATTTCTCGATTCTATAATGAGAGAGATAAATGAGCACACATGCACATACAGAATACAAGTATATGAAACCATAACATACATGAAATGACTACTTTTATGAAGTAATTGTTTGTTCAACTTTTTTTTGTCTTAATTATGATAGAACTACTTCCACCAAAATGTAAGGATCCAGGAAGTTTTATCATCTCTTGCATTATTGGTAATACTAGGTTTGAAAAATCAATGCTAGATTTAGAAGCATCTATTAATGTCAAGTCATATTCTATTTATGCTTCTTTAAATTTAGGATCACTTAAAGAAACTGGTATTATTATTCAACTTACTGATAGATCTAATGCATTTCCAAAGGGTGTATTGGATGATGTTTTGGTGCAGGTAAATCAGTTGATTTTTCCAGCAGATTTCTATGTTCTTGACATGTAAGATGAATCAACATTTTTCGCCGCCATTGCTCTTGGGAAGACCATTGATGAGAACTGTGCGTACAAAGATAGATGTATATGATGATACTTTGACAATGGAGTTTGATAGTGAGATTATTCACTTCAATATCTTTGAAGCAATGAGATATCCTAGCGATGTGCACTCTTGTTTTTCAACTGATATAATGGATTCATCAGTACAAAAAAATTTCGAATTATTAATTGAAGATGCATTGGATACTACTTTGATCAAAATCATTGATATTAACAATCTCACCGGGTTGAGCAAGAATCTACAATTGTGTGAGGATATTGTAGAAACCATGGCATCACTTGAGTCACTACCGAGTATTCCATCAAGCTATAATTTCTCATATATTACTCTTCCGATATCTAAAGAGAAACTTTTACCTTCGGTGATGCAGGCCCCCACTTTAGAACTCAAACTTCTTCCCGAGTATTTGAAGTATGTATATTTGGGAGAGGAAGAAACACTACATGTGGTCATTGAAAGAGTCTCACAACACTTCTTATACGTGTGCTCAAGGAGCACAAAATAGCTATTGGTTGGACAATAGCCGATATCAAGGGAATAACCCCTTCCATGGGCATGCAACGGATATTGCTCGAAGACGGAGCAAAGCCATCAAGAGAACTACAACGTCGCTTGAATCCTCCAATGATGGATGTTGTGAAGAATTTTTTTTAAAAATTGCTAGACGTTGATGTTATCTTTCCCATCTCAGATAGCAAGTAGGTAAGCCCGGTCCAAATTGTTCCAAAAAAGTCCGAAATCACAGTGGTGACAAATAAATAGAATGAGCTTGTACCAACTCGGGTCCAAACGGGTTGCAGAGTTTGTATTGATTATAGAAAACTTAATTGTGCAACCCGAAAAGATTACTTTCCTTTACCCTTCATTGATCAAATGTTGGAAAGATTAGCACGTCATTCTCATTATTGTTTTCTTGATGGTTATTCAGGTTATTGCCAAATTGATTGCTCCGGAGGACCAGAAAAAGACAACATTCACTTGCCCATTTTGCACATTTGCTTACCATCGCATGTCCTTCGATCTTTACAATGCTCCTGCAACCTTTCAAAGACGTATGATGAGTATATTCTCCAATTATATTGAAAGCATCATAGAGGTCCCCATGAAAATTGAATTCTATCAAACATGCCCTTAGTGTTACCATGGCCACCCATATTGATTTTATTTCATCATGGCCACGTAAATTGATTTTATTTCACAATGACCATTTAATTTCATATAACGTTTCACCATAACCACTCAACTTCTTTTCACAATTTTCACTAATTTTAAAGGGGGTAAAATGACAACTATGCAATATATATATATATATATATATATATATATATATATATATAATAAATTTTACAAAAATAAAAATAAATGTTTTTTTTTAAATTTTAAAAATGCTTTTTTTTTAAATAAGTTTTTTTTTTATTTTATTTTTCTAAGTAAGATTTTTTTTAAAATAAGTTTTTATTTTATTTTAAAAAAGTTTTTTTAAAAGTAAATTTTCATTTTATTTTATCTTTTTAAGGAAATTTTTTAAAATAATTATTTATTTTATATATATATATATATATATATATATATATAATGCGAGATTACCATTTTACCCCTTTAAAATTAGTGAAATTTGTGAAAAGAAGTTAGGTGGTTATGGTAAAACATTATATGAAATTGGGTAGTCATGGTAAAATAAAATCAAATTTGGTGGTCATTGTGATACTAATTATAAAATTAGGTGATCAATGTGAAACAAGAACAAATTGAGTGGTCATGATGACACTAAGTATAAAGTTGGGTGACCATTAGTGGATTTAACCCGTTTTCTAAAACATTGTTTGATTTTGCTAAACATCTGATTTATTTATTTATATTTTTTTTTTTTGAGATTTCGATAAAAGTAGATAAATGCCTGAATCAAAAATTGACAAAAAGTTTTGCATACTATGAAATGTGTAATTAAAATCAAATGTTAACCTTATGTCAAATTTTCATGAACTTTTTTTAGCTAAGGGTGCATTTGATAGAAAGATGAAATTTGGGTGGAAAGAAAAATGAATTACATGGAATTGAATTGCCTAAAATTTATTTTTACATATTGGGGACAATTTGTTTAGATTGCCAAAAAAAAAAAATAATAATAATAATAATAAATTTTGGCGTTCGTTTGATTTTGTTTTACATAGAATTTGTCAATTAATGGGATACATTTTTTTTTACATTCCATCTTAGAATTTGTTTCTATTGCTAAAAATAAAAAAAATGGTGGAATTGCTTTTCCCACCAAATTGGTGGGAAAAAGAATTCCATGAAAATAAGGAAAATTTCAAAAGGTAGAAAGTATTTTTCATGAAAAATTTGGCCAATCAAACAAACTAAAAGTGGAAGTTAGAAAATTTGGCTCTATCAAACAGCCCTTAGTATAAAGGTGATGCCATTGCTGCCTTGATATCCTTGCTCCACTAGGAAATTGTGCAGAGATTTCTAATTCCATTGCAAAAATGTTCAAATGTTATATAGTTCGTGTTGGCATAATTATTTCAGAAATTCGATGATATATCCCTCTGCGCGTATAAGGTAAATTTTCGATATGGGAAAGACAGAGTTATCAAAATGAAGCAATCTACATGAATGATTTAGCTTAAATCATGGAGCTCATGTCCAAAATTATGGTTGTTAGATACGTAGTCTCCTTGAGTGTTCTCATTGGGGGAACAAAATGATCCATTGACTGACATTGAATTGTTTTGAGACCAAGGAAAACTAGAGTTAAAACTTTAAAAAAAATATAACAATATTGTGTGATCATCTTCGTGGAATGGGCAAATAAAGACTCATGAGAAAATAACGTCTTTCTGATTCTCGAATATATTGAACTTATCCATTCATTAGCTTCAATTTTTTCTGCACATGCTTAGCCCCAAGCCTTCCCAAGTCACCCATCCACTGCTAATGGAACATGTCTTGGATTAGTTCTGGAGCAAGACACTCAACCAGCACGTGAACCTTCAAAGAGAAAAGGGTAAAAATATAACACCAGGTAAACTCTGAAATATGAAGGGATTCAATTATGTTGAGGTTATATTTAAGGATCTTCAAGAGAAGGCTTTGATTAGGAATACTCTTGTTCCCGAATGAATCTACACGGTATGATCAAAGTCAGAGATTGCTGATTGCTTATTAATCTTTCTATGCACTAATTGATATTGCGCAACTTCCACAGGTCTCTACGACTTAAGCCAAAACATCAAAGCCATAAATTGAGTACAAGGCCTCTTAATATGGTATACTTGAAACAAGATGCATAAGTTCAGTTACTGAAGTTGTGGTTGAATAGAATATAAATTAGCAATGTGCAATTGTCACCTCGGCCAGCATCTACATTGAATTTAATTTTCAAAATTCATGTATGCGTTTATATGCACCATAGATATATGTGGAGAGAAGAAGAGCAAGCGAGGCTCGATAGACTGTTTTGCTTCCCTAAGAAGTTTCGACCTGTCTGCAGGAGACACCTAAAGAGATATCAGTTGCCTTTCATTTTGAACTAAAATCTACTACCAGTGTGCTTAAACCTTGGGAGTTGGAGTGGGAGTGGGGGGAACGAATAACTGCAACAAGATCAATCCACTGGACTGAATGGTTATTATTTATGCAAGTCAGAATTTCATCAGCATATCTGGACCTGAATGCCTATTGAGTAATTTGTAGACAGGCATATACATGCATTCTGCAATGAAATACACGCTCTTTCCCTTGCTCTCTCTCAAATAAGTGCATTCAACAATAAATAATTGTCGTGAAAAGTGTTGCATAATGGTTATGCTGAATCTTTTACTGAATTTCTCAATGTCCTCCTTATTTCCAGCCTGCAATGACAGTCACTACAGCCTTCAAACTTTGAGAAAAATAAGTGCAGAAAAGAAAAATGGATAAAAGACTTCGATTTTGCAAGGAAGATGTAGTATAGAAAGAAGAAGCTATTATACAACCTCTAAAGCATCCCTCAAGCAGGTGCATTTTTTGAGCATCTGCAATTAGATCACAGTTAGCAAAAATCAAGAAAATATGAGTGCAAGGTGAACAAACCTAACCGTTTTGCAAGCTGATAAGTGCATTTTACACACTTATTGAGGCCACAAAACATGGCTAAACGTATATATTGAATATTGACTTAATTCGATACAATTTGTGTTTGTAGGACTACACTGATGGATGAAACAAAAAGTAAGCGAAAATGAGCGAAAATGGAATAAAATGGAAGGAAACGAAAGTTCAGGGACCTGAGTGCAATTATTCAAAAGTTGACCCGAAGAGCAAACCGAGTATCAAAGGGAGCCAAGTACGAATTGAGTAATGATCCGAGGCATAGAAAGAAGAAGAAAGTTGAAATGAGCTCAAGAATGAAGGAACAAAATTCAGAGACTAAAATGCAAGTTTTGAAAAGTAGATTACACTATGTGGCCGCATAGTGTAACACCTATGCGACCGCATAGGTTTGGACAGAAACCCTTGTTCCCACGATCGCTATAACTATGCGACCGCATAGAATTACTCTATGCGGCCGCATAGTACACTTCTGGGCGCGATTTTCTGCTTTCCTTGTTTGATTCAACTCTTTATGGAAACCAATATAGGACCCCTTTAAAACCCTAAACACGACCAGAAACGGGGGTTACGCATTATTCTACCATTATTGACATATTGAAGAGCAAGAAAAAGGTGAAGAACGAGAAGATTGATTCCAAGATTCGAGATTTCACTTCAAGATTCAATAGGGTAATGTCTTCTCCAATTTATTTTCTTTCTCCTCTTAATTTTCTTAGTTTTATCATGTTAGGCTAGATTTTATAGTGCTAGGTAAACGATGAACCATGTGATTTGATATTTTAATTTCTAATTTTATATATTTGACGTTAAAACGCGTTTTGGATTGATGAATGGTTTATATACATTAAATTGAGTCTACAATTATTATGCATGTGATTTGTTGTGGTTTATTTAATCCATTCGAAAGAGGATAAATAGATTAGACAAGGTATAAATCATCGTAGGATCCGATAGGGGATAGAGATATACCACTATACTTTATGTGAATCTCTAAGTATTCATAGAACTCCATGTATTTTTGTATATTTGCTCCCGTCATAGAGATATAGTCGGTGTCGTATATGAAAATATGTTCAAGCTTAATCGAAAGAGAGTCTTGAATAAAATAGGAATATTGATTCGTCATAATTCAAACGTGTTGACAAATTATAGAACTAGGGTTGAAATAGATTATTACATGAGGATTCGCGAACCTAGTACGCTTTTTATTTAATTGTTACAACAACTTTGCATTTAGTTATCTCATAGCACGTAGTTAACTTTGCATTTAATTAAATATTTCATTTTATTTTGCATAAGTAGCTTACTTAGTTTAGTTGCAATCTAGTTACAAACATTCAAACACGTATTTTGTTTCGGTTAAGGTCGAATTATATAGAATTAAACTGTTAAATCTCCGTGGGAACGATACTTGGACTTCAAAATCCACTTTATTACTTGAAACGAACTGTATACTTGCAGTACTATAAGTCGAACACATTTTCGCGTGTCACAAGCTCTTGTTTCTTCAATTATAAAAAAATCAAAGCTAATATATTCAGCAAAGGCCGATGTTTTAACCTCTGGTTTACAAAATTCTAGTATTTTTTATGAATTGCATTCATTATATTGAGATCTAATTATATTCCATCTTGTGTTTTAGACTAAAGTCCAAGTTAGATTAATACATTGCTACACGTAGTATTAGCAAAGTTCCTGGTGTTGTAGATGTAAGTATTATGCCCTAAATCCAATCAACTTTGGACATAAGTACTCTTGATATATGTTTAATGCATTTATTATGACAAGATCTATTATATTAAATAATAGAGTCCGTAGATTCAAATCTCGGTAATTTGTTAATCACAAGGAGTTGTGATTGTGAGATACAAATTACATATGATCGAATCTTAAATCATCCATGGTTGTAAGTAATAACGAGATACGGATAACGTTGTTACGGATAGACCATCACGTGTGCCATTCCTTACTTGTGAAGTAAGTAGCTAATCTCACAAGTTAAAGTGTGGTGACACTTAAATGAACATGTGAATGTTTTGTTATGGAACAAAACATTAGAGACTCGCTGAGAGATTTCACATGGATAACTATCTGAGTATCAGTGGTTAATCTCTAACGTTCGGTAGTGGAATTGATCCTTCGACTTGAGATCATCATAGTAAAATGTCTGTTATATCCCTTCATGAATGAGTGTTTGAATATTTTTACTTGTCCTATCCGGTTCCAATTGTTTGAGCACTTTGAATTTTTCAAGAAATAACATGATGTTCCTTGTTTGTGGGGCGACTCCCACATACAAACAGTGGAGTGCATTCAAGTCAAATTTGGCCATACATGAGTGAAACCTAATTTTTTTTATGGAAAATTTTCATAAATGTCACTATTTTTTAAAATGCACAAAAAAAATTTATTGACACTAGATTTGTTAAGAAATATTATTTTTTGGTGTAAAAAGTCCAAATTACCCTTAGACTTACCTTTATAGGAGCATTTAATGATCATTAATGCTTGTTTTCAATGTCATTAATTTCATGATATGATGATTTAATTTTTAAATATCTTACATGTCTTTCATTAAATGTGATTTGACTATATATAAAATTGCACAAAAATTGATAATTTTATATACCTTATATGTCATTCATTAAATGTGATTTGATTAGATAAAAAATTGCACAAAATGTTGAGAGATCAGTTATTACAAATTGTTTATATTTTTATCTAATAACTTACTCTTTTTTAAACGTTAAATACAATATGATCATATTTACTTGAAATTTTTTAAACTACTACTAATGATGATGTGTTTGATTTTTGAAATACTTTTTGAAGAGAAAAAATACGAATATCCTTTAGACAAATATGAAAATTTTCATATTTAATGAAGTATTAAATTATTTATTTTTGGGAAGATGTTATGATGTTGTAATTGAGAATTAATTATGACCATTAATGCTTCCAACAATTTCTTCCAAGGTACCAAATACATGTTTTCAAACTTTTCAACAGTTTCAACAGTTCAACTGTCGAACTCGACATTTCAAACCCGTCGAGTTAGACATTTGAACTGTCGAACTCGACATTTTGAAACTGTCGAGATAGACAATTTAACTGTTAACACCCTTAATTTCACCTTTTGCTATTGCATGGATTTAAATATTCGAAAGTGCTAATTTCATGCTATTACATATTGACATATTGATTGTGTAAAATTTTTTATCGTTGCAGTCCCAACATTTCAAGTATGAACAATAATTTGAGATCCTTATACTTTTGTTTTCATTATCATTTTCAGACATTAGTGCTTCTGACGTTCACAAGCAAAGTACAAATCCTTATCTCCAAGTATTGCATAACATCCCGATAGTTCAATTGTCGATCCTGGGAGATGGTTGGTGTAATTCTCGACAAATTGTTGCAAAGTAAAAAATTTCACTTCTCCGAAAATACGATAAATTATTATTTTCAGGCATACAGTCATACTTTGGTGATGCTGGAAGTTGCTCTGTCAAGGGCCGCTAATACGGCATCGTTCGAGTATGTCAAGAATCATATGAAGGTTGTGAATGATCAATAGATGATTCGTCGCTCTTTAGATAGTAAGAATTTATGATCTACATTTCATCCAATTAAGTTGATAACGAAATCATTGGCCAAGGTGTACCTATAAGTCGAAAAGAAGTTTTCGACTTACATTGACTTAATAAGTGGAATGAAAGATATGATCGATAATCGAGATTGACACAATCCATATCTCGTAATTGATCGGATCATATTGACGAAGGGATTATAGTTTCACGATAAACGAACGAGTTTGATTTTGTCATACCACGTGACATTTCCCGTCACATGTATTACCCTGACACATTGCTAGATGTCAATCTGGAACGACGGATGTGAATTAGTGATAAATCAAAAGGGGTGTTTTGATTTATCATTTTTTATTAGATCAAAATAATAATTCATATCGTTAGGTGTCGTGACTGGGAACCTAATGGGTCACACACAAAAGGAGAATTAGAAGATTGAGATCTACAAATGAATTAATTGACAAACGTTGGATAATTAATTAATTGGATTGCTTATTAATGAGCCTGAATTAATGAATTAAATTAATTAATTCATGGATCGAATTTAATTAATTGGATTAATTAAATATTGGGCCAGGTTAAGTTGTAGGACGGGCCAAACCCTTTTGAACTTATATAAATAAGCTGCTATGGTTTGAAAACAGTTAATGAATTTTCATTATTCTTGCTAGCACAAGAAAAGTAAAACCCTAATTCTCTCAATATTATTCTCTGTGTGATACTGTTGGAGGCTGGATAATTGGACAGCTGTGGGAGACAGATTATGATTGCTGGAATTACAAGAATAGCAAAGGAGTTTGCAGATCTGGCAAAATGTATAATTCCTATCACAGTTTCTATCTAAACACAAAGCAGATTCTTGGTAGGAATTGAAATTTAAGTTTTTTTTTTCCGATATGCATGTTAAGTAAATTCCTAACAGTAGTATCAGAGCCTACTTTGTGCTTGTTAGAAGCTGTTTTATTTGATTGAACAATCAAAAGTTGATTGGAATTACTTTTCTTGAATCTAGCAGTTAGGGAATTATTATTTTTTTATCTTCAAAAATATGTTTTTGAAAAGAAAATAATTTTTGAATTCGAAAAAAAATAATAAAAAAAAAATGTTGAAAACATGGCGGCAACGGCCACAGCCGGCGAGACAGCAGCTCTTATCGCTGCCCACAACAGCGACAAGCGCCGATGCTCGTTATTACAGCGTCGGGCACTGCTGCTTCGAAGCAACAGCGTCGCGACGCTGTTGCAGAAGCAGCTTACGACTGCTGTAATTCGCAGCGCACCGTCGCTGTTTTGACAGCGGCGGTGCACGTAGGTATCTCCATGGAGGAGATGATCATGGATGGGGGGGTCGCCGCAAGAAGAAAGGGAAAGCCATTTCTTCTAGGGTTTCAGTTGTGGGATAATTTTTGGGGACGGGGGCCTCTCTTGAAATTGATGAAATTGGAGACCCCTGTATGTAATTTAATTTTTTAGGGTCTAGATTGCAATTTAAATTGAAGGGCCTGTCTGCAATTTCGAAATTGGAAGGTCTTGATTGTAATTTTAAAAGTAGGGGTCAATATGCAATTTTCCAAATGGTTTTGAATTTAAATTTGAAAATGAGTTTTAAATTTGATTTTTAAAATGTTTGACCCAGAAAATTTTAATTTTGACCCGAATTAAAATTTTATTTAAAATTGACGACTTTTATATTTTCGTTAAAATTAAATTTTGACCCTTAATTGAATTTTATTTTATTTAGGAGTTTTATCCTAAATTAAAATGTTAATTCAATTTAAATTAGAGTTTGACTTTAATTTAGTATTTAATTAAAAATTGATTTTAATTAAATAATTCTCCCCAATGTGCTCTTGAAATTAGAATTGGATTCTAATTTGACATTTAATTAGAATTTGATTTTAATTAAATTGTCTCACCCTAAATTTCTTCTTGGAATTAGAGTTAAGACTCTAATTTTGCTGTTTAATTAAAATTTGATTTTAATTAAATTTTTTGCCCTATAATTATGGAATTAGAGTTTGACTCCAATTCGGTATTTAATTAAAATTTGATTTTAATTAAATAAACCCGCTAATTAAATTAATTGATCAATATGATTAATTAGTTATTTAATTATTTTCGATCCATTTGTCTAAATAATTTAGATGACTTTTAATTGCTAGATTTTTGAAATATACTTACATATAATATTAGATATTATATAGGAAACATTTATATGATGAATGTTTAATAGTGGATGATTATGGACTCGACCATATGGATGTGTTGAATGGTTTATTTAACTCTTGTTGTTTTATGGGCCTGCGAGCTCTTAATTATTTTGGACTTGCGAGTCCGTTATTATTATTATTATACATATGGGCCTGCGAGTCCAATTTTATTTAGGTCCGCGTGCCAACTAGTATAAGATACATGTTGTAGCTGGTCTAATTGAAGACACAAGAAGAGGAGGAAATCATGGTGATGACGCATTGATAATGATTCAATGCAAATACCCCCTAGAAATTGACCAACTAGTCTTCATTTTGGCTCAGGAAGACTAGATAGAATTAATCCATAATCATCCACACTATTATATTTATGTTTATTTGCATGTTGATGCATAATTATTATATTGATGAGACATATACATGATAAATCCCTCACTAAAATATTAAGTCAATTTTATTATTTGTCTTCCATCATTATAGTGAAAAACGAGAGTCCTAAATCGTCTCAACTTGTTGAGTACATTCAAAGCTGGTCTATTAGGGATATATTTGACACTATGAAATATTCGATATTTCTGAATGATGGGTTCGACTTAACTAAAATTATCTTTTGTTGAGTACACTCAAGGAAATAAATTTTAGAGGCATGTTAAGCTAACATATAAGATGTGCGAAGACAAGGAGTTATCAGCTTAATGATCTGGGAGTTGTATGGAGATACAATTGATAACAGTATCTACTCAAATATTTTATTAAGGTTTGTTGAGCACACTCAAGGTCTTAATATAACAAATGAGATCCCAGCCCACTGAGAGTCAAGTATGGATTCCATAAATTTATGCAAGAGGGTCATAATTTTAGTTAAACAGTGAGAGCACAATTAATTTGATAAAAGACCATATTAAATTAATTGATGCATTTTATATATATATATATATATATATATATATATATATATATATATATATATATATATATTATTCTTTTACTTTTCGTCATTTATATTTATTGAATCATGAGTAACCATACGTGACATACTAGATGTCAACAACCAAACCAAGTTTTCTTAATTGACACTGCAATCTGAGAATTGTTCTCAGCATGAGAAAATTGGTTATGTCCTTAAGTAGCCTTTTCCAAAGACACCTGTTGATGACTCAACTAAGGAAGAGGTGGCTGCTATAATAAATACGAAGATGACGATAGTACTGCAACATGTTTGATGCTTGCGACTATGTCACCTAAGTTACAAAAGCAACACAGGAGTATAGATGCTAATATATGATTTTTCATTTCAAATAGTTGTATGATAATAATCATGTGTGGAAGGATATGAGACTTCCAAACATCTATACCAGTGCACAATGACAGAGGGATCTTCAGTCAGTGCTCAAGTGCTGAAAATAATTGTCATTGAGAAATTGTCTCAAATGGGTTCAGCCGTGAACCATGAACTAAGTATTGACTTAGTTCTGTAATCTCTGTCAGAGAGTTATTCATAGTTAATTGTGAATTTTGATATGAATAAACTCGAGTGCACACTTATTGAGTTACTGAATATGCTTAAGACTGTTAAGCTCAATATCAAAGTTATGAGTGGGCAATCCATTGATTCCTCTAAGGATGTTAGGAGAAAGTCTAAAGGGGCTTTGGGAAAGTATCTAAGATGGCTAAGACAGTCAAAGTAAATAAGGACATTATCAAATCCACTTGGGTAAGGCCTATATCTACTTCACTAGTTTCTTGGGTATTAGATACTAGATATGGATATCATATTTGTATAAGTATGTAGAAACTAAATGGAAGTAGACCACTGCACGAGGAAGAAGTTGACCTACACGTCGAAAATGAGCAAATGTTGATGCATTGTCTGTAGGAACATACTTCTTGCCGTTGCCTTTAAACTTAGTATTGGAATTAAAGAAATGTTAGTTTAAACCCACCAAAATCAGAACATTATTTGAATTTCATGTTTGGACATGAATTATATTAATGTTAAGGACAATTGTTGTTCCTTTTTATCTTAATGGTTATGGTGAATTACAAAATGACATTTATATTCTAAATACTAAGTATTCTATAATAAGTATAAAAATTTAGAGGCATAGAAGTCATAATCTGAATAACACCTATATCTAGTATCGCAGACTTGGTTAAATAAATGAAGCTACAATTCCAAAATTACATATAGATGTATATTTTGGGTCAATCGATTTTGAATCATTTGACGAATGTGAATCATGCCTGTTCGGTACAATGACCAAATCTCCTTTTACTTAAAAGGTGAAAAGTCTGCACAATTATTGGATCTAATACATAGTGATGCATGTGGATCTAAGTCAATTAATGCTAGATGAGTTTCTCTTTCTCATTACATTTACTAATGACTATTTCAGAAATGGTCATGTATATTTGATGAAACTCGAACATGAAACTCTTGAAAGGTTCAAGGGATTTAAGTTAGAAGTAGAGAAACAATTAGGTAAAGATATTCTCACACTAAGATCTGATCGATGTGGAGATATCTTAAGGATAAAGTTTAGATTATCTAAAAGAGAATATGATTCTCTTGTAGTGAACTCCTTACATACACTACAACATAATGTTGTGTCTAAAAGGAGGAATCACAAACTATTAGATATAATGCGATTAATAATAAGCTTTGCAAACCTCCAAAAGGTTTTGGGGCCATGCATTGATTGCAATGTTCTACACACTAAATCGTGTCTCATCTATGTCGGTCGACAAAACTCCATACGAGTTATGGAAAAGCAAAATGCCCAACTTGTCAAATATGAGAGTCTGGGACTATGACGCTTATGAAGAGCACTGATTCGGATAAGCTTGAGGCTAAATTCGATAAATAAATATTTGTGGGATATTCAAAAGATGAAATTGGATATCAATTCTATAATCTCATTAAGAAGAAGATGTTCGTCTCAAGACATGTTAAACTCCTAGAAAAAGAGTTTATTCTAGGAGAGGACAGTGAGAGTAGAATGGATCTTGAAGGAATTCAAGAATCCACAGATATGGTTGACCAAGTAGATAAATCTGAATGTGATCTCACACCTGATGAGGGAAATACTCCTGATTTGGAAATAGAGACTTCTAAGGACAGATCAGCTCTATGAAAATCTTATAGGATCATTCAACCTCTTAGAAGGTATGAGTCCATGATTACAAATCAAGCATTATTAATCGAGGATGATGAACCTATTGGTTACACAAAATAAAGTCAAATGTTGACTCAATGAGATGGCGAAAGGCCATGAAATCCGAGATGGAATCGATGTATGTGAACAAGGTTTAAACCTTGATCGACCGCCTGATGGGATAGAACCCATAGGTTGTAAATGAGTTTATGTAAAAGGGGTCAACATGGATGTAAACGTCCATATATACAAAGCGAAGCTAATAGCAAAATATTACAACAAAGACAAAGAGTTGACTTTGATGAATCTTTGTTGTCTATAGCCATGCTAAGGTCCATCGGATTTTGTTTGCGATAGCTACATACCATGACTATGAGTTATGGCAAAAGGATGTCAAAACTATATTCCTTAACAGGAACCTGCAAGAGAAAGTGTGCATGACACGACTCGAAAGTTTTGAATCCAAATATGCTTACAAAGTATGTTAGCTCAATCAATTCTTGTATAGATTGAAGCAGGCCTCTTGGAGCTGAAATCTTCGATTTGATAGAAAAATCAAAAGGTTTGATTTTATCAAAAGTGAAGAGTTGTGTGTTTACAAGAAAATAGTGGGAGCATTGTCGCATTCCTAATATTATTAATAGGAACGACATCCCTACGTTTCAATCGTTGAAGTTGTGGTTGTTAAAAGATTTCTTCATAAAGATATATGAGAAGCAACTTGATCTATAGAGATAGATCTAGAAGATTGCTTAATTCATCGCAATCTATAAAAATAAAATCTTAAGAAGATTTTATATGGAGAAAATGAACTGAGAGTTCATGAATACACTGATGCCAACTTCTAGTCATACTAGAAAGATAGCAAATCTCAATCAGGATATTGATTTACTCTTAAACGGTGTATTGGAAAGGTTCCAAACAGGAAACCACCGTTGATTCAATAGCGAGAGCCTTATACACTATTGCTTTAGAAGCAACAAATGTTGTAGTATGGGTTAAGAAGTTCATTAATGAACTTGGAATAGTTCCTAACATTGTTGGAACTAAGGTCTCATCGATGATCCAAACAAGTGTTGATGCGGTACCATCTCATCAAAGAGATAGTACAAAGAAATGACGTAAAGAAAGAACGAATTCTCACAATTAATAATATTGCAGATCCACTGACAAAGAGTTGTCACAGTATAAACATGATCATCATATGAACTCTTATGATATTAGATACATAAGTGATTGGATCTAGTGCAAGTGGGAGTTTGTAAGTATTATGCCCTAGGTCCAATCAACTTTGGGCATAAGTACTTTTGATACATGTTTAATGCATTTATTATGGCAAGATTTATTATATTAAATAATAAAGTCCGTAGATTCAAATCTCGGTAATTTGTTAATCACAAGGAGTTGTGATTGTGAGATACAAATTACATATGATCGAATCTTAAATCATCCATGGTCGTAAGTAATAACGAGATACGTATATCGTTGTTACGGATAGACCATCACGTGTGTCATTCCTTACTTGTGAAGTAAGTAGCTGATCTAACAAGCTAAAGTGTGGTGACACTTAAATGAACATGTGAATGTTTTGTTATGGAACAAAACATTGGAGACCCGCTGAGAGATTCCACATGGATAACTATCTGAGTGTCAGTGGTTAATCTTTAACGTTCGGTAGTGAAATTGATCCTTCGACTTGAGATCATCATAGTACCTTATGTGGGAACAGTCATGCTTTGGTGATGCTGGAAGTTGCTCTGTCAAGGGCCGCTAATACGGCATTGTTCGGGTATGTCAAGAATCATATGAAGGTTGTGAATGATCAATAGAGGATTTGTCGCTCTTAGATAATAAGAGTTTATGATCTACATTTCATCCAGTTAAGTTGATAACGAAATCATTGGTCAAGGTGTACCTATAAGTTGAAAATGAGTTTTCGACTTACATTGACTTAATAAGTGGAATGAAAGATATGATCGATAATCGAGATTGACACAATTCATATCTCGTAATTGATCGGATCATATTGACGAAGGGATTATAGTTTCACGATAAACGAACGAGTTTGATTTTGTCATACCACGTGACATTTCCCGTCACATATATTGCCCTGACACATTGCTAGATGTCAATCTGGGACGACGGATGTGAATTAGTGATAAATCAAAAGGGGTGTTTTGATTTATCGTTTTTTATTAGATCAAAATAATAATTCATGTCGTTAGACATCGTGACTGAGAACCTAATGGGTCATACACAAAAGGAGAATTAGAAAATTGAGATCTATAAATTAATTAATTGACAAGTTGGATAATTAATTAATTGGATTGCTTATTAATGAGCCCTAATGAATGAAATAGACTAATTAATTCATGAACCGAATTTAATTAATTGAATTAATTAAATATTGGGCCAGGTTAAGTTGTAGGACGGGCCAAACCCTTTTGAGCTTATATAAATAAGCTGCTAGGGTTTGAAAATAGTTGATGGATTTTCATTTTTCTTACTATCACAAGAAAAGTAAAACCCTAATTCTCTCAATATTATTCTCTGTGTGGATACTATTGGAGGCTAGACAATTGGACATCTGTGGGAGGCAAATTAGGATTGCTGGAATTACAAGAATAGCAAATGAGTTTGCAGATTTGACAAAAGGTATAATTCCTATCACAGTTTCTATCTAAACACAAAGCAGATCTTTGATGGAAATTGAAATTTAAGTTATTTTTCCGTTGTGCATGTTAAGTAAATTCCCAGGACACAAATTGCTTAAGCAGTGCAACCTTTTTACAGTCGCAAATCCTAATTAAAAATAGACTTTGCAGCAGCTACTGTGATTCCCACAATGAAAGGGTGAATTTGTTTTGTGTTCAGGACAAAAGAGAGACAAAGGTGAAGCAAGGGAAAACTAAAGTGGGGTTTACTGTGTTTCCCGCATCCCACATCGATATTTCAAGACTTAATGGACAGGAAAGCGGATTATAAAAAAGGCAGCCCACGATGGTGAGTGGTCCAGCTAAATGCAAGAAGTTTGTTCACTTCTAGTCGTTAACGGTTAATCTAATTAATCGACTTGATAATGAGAAGTACCTGTTTGAAGAAATCTCCTGGAGTAGAGAAATAAATCTGAACATAAATAATGTGTGAGGGTGACTTTTTGATTTTTCATCATAAAATCAAATGATTTCATATGTCAACGAGAATTTTGCATTTACAAGAAATGAAATTGTTGGTTTAATTTGTTCGGTCCAATTCCTTCTCCGGTAGGAAAAATTCAATTAATGGCAAGAGGAGTAATTGCTCAATCAATGCCCTAATATCGGCATCATTTAATATGGTGCGTTACTTCAGTTACTTCTTTTTTTATTTTTACAGGGCTGGTTTTCTGTTTAATCCCTCAGGACACTTGTATCAAGCTATGGAGTGTACTATCATTTTCTTCATCTTTTGGGCCATTATATATTCTTGTATCGTAAACAGAGTTCATTCACAAGACAATACTAATAATTCTGCGTCAAATGCTCAATCTTTTGTATTGGCTTGTGGTGCTTCAAGTGATGCCACTGACGAAAATGGCAGGAAATGGACTCCAGATACCAAATTTCTCATCTCTTCTGAGAATTCAGCATCCTCCATTGCCCAGTCTCAAGATCCTTCACTGCCTTCTACTATTCCATACATGACTGCTAGGTTCTTCAAATCTGAATCCATGTATAAATTTTCCGTTTCTCCCATGTTCCGATACTGGATAAGACTTCATTTTTACCCATCTTCTTACGTTGTCTTTGATCCCTCAAAAGCCTTTTTCTCAGTAACTGCTGGTGGTTTCACTCTTCTTAACAATTTCAGTGCATCCATTACTGCTGAAGCACTTACACAGGCTTATGTAATTAGAGAATTCGCTATGATACCTATAAAATCAGGTACCCTCAATCTCACCTTCACACCGTCATCCACGTACAATGACTCTTTTGCTTTTGTCAATGGCATTGAGATTATTCCATTTCCGGAAATTTTCCAACCCGCACCTTTGGTTGGATTTTCAGACCAGCAAATGGAAACAGAATCTTATACTATGCAGACAATGTTTAGACTGAATATTGGTGGTCACTATATTCCACCAAGTAATGACTCGGGTTTTGGCCGAACATGGTTTGATGATTCCCCTTATATATATGGTGCAGCCATGGGTGTCACCTCAGAGGCTGATAAGAATGTAAGAATTGCATATTCTTCTGATGTTGAGAAGTATATTGCTCCTCTCGATATTTATAGCACAGCACGAAGCATGGGCCCTAATTCGACGGTTAACATAAATTATAATCTCACTTGGGAGTTCCAAATCGATGTAAATTTTACTTATCTTGTGAGGTTACATTTCTGCGAATATCAACTCTCGAAAGTGAATCAGAGAGTGTTTGCAATTTTCATTAACAATCAGACAGCATTTCCAGAAGCAGATGTTATCGCTTGGGGTGAAGGAAAAGGTGTGTCGGTGCACAAGGATTATGCAATACACATTAATGGTAAAAGTGGCGATGATCGATTATGGGTGGCTTTGCATCCTAATGTGACATCTAAACCTGAATTTTATGATGCAGTACTAAATGGATTAGAAATATTTAAGTTAAACGACATAATGCAGAATCTAGCAGGCCCCAATCCGATGCCATTGCCTCTGAAACTTGAGACCATGTCAACGCAGAGGCAGCCATTTTCCCAATCAAAGTCCAATAATTATGGCATAATAATAGGTTCAGTTCTAGGAGCAATTGCTGGATTTGGTCTCGTGGTTGGTTTCGTTGTGCTTCTCATCAGCAGGAAAAGAAGGGTCGATTTAGGAGTGTCATGCACCAGCCGTTGGCCATCAATCTACCGTTACTCTCTATCTTTAGGTACTATAACCTCAAGTAAGACTATTGGAAGCAGCCGGATATCTAGCATGGGTGGAGGCCTTTGCAGGCACTTCACATTAGCTGAGATAAAACTTGGAACCGACAATTTTAACGAAGCTAATGTTGTTGGAGTAGGAGGATTTGGTAAGGTATATAAAGGCTATATAGATGGAACTGCTGCAGTCGCCATTAAGAGAGCAAATCCATCTTCTGAACAAGGTGTTCATGAATTTGAAAATGAAATTGATTTACTTTCGAAGCTAAGACACCGCCATTTGGTCTCTCTAATTGGGGCTTGTGAAGAAAATGACGAAATGATTTTAGTGTACGACTACATGGCTAACGGGACATTGAGGGAGCATTTATACAAGAAGAATAAGCCTCCTCTGTGTTGGAAACAAAGACTGGATATATGCATAGGTGCAGCCAGAGGCCTTCACTATCTTCACACAGGTGCAAAGTACACTATCATCCATAGGGACGTTAAAACTACGAACATTCTGTTGGACGAAAGTTGGGTTGCAAAAGTTTCTGACTTCGGTCTATCTAAAACCGGCCCTTCTCTCGATCAAACACATGTTAGTACAATGGTCAAAGGAAGTTTTGGGTACTTAGATCCTGAGTATTTCCGCAGACAACAATTGACAGAAAAATCCGATGTATATTCTTTTGGAGTCGTACTTTTCGAAGTTTTATGTGCAAGGCCAGCAATTATTCCCACTCTTCCGAAAGACCAAGTGAGTTTAGCAGATTGGGCACTTGTAAACATTAGGAGGAACACACTCGAAGAAATAATTGATCCGCGTATTAAAGGGCAGATTACAAGTGATTGCTTGAAGCACTTTACAGAAACTGCAGGCAAATGCTTGTCTGATTGTAGTATCGATCGCCCTTCAATGGGATCAGTTCTTCGGCATCTAGAGTATTCTCTCCAGTTGCAGCTCGATTCAGACGGGGCAATGGCGGTGAGTAAACAAGAAACCAATGTCGATTATGCTTATGCTATGCATGCAATCTTGTTGAGCATACAAGAGGAGGGTGAAATTTCTGAAGAATCAGAAGAACATAGTGCAAGGAGATAACACTCTTTCTATGGTTCTGTAGGCTGTTTTTTGTTTTTACTTCCTATATTATGTTTATTATGTTCTTTTCTTCTTCACACATTAACATCTGCCAAGAAATTACCAGTGATCTAACATTTGACAGCAAATAATTGATTCCTAGGAACTGGAACTATAAATATTTTTATTTTAAGGATATTACTCCAATTCCAAACATCCAAGTTAATATTTCAATATATTTCATTTTCTAACATTAAGAATGTCTTCATGAGAAATCTTTCAATTGTCTGATGTTCAATTATGAACACAAGATAGGAGATCAAAAGGGCTATTCGTAACTTCAATGAGACAAATTTAGGTTGCCAATTTAAGTGCTCATAAATGCAATAAATCTTTGACTTCAATAAGTGCTAATCAATGTTTTAAAAACCGGACTGGACCGGCCGGTTCAACTGGAAAAATCGGGAACCGGCCTCAAATCCGATCCGATCTTCATATATTAACCGGATGATAGAAAATCGGCCAAAAAATCATTAACCCTGTTGGTCGAAAGTGATTTATGATGTTAATGATTCTATTTAATAAGGTATGAGAATTCGAAAGGAATGCTTGTAATAAGGTATGATTGTTTTAAATTAAAGATTGGTACACAGGAAGTATTTTTTTTTCATACGTTTATTAATTTTTTTTGTTAATAAGGTATCAAAAAAAAAATTCGGAGGCAGCCCATGCCCCCCCTGCTTTATCTCTACATTTTCAATTTTGGGACCCCCAACTCCAAATAGCTGGCTCCGTCCCTGAATGCCCGAGCTGATTTTTAAAACATTGGTGCTCATGAATACATTCGGGCTTTTAGAGACTTTAAAAGTCTTAATTGAATATCTAATACTTTTAGAGAGTTTCTAAATATCTAGACTGAATACTCTTAAAGTCTTTAAATCTTAAAAAGTCTTGAATACCATCAAGGTTGGGGTTCAATTTTTTTTTAAGTAGGAGAGAACAAAAGAAAAGAAAACCACAGTGATAATATAACCTCTCAGATGTCTATTCTACCCATAGTCTTTATAAAAATTCCAAATTCACACCCATATATAAAATAGCGGATAGAAAGTCACCGCCACCTTCTGTAGCTAAATGAGTAGTTAAATCCTAGGGTTTAAGGGTTTTAGATATTATTTTCATTTATCTTTTTCGCTGCTTGGGTTTTCCTTCAAATGGACATTTCAAAAATCACAAAACCCTAGTGGTGGTTTGCAGCTCTTTAAGCTGTTCTCTTCATTATTGTGCACACAATGGAAGAATTTGACGACGATGATTTCAGCGATCTCTATGCGGACGTGGAGGTGCAGGCGTGCTCGGCGATCAACTTCATGCATGAATCGACCCATGTATCGTCGGGAAATGAAGGATTATCGGACAATGTCGCGGAGAAGGAACAAATGGATTGTGATACTTGTGCTGCGGAGAACATTAGAAATCGCGACAATGTCCCTGGAACTGAAAATAGGGAGAATATTGGGGAAAGGGAGTGGGATAGTAGGAGTGAAAGTGAGGACTATTTAAATATAGTGTTGAATGATGATGATGATGATGATGGGGGTGAGGATAATTATGATAGAAGTAATAAAGACTATTATAATGAGTTTGGGGTTCGGAATGAGAGGAAAAATGAAAGAGAGGAGCAATTTGATGAGGAGGAGAACAATGGAAATGGGAAGGATTTCAGTGGGCAGGGCCAACGACATGGAAGTGGAGAAACAGGGAAAGGTCTAAATTCTCATCAACAGAGAAAGGTAGGATTGAATTGAATTGATTCTTTTCTTACCCTGTTTTAGTTGTTGAATTATTTCTTCTTATTGAATCTGACTTGTATGAAATTGGAGACTGGGAAGTGTTGGAAAAATGATTAAGGAAAAGTTGCAAGTGAGCAACTTTGACCAAATATTTAAGGGGGACCAGTTAATCTATTTTGGTGGTTCCCAGGCTGAAAGTCGTCTCCTCACATCCGTTGTATATTTGGTTGCTTAATATAATTTTTGGACGAGTGAGAAATTAAGGCTGTAAACAAGCCTATTGAAACTTGAGAGGTAGTAGTACTTGGGCCTTATCTAGAAGCATTTGTGTAGTTCTTTTTGTATTTATTGCTATTTTTGCTTCACTTTTCTGTAATGTACGTGCCAAAAGTACTCCTCTAAAACTCTCTGTTTAAAATATTAAACATATTTGTTCTCTATATTTATCGACCCTGAATTTTTTGCTTTATTTTTCCCTGGAAACCAATATTTCTTTAGTAAAAAGTAAAAACTACTGACGACTGTTTCTTGCTGCTTTGCTTGTCTTATATATTTCAGTACTCGAGATCTCACTCAGCTTCATTTTCAAGTAATTCAAAAGATAGTGGTTCCCGCAGAGTTGATAGGAAGGACAATGCGTATAGTCAGTTAGTCCATAGATGCACAATTATAGCTCAAAATGGGAATAATTTCTCACTTCCCAGGTCAAGGTAAGCAATTTCAGTCATGCTTCCAAAATCTATACTCTTGCCTTATCTGCCTACTCTTTGAGTAATTTCTTAATGTATGCAAATAGGTTTAGCTATCCTGCCTTCTTGATTTAATGTACTTTCGAGGACCAATATTTCAGTTCATAATTATCTACGATGTTCTTCAAATATGTACTAAGTGCCCTTCCTCTCGAATTTTTTACACGGCTTTCTTATATTTTCTATTTATGGTTTTTTTAGCAGGACTATTTTAGACTTAAATATTGATTCACTAGAGAAAAAGCCTTGGAGCTATCCTGGTGCAGATGTAACAGATTATTTTAATTTTGGTTTCAATGAAGATAGCTGGAAACAATACCACAATGACCTGGTAAATATATCAATGCTGTATGTATTGTCGTCTATAGAGTGCAGTAAATTTCATTGACCTCTCCAGTATATCTGAGTTGTTTCGTCTGTGCGTAGGAGAATAATTTGATTGTATTGAGGTTTAATTATTGTGTTTGTTCTTTTTTAATGAGATGTTGTGTAGAACTTCTGCTCTAATGCTTGAAATTCATGTAAGTAATTTCATAACAGGATAAATACCGAGATCAAATAATGATGGGAAAAAGGACAGCAGTCCACAAGCTTCCAATGCATATGAAGGTAGGTTGGTCATTAATTAAGAAGAGTCTAATTTTAAATAACAAATGAAAATTTATAATATTGCTAAGTTTCTGTCTTTTTTATTTTTCATTTTCAAATTAGGATTTTGAAGGTGGATCTGGACACGAGGAAATAGACCAAGCTTTTCTGACAAAGAATGCTCAGTCCAGACCAAAAAGAAGCGTTTCTCCTGCCCCCAAGATTTATGACAGAGATCAACTGTCAGAACTGGTATAGTTCAATAAGAAATTCATGCATGCGAAATAATTGATGAAAACTGTATGTATGAAGTAAATATTCGTTCACATTGAAATGATAAATTTCTCATGATTATTTCAGGCAAATGGCAGATCTGTTCCAGCAGAAGACAATATGGGCAGACATCAACAGGCAAGGGGTTCATTAATCTTTTATGTCTTACGAACTTTTTTTTTCTGCCAATGCTTATGATATGTGCTGGTACGACTGTTTTGCAGGACTTGAAAGAAGATTACTTGAATTCTTCCACGAAGACAATTGATCAAACAGTTAGTCAAATGCATGAAACATGCAAGAATGGAGATACTGTTATGGATGATGAGCACCCCAATTTGGAAGTAAATGAAGCTGGAAGGGGCAAAACTACCTATGAGAGGTCTTCCCTAAACATTGTTATTAGTTTATATCCTATGTCAATTATGTTCCCTTTTCTTTTGTTAATTAGTACATGTTTTGGTTCTGATACATCTGACTTCTTTATGTCAGAGCTCTGCATTGTGGTGTTTATGTCTGAAAATACTAACACTTGCTTTAGCCCAATTTGACTATGGTCAGGTACTCCAGGTGTATTCCTGCGTGTGATCCTGCCTCTTTGGATTTAGATACGTATGGAAGTGTTCAGATCTCTGATTCAGAGGAGGATAACCATTATGACGCATCTGTGTGTGAGTCAGATGGAATCTCTGAAGCGATGGAAACTTCTGATAGCACAAACAAAAGCTACACTAGGAACATGTCAGATACAACACCATCAACGGCTGAGCCAGAATCTTCTGACAGTGGACAAAGTCAGCATGCCCCCAGTTTATGTCCTAGTCATTGTGCAGGGCTCAGTGACAACAACCTTGAAAAGAGTCACAAGCATTCAAAAAAGCCTTTACCAAACCCAGTGTCCAAGTTAAAGGAGACTGTCACTTGTGACTATCATCCGACTGAGGACCCTAAAACCCACAACATCATAGCAAATCCCGGACACAATAGACATTTTAGAAGTAAAGAGCCTGTCAGAAAGGCCCTTATGATGCATAGGAGATCTAATGATCCCTCTAAATTGAAGACTCATTTGAATGATGAGGATTTTTTTCATGTATCTGATGCCGAGGGGATCTATGACTTGCATCGTTCAACAGTTAGCCATGACAAGGAGAGTTGTACACTTGATCATTTTGATTCCAATGCCAAGAAAGATAAATTCTACTGCGGGAGATCAGATCACTTTTCCACCCACTTCGATGTAGTTTTTCCTGATTATCAATTTGGTCCTGCTTACATGAAAAATCTGTATTGGAACATTCATCCAAGTTTTGCGTATGAATCATGTTGGTATGACAGTCGAGACATGAATGAAAAACAAACTTTTATCAAGGGAAAACAGTATAAGGTGGACAGTGAAGCTGTGGACCGGGATCGGCATTATGGAAGGAAACGTGCTGTTCAGGACATTGATTCCCATGGTTTTGATGAATCTAGTCATTTTATCCCAAAATTTTCAGCATACATAGAAAATGAAGGATGTACTCAATTTAATAGGAAAGGGGATGTCATGCAGGTAAAAAGAAGAATAAAAAGAGATGAGTTCATACCTGTCTATAATTATGACAAGAATTTTGTGCATGGAAAACACAGGAGGTTTTTGCCTATTGGTGACAGGGACACTGATCATCTTGAATATAAATACGATCGAAATTTACCTTATAATAGACGAAAAATTAAGAGCCCTGGACGGAGGGGCAATTGGAGATGTGACAGCCCCCTTAATGGTTTTGACAACTCATGGTGCACTGACAGTGATGATGACTACGGGAGATGCATCAGACGTCAGCGTCTTCCTTACAAAGAACCTCAGGCTCCTAGAGGGGGAAGGTATCAGGGTGCTGCTGGACCAAAATCTGGTGTGCCCGGAACACGTGGTAGGCATATGAGATGCTCACAAACCGAGAGATTCAGAGAAAGTGGTAGGTTTGGTAGTTACAACAACACATTTGAATCTGCTGGACACATCCAGGATCTTCATGGTCAGGATCATTTTGTTAGAAGAAGATGCTACCAGCAATCTATTCATGCCTTTGACACTAATGAAGGTGTAAAAAATAATCATCACGATGATGATATTTTTATTAGAAGAAGGCCCTACCTGCAATCTGTGGTACTGGATTGGACTGATGAGGAATACACTTCCAGGCAGCAGGATGACGCAATGTTCCATTCCAAGGGGTCAAAATATCCTTTTGAGAGAATTTCAAAGCATAAAAACTTTGATGCTACACAGGGATCCGATTGTCTAGTAAAACTTATAGATAAAAGACAGGTCGATAGTAGAAGATATGAACTGAGAAGTCAATTTAACCGAAGTTCTAATTCTATCCATCCAGAAAATTGTTGGCAGACTCATCCCAGATGCCGGGATTCAGTTGACCCTCACCTTGCTGGGGGGAGAAAGGTAAAGTTGAGAAAATTTCAAACCTCAGTATCATTTTTATTGTTATAGGCCATTCTGCTTATATTGGACAAGTTTTATTCCATTATGAGAGTGACACCTTACTTTGTTGAAGCTCTGTATAATTTCCTTGTATCTTTGCTTTGCCTTTTTGATCTTTAAGAAGTTATTCATCCTGCAATTTTTATCTTCTCAAATTGGTCCTTAGTGTCCTGGAATCTGGACTGTGGGCCGAATTGCATTTCATGTACTTAATACTGTTCAATAACACTATTTGTATTCATGATTCTTAATCTATCTATTGCAATAAGCAGTCTAAATCTTTAGTCGTCAACATATTTTAAATCAGTATCATTATGCAACTTTCTAGAGTTACTGAACCTTCAGGTAGTAGTTGACCTTGTGATGTCCTATGGACCCTTTTGAATATCTACTTGGTGTCAAGGTCATATATCTTCAATGTCTCACTATCTTGTCTTAAGTCTTTATTTTTATTATTGTTCCCAAATATTTTATAAACTTGGTTTAAGGTTCTATCCTTTTTCCCTTGCTTTGGATGCCACCTATTGTTGCTTTGGTTCTTGGTGATACTTCTACTTGTTCTTTTGAGATTCTGTCGTCCACAACTACAATGCAATTTAAGTTGTATCATGTGTCAGATGTTCTCTTTGAATTTAGTTCAAGATGACACTCTACAGTGTCTGTGTTTGCTGTTTGCTTGTTCTTGATTGCATACTTTCTGCCATTTATTTTTTCTGCTAGTTTGATGTCAACAATATATTGATACATGTCATTTTTGCCTGATTCTTGAACAGTTGCCTGTTCACTTGAACTGCCTTTTAGTTCATTTGTAGTTTCCCATAAATGCATGCAATGGAAGCTCTTCATGTTGCCTAATGTATATTGGTTTTCCTGACAGAGCGGCAGTCTGTCCTTCATTAAGAGTATCTAGTATTTGATTTGACGTCTAACTTGTGAAAGCGTATGCTGCAGTTATCAAGAAGAAGCGCTGGAGCTGGACTTTCAATGTACTATGATAAGCACGATTACATGGACTGGAATAGTGATCCTGAGCAGGAAACTCCCGCTGGCTTCAATGTTTCCGTTTCAGAGAAGGTAGCCTTAGCCAAGACAGAAAAAGCTGATACTAACCTGGGTGACAAAAGTCGGAACAAGTTCTCAGTTACTCAGCAGAACGAATATCTGGATATTGAGGAAGGTCAGATAATTGGTGATGAAATTAATGAGAAATCCGTGGAAAGGGAAATTGCATCAGAACTTGTGGCACTGGTTGATTGTACGGAGCACACTGGAACTGCTTCAAATGGTAATACAGTTGGGGAAATCAATGATCTAAGAATTCAAGAGATTATAGCAAAGATGGAAAAACGAAGGGAGCGGTTTAAAGATCCCATCACCTTTAACAAGGATGCAGAGAAGACTTCGAAGCATTCGGTAGAGTTGGAGTTTGAAACTGCTTCAAATGGTAATACAGTTATTGGGGGAATCGATGATCTAAGAATTCAAGAGATTATAGCAAAGATGCAAAAACGACGACAGAGGTTTAATGATCCCATCACCTTTAACAAAGATGCGGAGAAGACTTCCAAGCATTTGGTAGAGTTGGATGTTGAAGCTGCTGAAACTTGGCTAAAAAAACCGGCTCGAAAGAGGAAGTGGGTCGGGAATTAGGTAGCAATTACTGTTACATCTCAAACCTCATTAACTAAGAAATGGAGCTGAGATTCGGGTTCACATGGTGACCGGTTGTACTCGAGAAGTTTGTATTAAAAAAATAATGAAAAAATTACAGGATTCTTTAGTAATCTCTTCTGATGTTTATAAAACCTGAAAGTTCTGTGTTCATCGGGCTTGTGCATTTTCAGATTTTGGTATAATCTGTTCCTATATCGGGAGTGTTAATGGGCCAAATTCATTCCACTCGGCTCTCCAACGTTCAGGTTCGGTTCTACCCACTGCACGAGTTGACCCATGATCGCTTTGAAACGAGCTGAGCACGAGTCCTTGTCCCGAAAAAAATGCCGGGTTCTCTTGACCCTCCAACTGGCGAGTTGGTGGGGCGAGCCGCTGGCCCTAATCACTTTTGAAATTTTTATTATCAAATTCAAATGAGTCTTTCGTTGTTTTAATGTAAGAACGTCGCGAATTTGTAAACAATGCAATCGAAAAAAAAAAAAAAAATCATGAAGTGTTTGATAAAAGAAATTTGCGGTTGTAAAAACTTTCCTTCTTTATCTAGTCTTGAGAGAGATAATGTTATTCATAGGCAAAGTAAAAATTGTATACGAATTAATATTTCGTGTATAATTTTTTTAAAAATTAAGTAAATACAATAATACTGTATAAATGAAGTACCTCTTTAGTCTATAATTGCAATACATAAACACTAGCACGAGGATTGGAAGATCACCTTCTTCAAGACAATGTTGTACGCAAATATGTACTTCTATTCCGTTTGTAATATTGTCACTTCTCACGCGTTAAATCTCAATGCAAAAATACATTTTTTCATCAAAGACCTTACGTTTTCAAGTGCTGAAAAGTTAGTGGGTGGTGTAAATAAATCATGGACGATATTGGACAATACTGAATAGTGGAACCATTGTGCATTCCACGACATAAGTAAATTAAAGAAGTCGGTCCCGATCAATGTTTCATCCCATATAGGTGCTACTATAAGCATATTGTTGACCTCTATTTTTGTACGGGTGACGTGACCAATAGATCCTAGCTCTGCTCACATTCACGTAGACAAGCTCCTATACACTTGAACAAATTGTTAGAGACATGTGGCCTTCTCCAGATGTGGTGGAGGAGATTGAGTACACTTCAATGGCCAAATCAGTGGTATGGTTATGTTTGGGTGTGAGATAATCGAAATACGTGAGCCACGGTGGTGTACGGGCACCTTAGGTTCACAAGATAATAGAAAATGAGAGTGCAATCTTATAGTTTAGTGTATAAAATTGCATTACCTTCAAATTGTACTAAATGTGAGCTTTTATAGTAGAAGATGAGAAATTGTCATCGTTGGATCAAGTAACACGTGATTTCATCATGATGATCAAGGTGTCTCCTCCTAGATGTCACTCCTTCAATCATAGACTAATTAGCATTTAATATTCTCTAAAAAGTGGTCACCCTAAACTCTAGTTTGACATCTAAAATATAAACTTACAATTTGACATTTTAGGCGCCTATTATAGAAGAGGTAATCTAATTGTTTTCATTCATCAGTTTTTTAAACTTTTAATTGTCACAAATTAATTTTGACAATTATGATATTCTCTCTCTCTCTCACACACACACACAGATTACAGCGCTCATGAAAATCTTTTAGGGAGATGCACAAGGGAATTTATGTGAAAACAGAGAGCTTGGCAAACTCCGAAGATTTGGTTCTATTAAAATCTTTTCTAGGCTGTACTGTGCAGTGTCTCTAGAACTAATTGGAATAGGGTATTCTCCATTGAATTTTTGTGTAAGCAACTCTCTGGTGAAAATGCTTCTTGTCCAGTTACCGTTGTGAAAAGTACGGATTAAGCTAAGAGTATTCTCAGAAGAAGCTGATTTATATTGAAATGTTATGTAACACTACTGGTGTCAGCCCCAAGCTACATGACAACTCAGTGACGACAAAGACTGTTATATTGCTTATAGATTTTGAACAAAATTTGAAATCCTTGTAATCTTGAACTGATTAAGAAATTAAAAGAAAAAAAGACTTGTTCTTTTGGAATCTCATCACCAGAACCTCGTATGCAGCTATAGCAACATCTACGGAGTCCAATACCCTCATGAAATGCCGTGTTCATCCATTTTATGCTGGCAAGTGGCAATGTACACTTCGTATAAAATTCCACTTCGTAAGAGTTTACGAACCTACAAATGAGACGTATGCAAAAGAGTCTGGTCGATGTCTTAACCAAATCCAAAACTAAAAACTCTTTTAAGGATTAAGAACTTCATGCAAAAATATTATAAGAATCTGCAACCTGGATTTCATCATATAGCGACAACATGGATACTGCAGAGCTTTAAAGCTCCGATTGAATATAAACACTGATGCCATACAATAGTGAGGATAAAACGAACTTCCAATCATGTTCAATATTGTATATTAACATTCATTGAGAGGACATGTTGATGGAACTGATATTTAAGAACAGGACAGTGCTGTTAACAGGAATTAGCAAACATCATCTTCTTAGTGCTGCTGTACTGAACTCAGAGATCTCAAATCGCTGAAATCATCCAAGATACTCGGTACATTGTGCAATGAAAATATGATTCCATCGAAATTTAAGTATTAAGTAATATGCCCAAAATGGAAAAATATAGTTCTTTATACAGTTCTAAAATGTATCTCTACTAGTTCTTTATCCATATACATTATTTCCCTCAATCAGGTATTTAATATGCATATGAATCCTAATAGGAGAAGCACAAGTTATTAACACAAAACAGACGTTTCTAGTTTTGCATCTGCCATCAGTCTGCAACCACTATTTAGATCTACTCAGGACTTGTCCATAAAAACTGCTTCATATCCATTAGCTTTCATGAACTTCTTCAACAAAAGAACAACTATGGCAATGGTAAGCCCAACAGCTGCCCATGTGAACAAGCGATCTTGTTTGGAAACTGTTGGTTCGGGCTTACAATACTTCAGTTCAGTTGTAGACACGGCAGCAATTGGTTGTGAATTCTGCACAACAATTGCATTTGATGGGGTCGCATTTGGTTCTTCAGCCACAATCCCATCTTCTATAACTGGATTTGGAAGCTCTTCCTCAAACGCAGCATTTTGAGGACTCCCCTGATTTTCATTCTCTTCAATGGTAGCCTGTACTTTGCAACCCTGGCTGCCTTGAGAAACTGGGGGTGCTTTGCTTAGCATATATTCATGAATCTGCACAGACCCACCCTTAGTATTAAGATCCTAGATAATTGCATATATCTGGAACAGTAGGACACCACAAACCTCGTCAATCAGCTTTTGGCGTTCAGGAGACCCAAACTTTGGAGCAGCTTCACGAGATTTAATTGCTAGATCTCGCTTCTCTTCTTTTGTATAATCTAAAGATCCCAGTGCACCATTTGGATTGGTAGGCATAAATGCAATTAATGCTACCAAAGCAGTCCGAACTGCAAATATCATCCATAGATGAGGTGTCATAACTTTTTAATATAAATAACAAGGCAATGATAACAGCAGCGTGCATTAAGATCTGCAGAGAGATTAAATCAAGCAATTATAGGTTGATTCTCATCCATTTGCAATCTTTTGAACTATGTGATAATCTGCTAGCTAGGACAGACCAACATGGACATTCAGGAGCAAACCCATAACCATATTCCCTCCCTTGCTCTTGGAGGATTACATACACCTCCATTTCTAGCTTCTATTGTACAACTTAACTGGTGAAAACTGACAACATGGCATCATACTTCATGATCGAGAACTATTTACATTGTCCATTTGTACCTGAAATATAGTTACCGCTAAAAATAATGTCAATGAACAGGAATCGTGAAAATAACGATGCAGAAAGGGAGGATGAGCTATATTTCTAAATTATCCTTGTACAAATTTCAAACCTTCATTTCAATATATTATTTAAAATTGCAGACGTAATTGCTTTTAAGGGTAGATGAGACTGCTCTGAATGGATACGGGAATACTTCAACCAGATGAAACTTGCGTTAATATCACAATAATCTACAATTAAGAGAAGTATCTAGAGTAAAAAATTTACCACTCCAAGATGGTTGCCAGTGCTCAGGATGATGATTTGAAATACTTAAGCATATCTTGGTTTGGGTTTCAAAGCGACCACTTGGCTGTAAAATGAAATATTGATTATATTAGAAAGTTACCACATAACTTGGGTAGCAATGTTACACACAAATTATGATCTTCTCAATGAATCAATAAACTACCGTCAGCAGCATAAATGAAGGTGGCTTGAAAGGATATTCAGATGGAAGCTGGATTCTTCCATGATAGATTCCTCCCTCAAATTCGGTGTCTTGTGGCCCCCTGATGGCGAATTGCCATTCAAATATATTCTCCTGAAAACATATCGTCAAGCCTGAGTTCAATCTGCTAGCAAGAAATCACAATATCTAGAGTAAAAAAGATTAATAGCTGTGCATAAATTCGACAAAGAGAATGGAACATTATGTCAAGTTCAAGGTTAATCATGCGGTTAAAAAAATCTGAAAATTTTATGAAATCAATTTGAAACTTAAAATTATGAACAGAAAGACCATAGAGGAAACCAAAAAAAATTAAAATTAAACAATCAAAATACTCAACTGAAATAAAAGAAAATAAAAAAGTCAAAACGATCCTTTCGATAAAAACTATTCGTTTCATACTAACATAAAATTAAATCTCAAAGTCTTCGGCAAAAAATGAAAGTTGCGAACCATGTTTCCAACATAATTCCTAAAAATTCAACAACCAATATCTCATAATCAAGATCCCGATCCAGGAAAACCAAACAGTATCGAACAACAATAAAATAGAAATAATAGCAAAAATTGTAAGGAAAAATATAATTGAAAATTGTTTTTAATTAGATAAAATTACCTCTAGAGGTAAGCTCATGAAATCATCTGAAGGATTAGATTGCATCTCTCTGACTTCTTGCAATATCCTCTTCACCGCCGGATTTTTTCGATTGTACTTGTCCTCCGCCATAGATACAACGCAGCAGATTGTTGAAAGCAACGAGGAAGAATATGATTTTTGTTGATTAACTAATAATCAGATGTAATTATAGAGCAGATTTGGATTTTTAGGAGAGTATTTAAAATGGGAGAAACGTCATTGCTATCGACGTGTTAACATCTTATTGGTTGTGTTTTCTTTCTTCTACAGTTTCGTAATGTACAGTACCCTCCAATGTAAACTAACGAGCGATCCCGTCGGTTCCGTTGGGGGTAGTTGAGGTTCTCGGGGACTCAACGTTGACTCCCAAAATGTGAAATTTGAAGGGAATAGTTAATAATATAACAAATCGAGTTAAATGTTTCATTAGCCACCGAACTTCATACTATGTCACGACTTGCTCATCGAACTTTCAAAATTGCCTCGTTGGCCACTGAACTTCACTCCATCCAAAATTCATGCTTTGCATTTTGATTTTGTGAAGTCGTGTTTGATGAATTTGGTGATGTGGCACACAATTTCCCACTTGGAAGAAGTTAATCACCCAAATCAACTTTTCGTCGTCCACGTAGGCGCGTCTGTTGACGGATTTTAAATGGGTGAGTGATGGAGTTGAACGAAGCGAAGTTCAGTGGCCAACGGGACAATTTTGAAAGTTCAATGAGTAAGCCGCGACATGGTACAAAGTTCGGTGGTTAATGAAACATTTAACTCTAATAAACCCAGAAGGGAAAAAAAAACCGGCTTCAAGTTATAAAAATTATGATCCTCAATCAAAAAATATCTACTTGTATAATTTATATAGAAGTAACTCAAAAAATGTACAATCTCACTAGGCAGATTGAGCTATTGAGCAAGGAAAGCAAGGAAAATTCTGTAAGTACAATTTTTTTTTCATAGAGCTGTCTTTCGGTACAAAATCTGTAGTAAAAATTGTACTTATAGCATGTGATATGGTCAATATTTGTATCCCGACCATGTAGGTCTAACAAATCCCAAACTCTGTCTCCCATGATTCCTCGTCGGGAATGATGGTCCTCGAGCACATGAAAATTATTTTCGATCACTTCATGCATTTCCCCCATTTTACATTGGATGTCCTCGGGTATTCAACTCCTTCGAATTATAACATCATCAAGCCTTCTACTGGGAAGTCATCGGGTTACTTCGTCCTCGACCATGGTATCCACTCTCCCTACACCCTGGAAAACACCTGGACATCCTCATTCCGATTTTCATTCATAAGGAAAGTTAACTCTACCATGGACTCTCCAAACCACTAGAATTCTACCAAAACTAAACACTACTCCACCACAACTCCGAAAAACATGGTAACAACCCCAAGGATTCAGGTGTTTGAGTCCTGCTATAAAAGTACTTCTCTCCCTCTATAAATACAGCCCATCAATCCATTATTCAGGTACACAATATATATAATTTTCAGTCTATAGTTTCATGCACAAATTCTCTCTCTAACTTAAGTATCGGAGGGGCGACGAGGACACACCTCGACGCCTTTGTTTCAGGTACCGGAAGATTACGTTCGTGCTCATCATCAGTCGTCAAGCTCGGAATTAACCAGGTACGATTTTTGGTAGCATCATTGGCGCCGTCTGTGGGAATCGCTACAAAAAGCCATGGTTAATGCACGTTCAGGTCTTCCTCCAGCAAACTCATCCGCTCCAAACCCTCCTCCCACTGCTGAACCAATGGGTCCTCAAGATGAGTCATCGGAAATACCAGCACCACCCCGACAGTCGTTACGGTCGAGGCATTTGAAGAGCTCCGCCAGCAGGTTATTACACTTACCCAGTTACTGAGTCAATGAAATCCTCATCCACCCCCGGCACGGGCACCTCAGGAAGGCTTCATGGCCGATGCTCGAGCTCGGGTTCCTCGACAAATCCCTGATGTTGTTGAGCCGAGGACCATGGGTATGCATATGGGCTCGGCCTCGAGATCAGTAATACTGGAGTCCGGCGAACTTGCCAGGATCATCCAAGAGGGGATTACGGCCGGTTTGCTCCATAATACAAAAAGGACAGCGGCTTCACACCCAACACCCCATTCATCCCCGAGATTTTGTCATATCCACTGCCCGACAGGTTCAAATATCCTCGTATAAAGGAATATGACGGGACGACCGACCCCATCAATCACCTCAATATATATACTGACGTCATGAATTTGCAAGTCACCCCGGGTCAGGTGATGTGTAAGGCCTTCCAGCAAACTTTGACTAACGCTGCCCGGGATTGGTTCTCGACCTTAGAGCCCAATTCAGTATCCTCGTTCTTCGATCTGGCCGATAGGTTTTCTACCTTCTTTGCTAGTAGTAAGCGCATCAGGAAAACGGCAGCGTCCCTCATGCAACTTTGCCAGGGGCAGAATGAGACTCTACGTGATTTCATAAAAAGGTTCAATAAAGAAATGCTTCAAATTCCCGACCTACATATCACGGCGGCAGTCTCTGCATTCACATATGCCATAAGGTGCGAGACTTTCAAAATGTCTTTGTCAAAGACTCCACCAAAGTCAGTAACCGAGCTATTAACCCGAGGTGAAAAATACATTAATATGGAGGAGACGTTGAATCCAAAGAAAAACGAACCGACCTCTGATAAGGTCGAGCAAAAAGGCCCCATGACATGAATCCTCGACAAGAGATACCTCGGATAGACCTCTTCCAATACCATGGAATGCGGATAACTTAAAGATCTAATAAAAGTAGTTCACCCTACCTTCATCAGGTGAATTGTGTCCTTCCTTTTATAGTTGGTCGAGCTTGCATGCCCTATTTTACTTTTGTTTTTGCTTTTAGTTTACGATCAAGCCTGCGAGCTGACTTTTGTTTTCAATTTTATGGTCGGGCCTGTGAGCCGACCCTTGCATTTCATTTCGTCGGTCAGGCCTGCGAGCCTACTTTTTTTTAATTTGCATTCAGGTGTCGGGATAATGTCACTATAAAAGTTTACATTCTTTCATTGAAGCCCAAAGCATTGTCCTTGGGCAAGCACCCAAAGCCTTGTCCTCGGGCAAGCCCCTTTTTGACAAGTACCAAAAGTCTTGTCCTCGGGTAAGCACTTTAAACCTGTCCTTGACAAGCACTGAAAGCCTAGTTCTCGGGCAAGCACCCAAAGCCTTGTCAAGGGCAAGTACCTTAAGCCTTGTCCTTGACAAGCACTCAAAGCCTTGTCCTCGGGCAAGCCCCTTAAGCCTTGTCTTTGACAAGCACTCAAAGCCTTGTCCTCGGGCAAGCACCATAAGCCTTGTCTTTTACAAGCATTCAAAGCCTTGTCCTCGGGCAAGCTCCTTAAGCCTTGTCTTTGACAAGCGCCAAAAGCCTTGTCCTCAGGCATGCCCATTTAGCCTTGTCCTCGAGCAAGCCCCTTAAGCATTGTCCTCGGGTAAGTATCTTAAGCCTTGTTCTTGACAAGCACTCAAAACCTTGTCCTCGGGCAAGCACCTTAAGTCTTGTCCTCGGGCAAGCACCTTAAGTCTTGTCCTCGGACAAGCACTCAAAGTCTTGTCCTCGGGCAAGCACCATAAGCCTTGTCTTTTACAAGCACTCAAAACCTTGTCCTTGGGCAAGCTCCTTAATCCTTGTCTTTAACAAGCGCCAAAAGCCTTATCCTCGGGCAAGCCCCTTTAGCCTTATCCTCGGGCAAATCCCTTAAGCCTTGTCGTTGACAAGCACAAAAAGTCTTGTCTTCGGGCAAGTACCCAAAGCCTTGTCCTCGAGCAAGTACCTTAAGCCTTGTCTTTGACAAGCACTCAAAGCCTTATCCTCGAGCAAGCACCTTAGGCCTTATCCTCAGGCAAGCACTTAAAGCCTTTGTCTTCGGGCAATCACTTTAAACCTTGTCTCTGACAAGCACTAAAAGCCTTGTCCTCGGGCTAGCACCTTAGGCCTTATCCTCAATTATTTTCTTAAAATATTGTCAAGATAGTCTTCGAGCTTGCTGGCTCATCAAAACTTCCACGACGATTGTGCATCTCATACACGATTCTCGAGTATGGATACACGGGGGCCAGTGATATGGTCAATATTTGTATCCCGACCATATAGGTCTAACAAGTCCCAAACTCTGTCTCTCATGATTCCTCGTCGGGAATGATGGTCCTCGAGCACATGGAAATTATGTTCGATCACTTCATGCAATTTTCCCCATTTTACATTGGATGTCCTCGGGTATATAGTCCTCAGGTATTCAACTCCTTCGAATTATAACGTCATCAAGCCTTCTACTGGGAAGTCCTCGGGTTACTTCGTCCTCAGCCATGGTATTCACTCTCCCTACACCCTGGAAAACACCTGGACATCCTCATTCCGGTTTTCATTCATAAGGAAAGTTAACTCTACCATGGACTCTCCAAACCACTAGAATTCTACCAAAAACTAAACACTACTCCACCACAACTCCGAAAAACATGGTAACAACCCCAAGGATTTGGGTGTTTGAGTCCTGCTATAAAAGTACTTCTCTCCCTCTATAAATACAGCCCATCAATCCATTATTCAGGCACACAATTTATATAATTTTCAGTCTATAGCTTCATGCACAAATTCTCTCTCTAACTTAAGTATCGGAGGGGCGACGAGGACACACCTCGACGCCTTTGTTTCAAGTACCGAAAGATTACGTTCGTGCTCATCATCAGTCGTCAAGCTCGGAATTAACCAGGTACGATTTTTGGTAGCATCAGCATGTTTCATCGAGTAATAGTAAAGCACTGCAAATGTCTTGTATGCTAACTCTTATGCATTGACGAAGGGTTATATAACCTTGCCGCAAGTCCTGTTGACTAGAATTGAGAAGTTAAGGCATTGTGGCATTTTATTAGGAGAATGTGTAATTGAAAATGAGTTTGAGGTAATGTGATTCTAAAAAATTCAAAGTGAAAGATTGGCTAAATATTCACTCTCGTAAAAATGACATATTATTTAATAACTTTGAGCATCACCTTTAGGTAAAATCACTGGGCAATCAGACTTCATTGGTTTGTCTTCATCTTCATTTCTTTTGGCATGTAACTAATCCATTCTATACCCTGGTTTTGTTGCATTTTGTTAGAAGATTTATACTGAAACTTCTGTGTCAATTTCATGATGGTTCGTGTTTGTCAGTGTCTCATTGTCTTGAACTCTTGTCTGTGTTTTCAATTAAGTGCAGATAGAATTTAATAAGTTATTCAGGTTTGTGATTAGTATCATATGATTGTAGGCTAGTGAAAATATTTGCACTTTACCACAAGGAACTTTCGGAAGCTTTTGTCATGTTATTCAAAATGGAAGTGTAAGTATAGGAGAATTCATTAGACTGAACCATAGAGCTTCCAACTTTTGAGATGTTGAATGGAGTGGTCCCGTCTGAATAATTTCATTCATCAAAGAGTGCTGGAATGAGGGAGGTGAGAGTCTAGCAAATGAAAATGGCGTTTTTGGGGGTGGAGAAAATGGTGTGTCAGATTTTGATCCATTTAGCTCCAGCATACGGATCTTTCCAGCACAAGATGGTAAAACTGAGCAAAGACCTGTCACGTCTGAGTATCAAATTGACCAACTAAAGCAAGTTCGATGATTTGTATCTTGATGTTGTCTTTCCACCTTTTCAGTCATATGAAGATTAGAAGCTTCTTGGTGTTGACTTGCAAAATTCAGAGCTTATTGTGTGTAAATATAAACCATGACGCTAATCGAACAAAGGAAAAGAAGAGGAGTAAAAGCCGCAGAAAAGAATCGATTATTGGGGCCACACAACTTAGGGCAAAATGTAAAAGATACAAAGAGATTATATACTACAATATTAAGGAAATGCAAAAGACAAGACTACCCTTAAACCAATGTATTTATTACATTAACACCCCCCCTCAAACTGACGATGCTACAATAAGAAGCAGCGGAAGTTTGTCAAGAAGGAAACGAAAACGATGAACTGGATGTGACTTTGTGAAGAAGTCAGCAAGCTGCAACGATGAAGAAACAAAGGGTAGGGAAATAGTGCCATTCTGCAGATGATGGCAGACCAGATGACAGTCAATCTCAATATGCTTCGTGCGCTCATGGAACACAGAGTTGTGAGAAATCTGAATAGCACTTTGATTATCACAATACATAAGTGTTGGCGAAGACGAATGGACACCCATGTCGGCAAGTAACCAACGCAACCACACAATCTCGGTAGTGGTGGATGCCATAGCTCGATGCTCGGCCTCAGTAGAGGAACGAGAAACAATAGTCTGTTTCTTACTCTTCCAAGAGATAATGGAATCACCCAAAAAAATACAAAAATCGGTAGTGAACTTCCGATCAGTGGGGTTACTGGCCCAATCAGCATCAGAGTAGGCACGGAGCACTAAAGAGGAGGTCGATGAAAACAAAAGACTCTGAAAACAAGTACCACGAAGATAGCGCAAAATGCGAACAACAACTGCCCAGTGAACTGTAGTAGGAGCTAAAACAAACTGACTAACAATGTGAACATCATAAGCAATATCAGGACGTGTGATGGTAAGATAAACCAGACATCCAACAATGGTGCGATACAAGGTAGGATCAGTCAAAGGTACACCGTCAGAGGGTGAATATCGAGCATTAGACTCAAGATGAGTATCAATAGTTTTAGTATCAGTAAGAGTAGCAAGCTCAATAACATCCATAGTATACTTAGACTGAGAGAGAAGGTAACCTCTAGGAGAATAAGCAACTTCGATCCCCAAAAAATAAGATAATGCACCTAAGTCTTTCATTTCAAAACGACCAGCCAATTCTGATTTCAAATCTGCAATCCCATCAACATCATCACCAATAATAATCATATCGTCAACATACAATAAAAGTAGAATGCGACCAGCCAAAGTACATCTAAAAAATAAGGCAGAGTCATGCTGATTGGATGTAAAACCAAAAGAGGTAAAAACAATAGAAATTTTTTCAAACCAAGCACGAGGTGCTTGTTTGAGGCCATAAAGTGTCTTCTTGAACTTACAAATATATCCAAGAGAGTGAGACAGACTAGGATGAGGAACCATATAAACCTCCTCTTGAAGATTTCCATTCAAAAATGCATTTTTGACATCCAATTGAGAGAGACTCCATTGACGTACAGATGCAATAACAATAAGTGTACGAACAGTGGTCATCTTGGCAACAGGAGCAAAAGTCTCCTCATAATCCAAATCATACTGCTGATTAAAACCTTTAGCAACCAATCTAGCCTTGTAACGCTCCACTGAACCATCAGATTTGGTTTTGATTTTATAAACCCAACGAGAACCAATAGAATGTTTACCTGGAGGTAATGCAACCAAGTCCCAAGTGTCTGTCTTATGCAGAGCAGAGAGTTCATCAGTCATAGCCTGTTGCCAAAAAAGATCTAGAATAGCTTCTTTATAGGAAGATGGTTCAGATAGTTTGTGAATAGAGGTTAAGAAGCAGCAAAAGGATTTCGAATAACAAGAGTAAGCAAAATCAGGTAGCTGAGTAGACTTACGAGTACGTTGAGGATATCGAGGAGGTAAAACAGGAGCTGGATCAACAATCTCGAACGGTGCTTGGGAGACCATAGAAGGGGGAGGGATATCACGAGCCGACGCATGTGTACCTGAAGTAAATGAGGGATCAACAGTACATGGGGTAGGGGAAAGTGATCTATCGATATCATCAAAGAATGGATCAATAGATATGAGGTCAGACTTAGTAACGTCATGAGCATTATCAGAAATAGAAAAGAATGTGATATGCTCAAGAAACACAACATGACGAGAAACATATAATTTTTGAGTAATGGGATCAAAACTGCGATAACCATTTTGGCCCTGCCCATAACCTAAGAAAACACAAAGAGCAGAGTGAGATGTTAACTTACTGCGTTCTACTTCAGGACGAAGGACAAAATAAGTACAACAAAAAACTCTCAATGAGGAATAATCAGGAGGATGCCCAAACAGTGTTTCAAAAGGTGATAAACCTAAAGTGTGGAAAGATGGAATCTTATTAATTAAGGAAACAGCGGTGAGAACTGCTTCTTCCCAAAATTGACTAGGAACTTTGGCAAACAAGAGAAGAGAACGAGCAGTTTCTACAATGTGTCGATGCTTTCGCTCAGCTACATCATTTTGTTATGGGGTGTTAGTACACGAGGTTTGATGGATTGTGCCATCAGAAGCAAGTAATGCAGAGAAATCTGCAGAAGTATACTCTCCATCCAAATCACATCTAAAACACTTAATTACAGTAGAATGTTGAGTTTTAATAAGTGCTCTAAAAGAACGATAAATAGAAAGAAAGTCAGAACGTCGTTTCATAAGATAAATCCAACAATAACGACTATAATCATCAATAAAAGACACATAATATCTAGACCCTCATTTAGTAACAATAGGAGCAGGTCCCCAAACATCATAGTGAATAAGATCAAATAGTGCAACAGAATGAGAAATACTTCAATGAAAAGGTAAAGCAGAAAATTTAGCTAATTTACAACCACTGCAATCAGAAATATCATGAGTTTGCAAATATCCCAATTGACCTTTAGAAACTAAAAATTTTAAGCGACTAGTGGAAACATGTCCAAGACGAAAATGCCACAAATAAAAATTAGAAGAAGAGGAAATAAAAAAAAAAAAAAGACGACAAGTCAATACCAGAGGCTGCAAAATGTGGTGGTCGCATATTGTCCAAAACATATAACCCTCCTTGTCTACGGCCTATCCCAATCAGCTTTTGAGATCGAGGATCCTGCACATGACAGGCAGTAGATGAAAATTGAACTAAATATCCAGAATCGCACAATTGACCAATAGAAATGAGATTCAAAGTAAGAGCTGGAACACAATAGACATCTGAAAGCGATAAATTTTGTGTGTTAATAGAACCAACACCTGCTAAGGGCAACGGGGTGCCATCAGCAGTCATAACAGACATAGAGGAGTTAGAAAGGCGCAAATCATTAAAGAATTTTGCATCAGATGACATGTGTTTGGAAGCTCCTGAATAAAAAATCCAAGATGAAGGAATACCTGAGAGACTCTGAGATGACATATCTATATGAGTGGAGGCTGACATAGCATGAGGCTGTATGGCTAAGAACTTCTCAAACTGCGCTGCTAAATCAGTCAACCTGGGACTGGATGAAGGTGGTGCTCCAAGTATAGACGAGTCACTATGTGGCATGGTGGCAGCTATGTTAGCATTAGGACGATAAGATCGCTGTTGTGGTTGAGTTTGCTGCCTCCTCAATAGCTTAGGACATTGAGACTTCCAATGTCCCTTTTGTTACACTCATCACTAACAGCTCTCATATAACCTTTGTTCTGATTTTGTGTGAACGATCGAGAGGGTACAGCCATCACTGAGGTGCTAGATGGAGGAAGAGATACTTCTCCTGCAAGAGATTTTCAAATGTGTTTCCTCAGCTACAAGTTCACTAACTATCGAGTCAATTGAGGGAAGTGGAGTGCGATGTAAGATAGGACCTCTAAGTCCCTCAAAATCACTACGAAGTGCCATCAAAAGCTGAACTAATCGTTGCTCCTCTTTAAAAGTAATATATTCCTCACATGCTTTCAGTCCCACTGATTCCGTAAGAGCCAACTCATCCCAAATTGAATTCATAGTGGCATAAAACTCGAGAATACTCATATCCTTTTGATGAAAAGTCCGTATATCAATCTCCAACTGATACCGTTTCGCAAAGTTAGATTTAGTGTATATCTTCTGAAAGTGCTCCCAAACTTCCTTTGTCGTTTCAAACTTTCCCGACTGTGTACCAATAGATTGCTCAACAGAATTATGAATCCAAGTGAGAATTTTCACGTTATATGTATCCCAATTATCTAACTTTGTCGCATAATTTTCATCAGTGTCTTTGGGCTTCACAACACTTCCACTAACGTAACCCCACAATCTTTTTCCCTTTAAAAAGTTCCTCATCATGATACTCCAATATAAGTAATTTTTACCATTTAATCTGACACTAATGGATTGAAGCGAGTCATCCCTTTCAGTTGTCATTATAAAATATTTTAATCAAGCAACAACAACCAGCAAAAAAAAAGAAAACACGACAATCTCAGACAAATAAGTCTATGCCCATTCACACGCCAATTCCAAAACCAGATCAAGAGAGATTGAAGACAAAGGCTGCTTATGAACAATCTAAGAAGGATATTACCAAGTGGGAACCTTTGGTCAAGATAAACAGAGAGGCACCTGCTTTATATTTTGATGAGGATGTAGACTTGGGATTTTCAACTGTAGGAGCAATAGCTTCTGAATTTGAACCCAAAACAGATTTCGAGAAGAAAATTGCTTCCTTGGTGAATGATAAAAAAGTCGTGGAAGCTGATGATGTGATTTTGATAAAAGGGACCAAAACTTCTCATTGCCGCCCAGACTGGAACAATGAAGCCGCTGGCTGAAATAATGTTTATCTGGCCAAATCCAAAGGCAACCTGAGCTGGAAGAACAACCCAAAATTTGCAGAACTTCGGCTAAACAACAATGAAAAGCTACGGAACATACAAGGCACCCAAAATCGAACAACAACCGACCCAACGGCTTCAACCTCAAACAGCAAGATCAGCAGCAGCTCCAGCAAGGCTTCGGGCTCTGATACCATGTGTAAATATAAACCATAATGCTAATCGAACAAAGGAAAAGAAGAGGAGTAAAAGCCGTAGAAGAGAATCGATTATTGGGGCCACAAAACTTAGGGCAAAATATAAAAGATACAAAGAGATTATATACTACAATATTAAGGAAATGCAAAAGACAAGACTACCCTTAAACCAATGTATTTAGAACCCAAGAAGAAAAGACAGGAAGGGTTCTCATCGGGATCGGTGAGTGTGTGAAGAAAAATGGAAACAGGTGCAGAAGGTTAACCGTTGAAAAGGTAAATGGGCCTAGCTCTGTGACACAATGCATTAATAGTAACGGTCTAACGCTTTCAACCGAAATAATCATTCAACTGGCTACAGAAAAATTCATCCATATCCAGATTTAATTTTGGCCCACTCATGGAAGATTCAGCAGATGTTCAGCTTGTCCAGAACCTCCCGCTGCAAAAGTAGGCGAGAAGCAGTACAACTGTACAAGCACGCATTTTTGTGGACCAGTTAATTGAAGCTCTCTTTTACTATGGTGCATTCTTTTATTCCTTAGCAGATAATATGAAGAATGACTAGAAAAATAGAAAGGGATCCTGAATAAACATGCTTCGGTCTTGAAATAAGAAACATTGTAGCAGCTGAGGGAGAGGAAAGGAAGATCCGCCATGTGGATCTTATTGTCTGGAGAGCATTATTGCACGTTTTGGGCTGGAGGATATAGAACTGAGCAGGTCATCCATGTATCAAGCCAATCCGGTTCTTAAGAACTTCACACGGAATTCAAGCCTTAGTCGAACATATAGCGGAGGCAAGGAAGGTACACATCATTGGCCTTGAGATCAGGTATGGATTACATTAAATAATTTTGATGCAAGCTCTTTCAATTAGATTTGAAGCTCCTATTGAGCAACTTTAAATTACGGTGGTGGGAACCCGGGGCAGATTTAGGGCCGGGCTGGGCTAAGCTACAGCCGGCCCTCCGGCCCAAATACTAATTAAAAATATATTTAAATTTTTTTTTCATATTAGTCCATGTTAATTTTTTTTTTTTGCCCCGTATTAGTCCATGCTAAATTATTTCCTGGATCCACCCCTGGTGGGAACCAAATCAAAAGAGAAAATTGAAGAGAGTGGTAGGAGTCTTACAAGCTTTGCATAGTCCCTGAACTTTCCATTTTCTATCTACATTGTCATGATAAAAGATATTTTAGTTCTCAAGAAAGACCTCTTCAATTTAGATGATGATGAAGCTGTTGCCATCTACGCAGCGTACACTTTGACAGCTATGATTGGATCTACAGATAGACTGGAACACATGATGAGAGTGATCAAAACTATCACTCCTCATGTAATGATTCCTACTGAAATTGACGCTAACTGTAATTCTCCAATTTTTGTGGACCAGTTTGTTGAAGCTCTATTTTACTACAGTTAGAAAAATAGAAGGCTTGCTGAATCAACATGTTTCAGTACCGAAATAAGAAATATTGTGGCAGCTGAGGGAGAGGATAGGAAGATTCAACATGTGAGTATCAGTGTCTGGAGGGCATTTTTTGCACGTTTTGGGTTGGTCGAGGTAGAACTGAGCATGTCATCTATGTATGAGGCCAGTCTGGTGCTTAAGAACTTCAGCTGTGGGAACGCCTGCACTTTCGATATGGATGAAAAATGCTCAACTATCGGTTGGAAGGGGACACCGCTAAGTTCACTTTCTGCATGGAAGTTTTAATGAAGTGTGCAGATTACAACTCCCTTTTCACTGCCCTTTCATCTATTCTGTACTTCTCTGTTTAACGGTTTCTATGTAATTAAGCAATATCTGAATGCATCATGATTAAAATACTCAGCAAAATTTTGCTTAATTTGGAGTTTCTAGTTGGGTTCTTTTGCTCGACACCCTAGATATAGCTGATAGAAGAGAGGTTGATACACTTAATTCAATCAAAACATGATGGATTAAGCTTAACATCAAAATAGGGTCCTTGGTGTTAGAGTAGGAACATCAATTTTACTATGTCCTTCATTTTGTCATTTCTAGAATTATAATGCAAGGCAGAATAAAGAACTGGATAGTGGTGCCTTTAAAAAGTCCCCAAACTGAAAAAAATAGTGTTAGATAGTGACCTTAGCCAAAAATTGTTACATATTAATCAGATCCTAACTAATCCAAATTAAACCGTCCTTCAATGGCATTTTTCTAAGAATATTAATATCCCTGTTTGATTCCCATTTCAATTCTTCTACTAATTTTCAACTACACATTCTTCAATAAAATAATATTTTTCATCACATCAATAACTTTTCCTTCTTTTTCAACCACATATTCACCATCCATCACATCAAAAAATGTATTTTCTTCAAAATAATGTGCATCAAACGGGCTCTGAAACTTTTGTGTCAGCTAGATGACAGACCGTCCGTGATTCATTGGATTTTGGTTCTTGTTTTTGTTGTTAGTAGAGTGTTGACAGAACATATTACGTAAATAATCCAGGTAACACTCATCTCAAATAATGCAGGCTATTGAAAATGTCGTATATATTATTTAAAGTGGTGAATACACCAACTCTTTGTCACAATGTTATCGCTACTTACAAGGAATTTGTTGAAAGCTTTTGTCCTGTAAGAAATATTGACTAGCAGTAAGTTTAGGAGAAACTCTCTAAAAGAAAGTATTGGGGGATTCACACTGAGATTCCAACTTCTGATGAGATGTTGAACGAAGCGTTTCCTACTGAACAGTTGAATACTGATGAAGATTCGGATGAATATAATTCCTCCAAGACTACAGGGAATGGGGGAGGTGAGAATTTAGCTAATCAATATGGAGCCTTTGAAGGTGGAGAATGGGGACTGACAGAATTTGATTTAATTAGTTCCAGCATAGAGTCCTTTGAGGTGCGAGATAGTATACCTCAGCCAGGACTCTTTACGTCTGAATTTCAAATTGATCGACAACTACAGCAGTTTGCTGATTTTGGGAGCTTTGATGATTTGTATCTTGATGTTGTCTCTCCGCCATTTCAATCATTTGACGATGAATTCTGGAATCTCAATAATGTCAAATCGCAAGATTCAGAGCTTATTGAACCTGAGAAGAAAAGGCAGTATGCGATTCCTTCAAGTTCGCTTGAGATTCTGAAGAAATATGGAAACAGGCAGAGAAGATTGAATGGTAAAAAGATAAATGTGTCGAGCTATGAGATGCAACGCAGTAATTGTAGTTTTTCAACACTTTCGGCTGAAATAATCATTAAACTGGCTGCAGAAAAATTCATCTGGTCAAATTCTCGAAATAGCAGTGAGATTTCAATGCTTAGCCACCCATATACTGGTTCAATTTTTGGCCCCTCTACAGTAGATTCTAAAGAAATTCAGCTTGTCCAGAATCTTCTGTCCTCTGCTGAAAAAGTAGGCGAGAAGCAGTATGAACGTGCGATCAAGCTCCTGCGTGAGTGTGACAGAACGAGTTCCAGTGAAGGAACTCCTGTTCAGAGATTAGTCTTTTATTTCAGCGAAGCTCTTTACGAGAAGATTGATAGAGAAACTGGCAGAATTACTCCCAAGGGTTTAGGGAAGAAGTCTGAAGATCCTCTAGAGGCAGTGAAGTGCCGAGATTCGATCCTGATTGCATTTTGCTACAAGTTACCTCTTGCTCGGGTTACCAGTTTCGCTGCAATTCAAGCTTTAGTAGAACATTTAGCTGAGGCAAGAAAGGTACACATCATTGATCTCGAGATCAGGAATGGAATACACTGCATAACTTTGATGCAAGCTCTTTCAACTAGATGCGAAAATCCCATTGAGCATCTTAAAATCACGGCTGTGGGAATCAAATCGAAGGAAAAATTAGAAGAGACGGGCAGGCATCTGACAAGCTTTGCTCAGTCCCTGAACTTTCACTTTTCTTTCGACATTGTCGTGGAAGAAGATATTTTAGATCTTAATATAGACCTCTTCGAGTTTGATACTGATGAAGCTGTGGCTGTCTACGCAGCTTATGCTTTGACAACTATGATTGGATGTCCAGATAGGCTGAAACATATAATGGAAGTGATCAGAACCATCAATCCTTGTGTAATGATTGTTACAGAGATCGAGGCAAATTGTAATTCTCCGATATTTGTGGACAGATTTGTGGAATCTCTCTTTTATTATGGTGCATTTTTTGATACCTTAGCAGATTGTATGAAGAACGATGAGAAAAACAGAAGGGATGCTGAATCAACATGCTGCAGTTCTGCCATAAGAAACATTGTAGGGACTCAGGGAAAAGAAAGAAAGGTTCGACCCGTGAGTATCAATGTGTGGAGGGCCTTTTTTGAAAGGTTTCAGTTGGTGGATATAGAACTGAGCATGTCATCTATGTATCAAGCAAATCTGGTGCTTAAGAATTTCACCAGCGGGAACTCCACCACGTTTGATATGAATGGGAAATGCTTAATAATCGGTTGGAAGGGGACGCCACTCACTTCACTTTCTGCATGGAAGTTTCTGTAATTCCCATTCTCCGACCCTCCTGGTCCAACATAAGAATGGACAGCTAATGTGTTCCACTTATTGAACATGTTCTATAGCCTGTCTGTGCTCATATTTTACAAGAGATGCTTGCTTGTAATTTGTAAATCTGATCATATTAAAGCGTGCTGGGCTACATGGAGTTAGAAGTTCAGTGTAACTTAAGAAACAGTATAATATCATTTGTCATTTGATGTTTTAATTGCTTATAAGTAGAAATTAGACAAACGTATACCTTAAGAAAGTGCTTGAATGTTTCTAAATTGAGTTCGATTAAGCCTTGTTGAAGAAGATGGGCTGGTTGATCATGTCCATTACTACATGAAACTTCACAAAAACATCGTATTTACATCGAAAAAAATGTACGCTATATGCAAATCTTGCAAGGATTTGTTGCTTTAAATCTGGAAAATCCCAGCAGAGTTCATTATAGGCCGAGACTGCAAAGGAGGCTGCCATGATTTGGGGAAGGGATCTTCCAAAATCTCCAATGAAGGCTCATTTGCCTCATAAGTACACCTATAAACTATATCCAAAGACTCGAGCCTTTTTCTCAGTTCTTCACGCTGCAATCTCAATATTCTGTTCTCCGATTCAATGCTCTCATAAAGTGGTGTAATTTCACTGATCTTATGAATCATTTCACTGCGTTTGTTAGTGAAATACATGATCTGATTGTTCAGGTCTTTAACGTGCTGCTCACGCTTCATCCTTGATCGTTTGGCTGATTCACGGTTCGATATCATTCTCTTCCTCTTCTTTTCATTTATCATATCTTCCGAACTTGAGTTACTAAGCTTATTCCTAGACGACATTTTTCCTACAATCTTTATATTAAAAAGAAATACAAGAATTTATATAACTTTTGTGTCTATGAATCACAACACACTACCGACTCAAGAAAAAACGTAGAACCAATACAGAAAAACAACTGAGAATGATTGTGCAAGCTTAATTCTATGCAGAAAGATAATGATACTCATATCATGACTTAAACATGCATATATGAGAGATTAGGATGAGTTCAAGAAGGTGAAGGATTTTGAGAATTATCCACTGCAATATATATAAAGATTTTGAAAAGTCTAAAGGAATACACTGGTAAGAATTGGTGGGCAGATGTGGATAATTGACAACACACCTTATTAATCTTAGACTAAACTATATAAACTTGGATAAGGTTGTCGACAAAAGCAAAATCACTTACGACATTCTTAACTGGACAAAGATAGATTAGCAAATTCTCCTACTTTTAAATTTATTAGTTACACTTTGCCTACAAAGCTTCAATTATGTTTGTTAAGGTTTTGGATCTGTGAGAGTCAGATATATAACTCGAATGCTCCGAGCAGCTTATGATGATACTGTACCAAATATAAATAAAAGAAACGAATCATATTAATACGAGAAAGTAGAGGTAACGAAGAAGATAGATCAAATCTTGTGAAGATATTTTTATGTCAACCATTTATAAAATTTGGCAGCCACAGATCGGTATTCCACTTCAATTTGAATTGTCTCACTAATATTTATTTTATTCTTTTTCTTCTCATATATGCCTACAAATCCATTTAATTTCCTTGAATTGGGTCCTACAAGCAACTTTCAATCGCGACGTGTTGACCTATGCTTTTCCCATCAATTTTTTTCCTTTTTTCTCCCCCTCGAGACTATCCATCTCTCCAGCCATATCCTAAAGAAGTTAAAATTTCATGTATTCAACCGTCAAGTAAATCTTCAAACTGACTTGATCATCGGAGAATTTTCCATATGTAGATCTAGCAAATCATCAAATTCTTTAATCTACTGAAGATATTAATGTTCCTTTTTGAAAGTGACCAAAGCACTACAATAAATATCGACAATCTTATAATTTATAAACAAGCTCTAATCAATATAATAAAAAAAGTGTAGAACAAGTTTTTGACGGACTTTCTTGACCTAATTAAATTCATTAAGATAGAAACTAATCTGGAAGAAAAAAATATTAACTGTATTTTATATCAAGAAAACAAAACCAAATACATAGGGATATAATCCCTCATCAAATAAATATGAAAACATAGACCAATTTTTAAGAGTTTGTGCTACTCTTTTTAACAAGGTTGATCTTTTTAAAATGGAACACCAAGTCTTAACACTGCATATATGCATCAGCACTTCTGAAAATATTCCAATTATAAGTTAAAATGAAATAATAATAAAATTACCTTCTGGACGTTGGATTAATTATTATTGGGTGGCCGCATTTTCACGTCAATTCATAGACTCCAATCCATCAAACCATAAATCTTATCTCAAGTTCTCAATAATTAAAAAAGAGGAAGATTATGTTTTGTTGGCTGCTATAGTTGACTAAAGATGAATTCTGTAGCTTGTGCTTTCCCATTAGCAAATAAATATATGTTGACACTAACAAAAATTTGATACGCCAATATTGTTCGAAATTGTAGAACGAGTTTTACGAATGTTCAAGTCTTAGATAGTCCAGAAAATGAATAAATATAAAAAGGTGTCGGTTGATTGATTGCCCAGCAGTTTGCTAAGAATTTTGTCGGTTGTGACTTGTAAGAGTGTTGCTTAGAGAGTTAACTCAAATTGATCGGATCAACAATTGACTGATTGCTGGCAAGAATCAACATGCAGACATTATACTAAAAAGCTATTTGAGTTGCTTCGATCCCGGATGAACAGAACAGGATTCAAGCTGATTTATTTATCCAGAGGTGTGGTACAAGAAATTAAAAGGAATTTTCTTGTAATAGCTAACCAATGGGGAAATGACGGTTTATTGTCGACCGACCTGACAATTTATACAAAACCAATGTCTTTTATTTCAAGCTCAAAGCATTTATAAGATCAAATTACAACAACAAACACTGCAAATAAGAACACAACTCACATGGTTCCCCTAAAATTGCGAGATAATTCTTCACTCTTTTCCCTGCCAAAAATTCCTCTCTCCAAAATCCAATCTTCAATCATTACTTGAGAATTCACAGCCTGATCTGTAGGCACAAGATGCCCGGCATTCATAACCACGACATGGCTCAAATTTGCCCATTTCTGCACATACCCAGCTAGCTTCCCATCAACCCTCCAAACCTTCCTATTGGCCTCCAAAAACTTCGTGATACCTTCCCACTTCATCTTCTTCATCCAAGCCTCGGTCGACACAACACCATCCCTCAAATCACATTGTCCCTGATACAGCAAAACTTTTGTATTCTTAACCAACAACTCCACCATGTACTTCACACTCTTCATCACATCATCGTGCAATGCTGCGTCCACCACATCACTGCACACCTCGTAAACCATGTTTACATCGACTCCAAGTGCCTTTTTCACTTCCACATCATTCAAAAACGTTCCCACTAAATCATCTTGGTAAGGAATTAACCTTCTGAAGTCATATAAAGTAGCTAAACCAGTCATATTTGTCAATGTGTTCAAGACTCTAGTTCTTGCACTTGTTGCCTCGCTCCAATTACTATTTCTAGTTAATCCAACAGCATCAGATTGAAGTTTCTCCAAAAGGGTCTTTTGCTTTTCATTGATCAGACCTAAATTGTAAGCATTTATAGCATGAGTAGCCACTTGAATCTGTGGATCGGTCAATCCATTTCCTATAGCAACACCACCCAAATTGAACTTTTTTCCTATAGGCAACTGGGCATTCTTCTTTAGTATATAATATCCAAGTGCTGGAAGATATTTTCCAGCATAACTCTCACCAGTAATGAAAATTGGCCTAGTTTTGAACGATTTGTCCAAGGCAATAAATTTCTTAATTGCAATAATAAGGTGCTTAGCAACATCGTGTTGGTTTTTTGGAATTTCTTGAGGTGAAGCAGCTATGCTAAATCCAGTTCCAATAGGACTATCAAGAAAAAGCAAGCCAAAGATTCGATTCCAAGAACCTGGATTGGCTTCAAGTGAGAGCTGTGGAGACACGCGCCACGGACCGAGCTCATATAAATTGGCTAGCATGGAGGAGCAGCCAGGGCCACCTTGAAGCCAAATGACGATTGGTAATTGGGAGAGTGGGGACATGTGGTTGAAATTTTGGGCTTCATAGAATGCGTAGAAAATGGCAGAACCAGAGGTGGAGTTCACTGTGAGATAGCCTGATTTGGTGGGGAGTGCTTCTTTGGGGTAAGAAGCGGAGACGGCAACGGCGGCGGCGGACGGTGGCAGTGTGAAGACGAGGAAGTGGAAGACGACAGTGATGAAGAGGAGTTCAAAGAATGGTTGTAGAGATTCCATTAGGTGAGCTTGACCTGTCTGTCTCTGTTTGTGTTCCTCGGCAACAGCTTCTTTTTCAACCTTTCGCGATTCCTTCAATGATTTGTGGAGATATTTTGTTCTATTAACATAGGATTGCATTTAAAAAAAAAAAAAGGTTCAATCTTTAATCCCATTTAAAAAAATAAATAAATTGCCTTCTAATGCCCACTGCAACCAATATAAGAAACAAAATGTATGCCACTGAAGCACCTAACCAAAAGAGTATTAATCATTTCCTAGTAAACATCCAATTCAATAACTCAAGAAATATCCATACAAATAGAACTTTCTTATATCTACAAGAACGAAAACGATTTCCATTGATCACCGAGTCAGATTTAACCATTAGGCGTACACCAGTCAGTCAGTGTTATAAGATTTTACACTTCAATAACGCGAATAACAAGACCAAAATTAACGGGAAATGGATCTGGTGATTGATGCCAGGACAATCATTCCCTTCAGATACTATATTATACAATTCCTCAGACCTTGAATACAAAAACATTTGAACACAAAATTTGGCCTACATGTTCCTCAGCCTCTTGGTCACACAAAATTGTCTAATAAACAAACAATATCTATACAGAACACGATGTAACCCTATCGGAATATCACAGAGTTCGCGTTAACCATATAAAAGGCTAAAATCAGAACAAGAGATCGAGCCAGGGAGAAGAATAGGAGAAGCAAAAGCTATAGTTAATGAATGTTTTACAGTCGACAATTACTCCGCCAAAAACGGCAGGAAAACTAAATTAGGGAAACCTATAGGTAATTCTCTGCATTGCTACAGCGCTGTACAGTATCCTCCCAGCATCAAGGGGTATTCATTTGAAATTCCCCTCTGCATCCTTGCCTGCTCTTTTTCATCAAGCGCTCTATTGAAAGTTGATATAGTCATGGCCAATTCTTCCACAGCACAAGTGCTAGCTAGTGAATTACACGGATAGCTTTCCAGAAATAACTCTCAGGATCCATTCACAGCCATTTCCGGTGAGGACTTGGGTGGTAGCAATGAACAGTCATCACCCCGCTGCCTATTCTCTGGGTAATCATGCAAGCTATCAGAAAAGCTTCTAGGAGAAGCTGCTTCATCTTTTGCATGGGATTCCGTATCTGCATTTCCATTATCATCAGATGACCTCACAGACCCCTTCACATTGCAATCTGGTTCGATGGTGTTCTTCTCTGCATCCAACTGAGGACTGTCAGTTCCAGCACCTGTTGTTTTCTTACTTGGTAGTACTGCCTGGCTTAAGGTAGAGCATAAAGCAGCAAATACGCCTTCTCTTGGTTTTGGGCCTTTTGGTGACTGCAGCAACCTTTTTGGCTCAGGCTCCTCCTTTGAAACTAATTTGCGTTTTAACCGGAACTCTGCCAGCCCCTCATCTTCATCAGATATATCAGACAGTTTTTTAGGTGGAGGCTTGTAATCCTCATCATCCTCATCATCTTCATAGTCAACAAGTCCACTAGCCCTTCATACATAGATGTAAATTTGATTTATAAGTACCCAAGGCGATGAAAAATAAAATTACAATTGAGGAAATTAATACCTCAGTGAAGGGTAGTTTAGAGCAGACCCATTAGCCAAGACAGGCTGAGATTGCACTCTGTTAGAGCTGGCAACTGATGCAGAATTTTCTTCATCGCTAATTAAAATGCAGAATTGGTCATTACATGGTATCCATAATTTGAGATCCACCATTATACATTCCACAACTTCAAGCAAAAACAAACCTGTCCTCATTGAAATAGACTTCTTCCTCTCTCTCCAAAGCACGCTCATCTATCCGTTTCCTCTGGTCTAAGAAACTAGCAGTGCTTCTCGTTCCGGCACTCTCTAGGGACTACAAATTCGTTCATCGTGATCTAAACACACAGAAGTCCAAATGCCATAAAAACCCATAAAATAAAAGATAAATACCTGCTCATATTTAACTTTTAGAGCTTGAATGGAAGACAAGTTCTCAAGTTTGACCAACTGATCCCAGAATGAATCAACTATATATCTAAGTAATATCTTCAAGTTCTCCTGCAAAACAAGTGTTTCAAGGAACAAAATGGTAAAATATAGCTAGATGCATCTGTTATGCAATATAAGGGACATCTGAAGGGGATAACCACCTTTCGGATATATTCAAATAGTTCAAGTACGGCAGAGTTCAAAAGATTGTATCTATCACCATTAGCAACAAATGCATCTACAATGGGTTTGAAAAGGTTGTTCTTCACAATGTGATCCATAAGATGCTCATCCTGCATTGCATCACCAAACAAACAATAAAGAAATTGAGAACCAAGCTTATACCTGCCATAGGACAGATAGAATGAAAACAAAAGGTTTCACAAGAGTTATTCATGAAAGCACACTATTTCAAGGAGAAAGGAGCCAAAGAGTATGACCACATGAATACCAAAATTGATCCGCATATAAAATAGCAGGTCAAAATAATTCACATGACCAATGCACCTTTTTCTTAAATGCATGTTATTCTTCCTTCGGGTATCAGATACACAGAAAAATAGGATAATGCAAACAAGAGATACTTGATAATCGATTGGGAAAACATAATCCTTGAGGAGCATAAATTACAATCTCAAATGCAGCAAATAGAGGAGTAAAGAGAGAAGATTTGCCAACTTCTTTAAATGGTTTCAAAGAAAAAAAAGGAAAATAAATAATGTTTCATATTAATTTATCCAGAAAAGAACAGTTCAAATGTAAGCTTCAGTTTACCTCAACGATATTAATCTCTCTAGAGTTTTTCAAAAGATAAAACAATCAACTTACACTGCGAGAAATAAGAGTCCTCACGAATCTAACCGCAGCAACAACAAGATACTTTTCCCGTCTTCTTGTCAGATATAAAACCTTATCGATCACGTTATTAAGTAAAAAATTACATCTGCAGAAAAACACGGAGTTTAAATTCAAAATGAACTCTGATGCAGCATATCACAGCTAAAAATGTTGAATGAAGGGTGCTACGAAAATTACTTTATTCTATAAGGATGGTGCAAAACACAGAAGCATAGAAGATCGCATATGTTCAATAGTATTTCAGGCCTCACTCCCCTTTGATTCCCATTTCCCCCATCTGAGCTCACAAACTTGCTGCCTGTTTGAGCAGCATCATTTGGTTGGCATGATGATGTTATAGCATCTATTAACTGACCCAAGTGCTTCTCGTAGAAAATTTCAACAACAGTCTCTCTCTGTAACAAAAGTAAAATTATTACATAAATGACAAGGACAGCATAAATTTGTAACTATGATAACAAAAATAATGCCAATACCGTCCTAACATGCAAAAATATGTGTGCGCGCGCACGCACACGCGAGCGCTTCATTCCAAATATCTCAAACGTGTAAAGCCACATAGATGATCTCAAGTCCATATTCTTCTGTAGAGATAGTAACCCTAAAATGGCCAGCATTTTTTGCAATAACATTGAAATCTATAGCAAAGAAAATTGTAAAAAGAACCTAACTCAAAACCAAGGTTTAATACCCATGGGAATATGCAATGAAATATAAAGGCAAGGATGCACCATGCTGCTTTAGCCTTTTGGTCTTAATTTTAGTTTAATTTGAGTCATGATTAAAAAAAAAAAAAAAGCTTGCTAGTTAGCTGCCAAAAACAACTCTCATCGTGAGAATAATAACGAAAGGCGATGGCTGAGAGAAAGATTATATATTAAACAACAAAGTACAAGAACAGCACCTGTGATGCTGATGTATATGAATCCAAAAGACTGCGAAGAATTTCAAGAAATTGGCAGTGCATATCATCTCCAAAATCAGTTAGCATATTTTTCACCTGCAAATTAAAGATTCACTCTAACTACTATTTTCAGCGTAGAGATATGAATTAATATCTGTACATACAACATTCCACCCTAGACCATGTTTCACGCACACGCGCGCGCACACACAGAGAACCCCAAAATTTGAAGCAGGCTGATATATAACTCCTTTCAAAGAAGAGAAATGATGTTATATTTACGCAAAAGATACTGTAATGAAAACATCTTAGTGCTATCGTGATATCCCCTCACAAACATAACCACTTTCACCCCATTCTTAGTGCCCCCAAAAGGAAAGGTAGAAAGGCTGCAGAGATTAACATGAAAAGCTTGGAACTTAATTTCCATGGCCATGGTTTTTCCCATCATGTCATCTATATGAAAATGATCTAAACATAGGAAACCCAGGCACTTCACCATGCCAAAATGGCCTGCATTGGCCACATGTCAGGTACATAGGGACACTAGCAAAATATTGCTGCCAATCTTCTAACTTCTCCAGGATACGCTGGAGACTTAGGGATGTGCTAAAAAAATTTCTCAAGTACACACTAGTAGAGACAAAAGGATTACTTTTGGGATTCAAATGTAATTGTACAGAACAATTGGTTAACTATAATATGACCAACTATTCAGATGACAACCAAAATTGGATACAGGTATAACTAGGTAAGAAAAAGGAATAGCAAAGAGAAGGATTGTCTACAACTAAAGCACATTTGACGACCTCCATATTCAAGCCACCATAATGTGCTTTATTGAAATCCATCAACTGTTATGTTTTTTCATAATAAATAATAAAGTTTAGAGATCACCGACTGGATGTTTTGGTTTTTTTATTCTTAGAATTCAATTCAACTGAGTTAATCTATCAAGGTTTCCAATATTACGAATTTCAAGAAAAAAATAGGATTATTAAAAAAAAATTATGCAATGTCTCTTAGTGTTGAATCCTACTTTTTGGAAGATGATGTTATTGCATATACAGGCCATGTCATGTTCATGCCCATAACCATGATCGTGGCAGTGGTCGTGTCACACTTAAATCTACACAAAAACATAAAATTCGAGAGTTTTCCTAAAGTATCTCATGACTGCCTCAAGATGACAACTAATTCCACTGGTACTAAGAAGGCAATTTATACAGCCATTACATGCAACAAAAAGCTGTTGTAAACTCAAGGAAATAAAGAATCCAATATTGCTCACCAGAAGTCCAAAAAGAACACCTTCTTGCCTAGTTACATAAGAACGCAAGATACTGGAATCCTGATTCAGAAAAAGAATGAGAATGTCTGTCCTGCATCCATTACAACAAATTATTGTGAATATTTCAGATACTCGAGCCAGAAAAACTAAGAATAGAGATAAAATATTTTAAATGTTCATACTAAAAACTTTGAATTATTTTATTACCCAGTCAACACAAGCTTTTTGTCATCACTCTGCAAAACGTCAGCTATGATGTCAAATATGCCTTCACTGACAAGATCCCTACAAGCATAAAAATACTTCCTAGTAATAAAGTAAAGCACGTAAATAACATCAATTCACGCATACAAGACTATTTTTACATTTCATGCAAAAAAAAAAACTTGAACTTGAACTTGAACTTGAACTTGAAGAACAAGTTAAAAATCAATTTCTAAGTTCAGTAAAGATGAAATAATGCTGTGATTGATATTATATTTAATACCAGAAAGAGAGCAAAGCGGAAGTTATGACTTTTAACATACCTAAATAGTCGGAGCTGCTGAACCATCTGCAAGCTCTTGCTTAAGGTACAAAACTCATGCAAGAAGTGTACCTATTTCAGTCACAAAATATTAAGTTTAACGAGACAGCGAACAGCCCCACCCCTCCCTAATAATTCGTATGTAGCAATGACACAGAACAATGAGCAGGTAACAGATGTGGATTAAAATTCTTTAAAATTATGAATTTACAGTGTCTTTATTTTGATACTTGCTATTTTCATTAAAACAATACTATTTTTAGCTTCACTAATTTTTTTGAATTAGAATGGTTATTTTGTTGACTAACACATGGGTTGTACCATTTATAACTAGTTCCAATTCAAGAAAAATAACCTTTCTACACAAATGTTTTAACATTTAAGAAATTCTTAAAAGTTATATGCCAAACTCAACAAATGGGCTTCTTGTGTTCTTCATGAGCACAAATTAAAGTAATACAAAACTATAGGACATGCTACATGCCACGTTGGATACATGCCCAACCAAGACATGTCACGAAAGTGTCCCTCGCCCCATGAAAAATTATTGAATGTATAAAATATAGGACAGACTACGTGGCTTGTGAGATCATGTCCCAAAGTGTTGGTTCTGATAGCTGTTGGACACTGAAACCCACCCTTGGAGGAATGTTCACGCTTTACCATAACCATATCAAATATATGAAATAATGGATGAATTATTCCATCTTCTCTACATTCTTTAAAAGAAAACTTAAACCACTAATGCTTCAAAGTTTAAAAAGTTACCGGGAGTTGAGGTGAGCCAGAGATGAGGTCACCGATTATTGGTCTTTATTATAAGACACATTACAAATAAACACACACATAATTTATGTCTTACCTATGAATTTTGAGCTTGATTAGAAGGAATAAAACATAGTTTCAGTCTTAATACTAGACCCAGTAATTGGAAGCTAGTTCATTGTACATATTTAACATATAAGAATGCAAAGTAATACCATATTTTATCTCCCACAATTAGCATTGCATAGAAACAATTTCAAAATACTAAATATTGAACATTAGACACATTAATTTAGGTTAGAACTAATTTGGTGTCGAGAAACAGAAAACCGATATTATATATGAACAATTAGAAAGTAGTAGTTACTAAACATTAAAATCACTAATATTGGGTGGAACAAAGCTGGTCGGTTATTAATTATTATTATTAACTTAATAAATATTAAACCAAGCTGGTCAGCTGTAATTTTAGGGCACAAATGAAACACTGGCAGCCTGAAAGTTTGGTTGTTGGAATAATTGATGATTTATGTCAAAACAAATTAAGAGTGCAGTACTTTTTTGCCGAGCCAACCAATGTCATTGTTTGATGGTCAATGTCGTGTAACTTATCCTAGAAATTACATAACCAACAAATTCAAGATCTGATTACAATGGTGAAAATTGGGCACATATGATATGTGGCTCATAATTTGAATCCCCAAGATTTGAGCATTCATATCCAACGCAGCCACCGCCAAACATATGAATTTAGAAGAAATGCGTAAGAGGTATTCAAGGATCAATGTTTACCAATGTTTTTTTTGATTCTGCAGAAGTGGTTGGACACTTCAACCTTGCAAACAATTCCTGAATGAAGGTGCTGTCATCTTTCAACAATAAAACAACCTACAGCAAACAACAGAATCGGGATGTAGATTAAAAAAAAAAAAAAGGATGTTTAAGAGTTGAACCAACTCGGGCGGTAACTTACGGTTGCATTATTTGAATGAATTATAGAATTAAGACTTGCAATGGTAGCCTCATCCAATACTCTTGGCAAAATGACATCCTGCCAGAGGCAATACAAAGAATAAGTTTTCATTAATAGTACAAGTTGTGAACAAGAAGATCCACTTCAATGCATTAACAGCATCACCTTTAGATAACCGATTCTGTAAGTTTGATGTATCTTGGAAAGGACTAAAGGGTCTTTAATAGGCATGGCCTGAAATATGCCAAAGAGAATTAGGAATGAATAAAAATATGACGTGCACATCAGGCAACTCATTCTGCCCATCCTTCAATAACAACATTTCCACTAGCAGGCCTTTTCTTTCTCTTTTCTTTTTCCTTTTCTTTTTTCAATAGAGAGGGGGTGTTCAGAAGAATGTACCTCCTTGAACACTACATGCTCTTTTAAAAAACTGCGATGATGAACATGAGGTACATCAGGATCATCTGCAAGTAAAATGTAAAGAAAATCATCATTACAGTTGACATATCCAATACAATGAACAAATCATGTAAATACTCTATTAATCCAAAAAGGTATTCAATTAAGATAGAACAAAGATCTACATGTGAAGATCGATTAAATCAACATTTATGGGAATGTGACCAGAAGCCAAACCCCCTGCAAAGCCCTTTTCATTTCGATAGGCAGCATTAATGTTTACAGCTAGGTTTGCTAGGGCATAAAAGTTAGGGACTCGTGTTCTTATATACATTCCCGAGCAAAATAAAAAACTGTCTGAATTCAAAAAAAATAAAACTGAAAACATAACGAAAGAAATCAGTTGACACTTCAAATCATTAAGGGTCCGTTTGATAGCAATAGTGGAATTTGGGTAGAAAGAAATTGAATTGATTGAAATTGTTTTACCGAGAATTGAATTAAAAGTGTTTGAATGGTATAATTTTCCACATTTCTATTATAATACGTTTGGCTTTGTTTTTTTATGCAAATTGTCAATTAAATGGATAATTTTTTTTACCATTGGGGACAAAATATGTTTAGATTGCCAAAAAAAATTAAAAAAATTATTTTTTATTTTTACGTTTGGCTCTGTTTTGCATGGAATTTGTCAATTAAATGGATAAATTTTTTTACACTTTATCTTAGAATTTGTTTCTATTGCTTAAAAAAAAAAAAAAAAAAAAAAAAAAGTGGAAACCAATTCCTACCATATAGCAAGTCATTGAATTTCACGGAATCACTCTTTAAGTGGTTGTACCTTGAAATTGGGTGGAAACCAATTTCATGGAAAAAAAACACTATCAAACGGACAAAAAGTGGAGGTTGGATTTCGATTCCAACTTCCAGGGAAAATTTTCGCGTATCAAACGCACCCTAAGGGAAGATGATGGCCCAACATCAAATAGGTGGAAGTTGAAGTACCCGAAATCTCCTAGTTCAGCTGCAAACAAACTAAGTACCATAATCAGTTAAAGATTGTAGAAACCATTGTTAGTTGAAGCAAATAACAAAGATTTCAGGACAAAGAAACATTTGTATTTGGCTGCTCCACGAGTTAGGGGATTGAGATTAAAAGCTTGATACTGGTGCCAATTTAAAAGGAGAGAAAGGGGGAGGGGGAGAGAGGGAGAGAGAGAGAGATCACACAGCACAGAAATCTATTCAAAGACAACCAATAAAGTTTTCAAGTCGCTCAAATATTCCTAGATCTAGTGACCTGTTAATGAAACAAAGAAAGGATATTGCACATGATAGAAAAAACAAGAGCCCATCTGATAATTAGGAGAATAAAGCTGATTTTTTAAATAAAAGAGAAATTTTGGACAATCTGAGGATTATAATTTTTTAATTATTGTTAACTTGATTCACTGCTGGCACCAAACAATTAGGATATAAAGATAACCTCACAATTAAAATATTTTAACCCAAAATCAAGAGTACAGGACAAGGTGGGGAAGGGAAAAAAGAAGGGAGTTAAAAGCACAACTTGCTAGGGAACAAAATATAAGAATAAAAAGCAAAAGTACTTACATTCAAGACATCCGATTATATCCATGATCAATTTATCCCCAAATATTTTCTCAAAAATCTGGGGACTATTTAGTAAAACTGCAAGCAAAACATGCAAAGATAATAAGATTGATGGAATCACTTGAACATGTAATAACATACTCTTGTAGAATGCCAAGCCTACTTACTGATTCCTCTAACTAATTTGAAAATCATGTGAAGACCATCAATATTTTCCAAATCTTCACAAATTCTAAACAAGTCCACCAGCTTTTGGAAGAAATCTTGCTGCATCACAATAAGCTTCACTCAATAGATGATCATATTGGAAAGACATTGGAAGCAATATGATTGTGACATCCTTAAAAGTGAAAAGAATGCTAAATACTTAAGAACACTAGATATCAAAGCCCCATGGATTCCTTTTAAGCCACTAGCTAAGTTTCTCTGAAGCCGGATACAATTTATCGCCCAATTCCAACCTAAACAATCTTCCTGATGCCAGGAACTCTACATTATGGGCTGATTTTCTATCTTCAAAGGCCATATACACAACCATCCTAAAGTGTTTACTTCAAATTATGGTAACTATCCTAGTTGCCCACAAAATTGTCTACTAACAAATAAATGGAGATAGTATAGGTTCAATAAAATACACTCATATATATCAATTACAATGATGATACACTAAAGTGAGGCACATCCCTCAATAAACCACTGTCTGCAAATGTAAAATTATACATCTTCACTGCCAAAAATAATTGAGAATGCTTACATAATGTAGTATGAGTTCATTCACACGCAATTGATCAGCGATGCCACTCTCAACTACAATCTGCAAAAGATAAATAGAAGAATAATCTTTATATAGGTTAATAATGAAGCATATAAAAAATTCAGCTCAAGAGTGCTTCATCAATGAGAAGAATACAGAAAATTACTAAGATTAAGACCCTGTTTGATTCCTATTTTTCCCAAAATTCATTTCTCTCTCTTATTTAACCACACATTCTTCAATAAAATAATATTACACGTAAATCAAAAAAAATTCCTTAATTTTTAACCACACATTCTCCATCAATCAACAATTCAAAATGTATTTTTCCCCCAAAATGGGAATCAAACAAGGCCTAAGCTACAAACAAAACTAATACACTAAAAAATAGTCAAATAACCAAAAATAAAAAACGAACGGAAATGATATCTGGGAGGTTATGAAATTATTTCGGTGAAGATTTAGAAAAGGGAGCAAGAAAAGAGAGAAATAAAACTAGCAGAATTACTGTGAATCTAACAGATAAAATTATTGGGAGCACATATAACGGATCAAAGTACATCAGTTTCATGCAACAAAAGAACCAAATAAATTCAGGCACACAACATTAAAATCACATCATGAGACCATGGTAGTGTATTTCTAGTTTCCAGGTACGGAAACACGAGAATGACAAAGGTACCTTAAGTATCAAAGGGAGAGTAGATAGCTCAACTGGAGGCAACTCCCTCAACTCATTATTGACATTATGGTACGTCTCGTCTGAGAATATACATAATCGAATGTCAAAAATCAGTGTTACCCCACATTATACACAAACTAAAACCATTTCGAGTAGGTAAAAAGCAGAAACTAGTCCACATCAAAAAAGAACATGCATGCATTTCGGTTTACTCCACACAAGATATTTGGCACATAACAATTAGCTCTCACCCATCTTGAGCTCCTCTAATACCCGGAGAACCAATAGATTGGGACAAAAGTTTTGCTATTAATAATTTTTAGCTCAACGACAAGCATCTAGCTAATAAAATCAAGTACAAAGACCACTGCCAAATATGGTCCACCAACTTACAATACGATTCCGATTCTATGGAAGAAGCAGCAAATCTCGTGACAAAATAGAGGTCAGATTCACATATGACACGATGTCTGTGCATGTGTGCTAAATCCGAAAATATGATTATTCACAATGTCATGATTCAGCAGAACATCAACATAAAAGGCAAGTCAGTTGAGAAATTAAAAGAGACCAATAAATAATTTGCGCGATCAAAGAGAGATTTTTGGTGCTGATCAAAGCTTCCATCTATCATTAATCAAAAGAAAGCTTAAAAAGAAGGCATGACACAAAAAAAAAAAAAAGGTTGCTTCACTCCTAAAGATGCACGGCAAACTAACAAGAACTTCATATCTTTACCACTGCTCTTTAAACCATGTACCGAGCTATCATTACGTCATTCAATTTTCTAAAACTGGGATAACGAGTTAACTAGTAAATTTTATAGTTCTTAACCCACAAGAAAGGATTTACAAAACAAAGAAATGAATGAAGATGTACTGCCACAATTTCTTCTGAAACAAATAGACTACCGCAAACACTTACTACTAAGAGAGCTAAATTGTATATTCCTTTGCACGCTACATATATGGTCCCTGCATAAAACAAAAATGGAAAGGAAATATTATGATCTAAGCCAGGAGAAGAAAGAGAGTTTCAAATGTATAAGGAAACGAGCTATATCTGATACTAACCATATGTAAGAGCAACCAGTTATCTCCTGGAAGCTAAGGGCCAATTCAGTTGAAAACTCTGGATCTCTCCACGAAATAATTGTATCTGAAGATACAAAGTTCATATGAATAGTAACCAAGGGAAAAGGTAAGAAAGTGACAGTTAAATGAAATTTTAAAAGGAGAAACACTGTATGATATAACATACCTTCTTGCTTACGATAAATATCTTGTGAGCTGATCCGGTGCAATAATAATGTTTCATTGTCTTCCTCATCAATAACAAACAACCCCAGATCTTCTGATCTCTGTCCCACAAGTCACAGCATTTCAAGTGCAGGTGATAAATATGAAATGATTTTCAATTATCATATTAGGAAAGAGAACAGTATATGCTACACAATATAAACAAATTAAGTGAGAGATGGATCCGAAAAGCAGTCTAACCTCCAGATAATCAACAGTGACATGGCCAGTTCCTTGGTCATCCCATTTCCCATCCTCATTCAGGCGGTATACCTTAACACGCTGAAATTTATATCTAATGATGTGAGAACTCTATCCATAAGTCAATTGTGATAATAATGTAAAGCATATTGACTTGTCCTGCATATAGTTACCACATGGTTGATTCAGAACAACTTCTATGCCCCTGTTTGGGCTCCATTAAAATTAAAATTTGGGAAAAATGTATTTTGGAATGGTGATTTTTGAGAGAATGTGTAGTTTAAAAAAAAAGAAAATTTTTAGATTTACGTGTAATATTATTTTATTGGAGAATGACTGGTTTAAAAAAAGAAAGAGAAAAATGTATTAATTCAAGAATGGAGCTCAAACAAGGGCTATATATTTGCTATTTAATTTTCAAGTTTAAAATTGAACAATCGAAGCAATCTAACAATACTTCTATAGTAAGGAAAGCAACTGAAGGAATAGTGTGCATCTTAATTTGTCGTATCCTAACAGGTACATTCCTGCCTCTGGCTTAAATTTAACATATTATTCATTTTTTTATACGAAGATATATCAATTAGCTATATCAATATTGCGATGTAGAGGCGGTTAAGGATGTTTATGATAGGTGGTAGAGATAGCATTTCAATTAGCTATATCAATATTGTTAAGGATGTTTATGATGGAACAGTTACAAGTATTGCGATGTAGAGGCAGTAATAGTATAGATTTCTCATTTCTCCATTAGTATAGGCTTGCACCAAATTTTGGCCTTAAGTCCTTGACTTTTTGCCTTGTTCATGGACAGGCTAATACAACATATTCGAGATAATTTCCTATGATGTACAGCATTAGTTGAGAGTATAATTTTGGTTAATTAGAATAAAAAGGGTTAATCTTAAGTTACAAATTAGCAGTAATACTTTAGAATCTAAAGGTTTTAGACTTTTGGTTGAGTAGAACCAAGCCACAGTACATGAAAGGCCATTTTATTAATTGTAAGAACAAGGATAATAAAGAAGATACCAAAAAAAATCTTGTTATCCCTAAAAGGTAAATGTTTTAAATATTCGGGGTTTTTATTAACAAGAAAGAAACTGAAGGGGATGTACTGCATAGGATTACAGCAGGTTGGATGAATGGTGGTGCTACATCAATTCCATATGACGAAAGATCCTTGTGAGGTATAAGTATAGTGATTGTACCTACTATGATTTTATAGCTCCGGGTCTTGAGTTGTTAGATGATAAAATGCTCATAATTCATAAAATGAATGTAACCAAAACAACAATTCTAGAATGTATGAACAAACTAGAAGGTGCATTGTTACACAAATGCATGGTAACATGATCTCTTTCAAAAATCTAAGGAGTGAAAGCAAAGACAATTGCCTTCAACTCCTGATTATATTGACTGAGTGAAACATGATTGTACATTCACACAAAATCCTTTGTTTGAGATAATCATAACAAAATTCTACTATCAATATTATGTAATCGGAATATTTTCTAATGAGAGTGGCCAATGCTATGCAAATAGAGGTACATAGGTACACATTGAACTCAACCAATAAGGTAGATAAACATAATAAAATAAAATTCTACTGAAACATGAGTAATTAAAAATTAAGGTTTTCCTTAATCTTAAATGGGTGATCAAAAGATTTAATTACTATGCGTATCTTGGTGGCCAACGAAATATTTTGTCACTGAAGTTGTTGAAAATATCGGCGCACAGGTAGACATTGAATTCAACCATTAAGGTAGATAAACATATTAAAACAAAATTCTACTTTCAATATTAAGTAATTATGAAATATTTTCTCACATAAGTGGCCAACAGTGTGCAAATATCGGCACACAGGTACACATTGAATTCAACCAAAAACACAAACATAATAAACCAAATTTCTATTTTCAATATTATGTAATTACGAAAATATTGTCTGACTGAAGTGGCCACCACAATCGGCACTCAGGTATTCATTGAACAACCAATAAGGTAGAAAACATAATAAAACAACCTAAATAGGTATAATATTTGGTGGAGATTATGAAAACTGCCGTCAAACTATATCTCATTAGGTAATCATTTACTTTCCAAAGTAGTTATCAAGAATACAACCTCAACAACAATGATTATCCAGAAATTATAAGCAGGAGCTTTACAAGTATGACAGCAAAAGTAGGATAGGATACTCAGAGAACAATTTAACAGAATAAATATATACAAATATAAATTCTATTAGCGAAAAAATCTCTTTCAATAATCTCATGGTTAAGCAAAGAAGCTTAATTTCACCTATCTTTTGACCAATTGCATGCAGGATTCGGGGTTCAATAGGCTTAAACTACAAACACTCGAATACAAGTGAAGAAAACTTCTGAAACTCAAATGGAATCACTTACAATGAAAAATGTGTGTAAAAAAAAATCACATCATCAAGTAAACAAATTAAATCCTGAAAGAATTCGTCTCCACCATAAAATTCTAGAATCTGTATATATAAAGCTTCAGCAACAAAAAGAAGAGCCGAATTTCAACTCGCAAAAATTAACGGATATGAGCTCAATTCTAGGTCTAAAATACAGCATCTTTTACCAGTTCTTCAAATTTATACTGACCTGCATGGAATTGTTAGCGTTTGGTGACTTGTCTTGAGTGCCCATGTGAGAAGCTTATCCTATTCACGAAGTCCGTGAAATTCACGGTACAAAAAGCACAGATTGAATTGCAGGGGCAATTTACAGAGGAGTGGAATAAAATTAGGGTTTAGAAAGAGAGAAAAATAGCATATTTTAAGGAAAAAATATTGAAAATTATGGTGTGGCACAGTTCGGGTTTCAAATTCAGATCGATTAAAACCCTAACCGCCAATAAAATTATTCGAGTGAACGAAGCTTCGAACACAGCCCTCTCTCTCGTTCTCTAGTCGTTTCAGTGAAATATTTTTCTTCTCAGAGCCCGTCCTTTGAAAACCAGCATTTAACGAATTGATTCTACTACCCTTGGTGTAACATAGAAATTACGAGCGGTGCCATTAGCCTTGATCTCTACCTGTCCGATAACTCACGCGCCTTTGAATCGCGTCTCTTGATATTAATAACCCTAGCTTGTAAGTATCGCTCACGACACAATAAAAGGGAGACAACATCGTTTCATTTATTAATCATTTCAATTTTGGCCGTCGCTATATGGAGTTGACATATGCGGTTCAAAATTCGTTTGACCCATATTTTCATTTTTATTCTTATTCTTTCACTCATTTTTAACTACATATTTTTTAATAAAATAATATTTTTTATCATATTAATAACTTTTCCTTCTTTTTTAACCACACATTTTTTATCATATCACTATTTTAAAATTCATTATTCTCCAATAATCTCCATCAAACACACTCTAACTATTCAACTTGATGTTCATTCAATAATTAATTAACACGTCATTTTAAATTAATATTGTCTAATTTTTCTTTTGCTGCCACTTGTGCTTAAAAATAGATGTCAAATAATGTGTCAAACTATCATTGATGGATAGCAAGTTAGACAGTCAATTTGAACAATAAATCTCAACTCCACTATTAGACTTGAAAAATTATGCAAGTACAAATTTTTCTTACAGATTTGGTACAGGAAACACAACTATCTTCCTATAATTTGATATTACCAAAAATTATTTTTTGACAACGGTCTATTACAAGAAGACACCTGTATAAAATTTGTAAAAAAAAAAAAACCTATACTCATAGCATGTTTCATTAGAGTTGAAGAAAATTCAAATCTAAGAACAAAAATGTATGACACCCCATCATCTATCCACAAATGTGATATGTACGATAGTTTAAATCTAAACCTCAATTGGCAATGTTCAATTAATTAAGTTACTTATATAAAAATGTTTTGACGGAATATTTAATAAATGTTGATGTGGTATGCACCCCACCCTTGATTTGACTTGATGAAGTTCAAATCAGGGGTTGACAAGCATATCGCCTCAACACCTATAAAAAAAAAAAAAATTATCAAAAAAATGTACAAATAACAAGGTTCATGTCCAATACACCTACAAGACTTGCGCACTATTGCATAGATTTGATGTTTAAACATTATTTTTATCCAATTATTTAGTAGGATTTATAGTTATTTATATATTTTGTAGGATTGGCAGCTTATGATCATTTAAAAGTTAAAAGCATTTATCGATGTACATATTTGAAAAGTGATTAACCAAAATTTTAAGTGATTTCCCCTATATATAAAAAGAGTGAAGAAAAATTTACTGTAGAAACTCTTCGTTAAAAACGACGTCATTTTTAACGTGTGATTTTTTGCTATATATTACTTAAAAAAAAAATTTATTATTTAATTTTTATTTTTTTTTGCTCTATACACTTAAAAAAAATAACTAGATATTTTTGTAAAAAAAAAAAATTGTGCGAGACATGCAATACCTTTTTTTTTTCTCAAAAACTTATGTTTTCGCCTTTATTTGCGTCTTAATTCGGGATATCAAACGAATTCATTCTTAATATCATTTTGAAGAACTCACGGCCTAATATTTCACGACGTTGATGGTGTGTGAAACGGCCAATCGTAGCGAAAGTTACGTTACATTAAAGTACGCTGTTCCAAACTAATATTTCGAAAATTTCGATAACAAACTAACTTTACAAATTCTTCGACTATTCTACGCTAGCCGAATTCATAAATCTTTTATATCCTCTCGAAACTCATTTCGAGAACTATATTGCAGATATATCGAATGATGTAAATGAATATCGAAAATAGTTAAACGAACGTCAAACGCGTGTGTTAAAAAAGACGTATAACTCGTTTTTTGAATATATTACTTATATTTTTGTCTTCATTGTCAGGCTCATTACGGAACATCAAACGAAGTCGAAATATTACATTCTTAATATTATTTTGAAGTACTCACGGTCTATTATTTCACGACGTTGATGGTGTGTAAAACGGTCAATCGTAGCAAATATTACGGAGCGTCAAAGTAGAACTAATATTTCGAGAATTTTGATAACAAACTAACTTTAAAAATTCCTAAATGATTGTACGCTGGTCGAATCGATAAATCTTCTATATCATTTAGACTTCATTTGATATTAAGAATATAATATTTCGATTTCATTTGAATTTTTAAAGTTAGATTGTTATTAAAATTCTCGAAATATTATTTTGAAATATTAATTTGAAACGACCTACTTTGAAGTGCCGTAACATTTGCTACGATTGGCCGTTTCGCACACCATCAATGTCGTGAAATAATAGCATGAGTACTTGAAAATGATATTAAGAATGTAATATTTCGACGTCGTTTGATATTCCATAATGAGCCATAAACATTCAGAATTTTTTCTCATTTATCCTGTTTAATCATTTTAATTTGAATATAGTTATAAAATAAAGTGAACCTCTACCCAGTTATAATATTTCAAAATCGTTGGCTTCATATTCATTGAAATCTTTTTTTTTTTTTTATATTTTGTATATTCGATTCTACAACATATTTGTCTATTGATTATACAGTTGTAATATGTAGTTGTTTTTCTTATTGTATACATAAAGTACAAATATGTAGCTATTCACATTGACAAGTTATTATTTTTTCACTCATTCTATAAATAACACATTATTTTCCTACTGTTTTAACAGAAATGAATCCAAAAATGTATTTATATGTTGAAAACAATTTTTCTATCTTATCTCACACCTCAAAATAAAACATAATTTCACGCATTTAACATGCTAACACTTCCTACAAAATAATCTAACACGTACATCGTACGGGCAACAACTAGTTATTATTATAAGTTGTGGATAATGCAAAATATGTAAAAAATATGTATCATGCGATTGATAAAAAATAAGTTTGACCAGAAGTGATCAAAATATAACTACTTCTCGTACAAGTTGTTATATTTAAATTGACAAAATTTTAATTTTTGCAATATTTTTAAATTTTATACTGTTGGATAGAAATTCGAAATTGGCATTTACTTCATTAACCGCGCTAATTTTTTTTTTTTTTTTTTTTGTCAAAGTGGTGACGTTAATGGAATGATTCTCCTCTGGCTTGATTGGCTAATATCCAAACTATTATATAGAAATTCGAAATTGGCGTTTTCTTCATTAAACGCGTTAACTATTTTTCTTTTCGGCAAAGTGGTGACGTTTATGAAATGATTCTCCTCTAACTTGATTGGCTAACATCCAAACTATCTATTCCAAATATGATAAGTGATCTTACTCAACAAATAGATATACGTGACGAAAGAGAAAGAGAAGTATATATATCTCATAATGTCCTTTTTTTTATTTTGATTATTTGAGAATTACTTCTTTCTAATACTTATTTTCTATAATACAATCGCTAAAAAAATTATTTTTACGTTTTCACATAGTTTTTCCCTAATTTCTAATTACACGTTCAAAAAAAGAGACATTTTTCAAAGAATTACTTCTCAAACAAAAATTACCAAGAAAATTTATTTTCCTTCAAAACTAGTAATGAGAAACATCAGAATTCATGAGTCTCAATGACAGTAGAATTGAAAAAAAAAAAAATACATAGAAGAGATTTTAATCCTCACCTGAATTTCATGTTTAAAAGTTATTAGCTAAAAATACACTTATTTGGTATGATGAGATTTTTTATTTTATTTTTTTAATTTTTTTCAATTCCAATTTCTAACACACAATGACTATCACTTAATCAATGGATTAATCACAAGATGATCTCATGATCAAAATGGTTTTCATTTCTGCTACTCCTCTACTTTAGCATAATAATGGTTTTCTTATTTCTGAAAAGAATGTAAAGTCTAATTATTATACTCAATACATAGTTCAATAATTAAACTTCTTGTTCCTTCTAACAAACACAACTTATGTAATATTCCTCCAATCATTGCTTTTGTCCCAAATTTTCCACTCTTTCAGCATCTCAAATTTAGTACAGATTGTAGCCACAAACTACAATGCTCTTCGAATGACAACAAGTAATTCCTTTACATTTAAAACTCGAGCGTCAAACTTCAATCTGTGATGTATTACTTGAATTCTACAGTAAAAAACTTTCTAGATTCAAGACCTTGATTTTTTCTAGTAAATAATTGGATGGGGTCGGATCGACAAGCAATATATGGCCCTACAATGTCAACTGATGTAAACTAACTATACTTTGTCCCTTAAACACAATGCCACAACCATGAACCAAACTGAACAGGAAAAATGAAATGCTAGGCAAACGAACAATTGTTTTCATATGGAAGCTACTCACTATTGGATAGGCTAAGCAGCAACAATGGACGGGAGGGAAAAAACACTGCTGGTGAATCCTAACAAATAGCCACCATCAACAGCAAATATGCTTTTGGTGGGAAATAAGTTTAATAAGATCAACTTTGATCAATTGTTTTAGTGGGTCATTAGTCAAATATGAGAGTTATTGGTCCAAATGAGTTCTACTTCGTGAGTAAATTGTACTTAAACCAATTTCAAGTGAATGAGAAATTAAAATCAAAAGAGAGCTGCTATAAACATAAAATAAAAAAGTTAGAAAATGAAATTGAATAAATGGTAGGAAATTGGAAAAGCCATATCCCATAATAAAAGACGAAGGGACGTTAAACCATTTAATATAGTTCAAGTTTGATATTTGGATTTAGATCACAAGTGACACCACTAGCCTTGAGATGACTTGTATGTTAGAGGGTTAGAGCTAGTGGTGTCAATGAATCGAGCAGAGCTGACTTAGCCCTATTAGCCTGGAGTTCGCTTGTGGCTCATACGAACGTTTGTCAAGGGCCAAGCAGCTCGCAAGCTCAAGAGCCGAGCCCACAAGCTCAAGTTTTTTTTTGTTTTTTTTTATTTTTTTTTTTATTAAGTTACCAAACGATGTTTGGTCACTTTTTTGATGAGCCCACGAATAGGACTCGTCCCGACACAAGCCCGAGCTGCCCATGGACCGAGCTTCCAAAGCCGAGCCGATGAGCTATTCAACTCTTTTGCCACCTCTAGTTTGAGCTAAGCCAACACACAGCCATTCCGAGCAACAAATAAATATTTAATTTCTTCTGCCTACCGACAAGTAAGGGTGTTAATGGGCTAAGCCTCGACCCAATGGCACGAGCCAACTCACTTGAAAATGGCTCAACTTGACATACCAACTTGCTGGTTGACAGGGTAAGCTGCTCGTTGGCCTGTCTTCTCTTTAATTTATCAAAATTAAATTTAAAATTGTTATTTATATTTCACAATGTAGTCTAAAAAATAGAAAAAATAATTCAATTTTGTTAAGATAAGTTGATAAAATAAATTTGATGTTGCAAAAACCCTCTTCCATTATTCGAGCTGGAGATTAGGTACAAGATATGTGGATTCATAATTTTTTTTCCTAAATTCTCTTAATAAAATTATTTTGAACGTGGATTCATATTTTTTTTTTTTTTTTTTTTTTTTTCTAAATTTTGATCCCAATTTTCAATCAAATTTACATCAAACGTGCTCTAAATCTACCAAAGCGTCACCTTATGCAACCTATTTGCATACACAAATATGTGTTTCTATTTGCTTTGGAATATTGCCGCCACATGTTATGTCCTGGTCTAGAATGTTATTTCTCATTAAAGACCTCATGTCTTCAAATGCTGATAAAGTTGGTGGTGATATGAATATGTCACGATCTACTTGACAATATCGGCTAATTATACTTTTATGCATTCCACCCGTGTACAAATTTAAAAAGTCTGCTTCCACTAATGAATCATCAGGGGCTTCAAAAACGTGATTTTCGTATATTTAAAGTTATATTTGTATAGTTGGAACTTGAGTATGAATTACACAAATCTGTAATTATATCTTATACCAATGAAATATTTATTTTGCAAATAAAGTTTAAATTATTTTCAAGAAACTCTAAGCAATGTCTAGCTTCTTGTAACTTTAGACAAGGGATCAAACATCTATAAATAATGATAAACAACGAAAAATATATTTAAAATAATTTTTCATCGCTACACATACTTGATATGAAGGAGATATTTCATTCTTGCACCGTATAGTGGCTAAAGAACATTTATTAAGGAAGGTAACAAAAAAGTTAGTTTCGGATATCGGATTTCACATTGCCTGGAGCAATAGAATTTTTTCAAAAGATTATAGAACAAAGTGTATGGAGTTCAATCATTGTCACTTGCAAGAAAGTCATTTTGAACTTCATCAAAAAAGTTGTCTCGTTTTTATATAGAATCATATGTCCTATAGTGAAAATTCGTATTGAAATTATCACCAAAATTGTGTCAAAACAATATCATCAAAACTGAAGAAAAAATCGGATAGACAAGAGATTGTAAATCTATGCAGTATGCAAAACAAAAGAAACTATGCAAAAACTGTATTGCTTATCGTATGGAATAGTGGAAAAACGGGTTCTCATATCTAGACTTAACCCCCATAAAATGGTGAATTAATTATATCCATAAGTATGTCATTAACTTTTATTATAATGACAATAACTGTTAGAGTTTCAACAGTTTTAGTATTTAAACGGCCAGTTGGAGAAAAAAATTGACAAAACGTAGGCCCTCCTAAGTGGCCAATTTTTTTATCAATCCGATCCTACATTCGTGTATGCAAGTTGCGCACACACAAGTTCAATGTCCGAAATCTATTTTTGATCCGTGATTGGCATCCCCTGCACGCGCACGAGGAGAGAGCATCTATGATATACATGATTACATACTTTCAAAGTGTAATCCTATATAAAATGATTTTTGCCTTTATTATTTTTCTATGTAAGACAAACCTTAATGGTTTCCCTCCAACACACAAACTTCTTTCAATTGACACAATTTGAGCTCCAAATTTTCATTCACCCGATCATCATTTTTGACATGTAAATATATGATTTCGATATTCTCATGGAGGAAAACACAAATTAATTTTGATCTTCCAAAATAAACAAACGGGTCCCACTCAAAATTTATGCCAAAGTTCGTCGTTCAACTCATTTTTTCAACAAAACAATCATTGTCCAAATATAATACTACTAAAAATACGTACCAAGAATACAAGAATAAGTAGAATCAAAGGCCAAAGAAATACTGCATTCATAGTTTATAAAGAATACCTTTAACTGCTTCATTTTACAAATGCAGCTCACAGATTTTTATTAATGTCAAATCTTTGAAAATTTCCAAAAAATCATATATATATATATATATATATATATTTGTTTTTTTGTTTTTGAAAATCATATATATTTTTCATTGGATGAAGATGGAGTTGAGCTAGCCTTTAGGTAAAATGTGTAAAGTTAATAATTTTTGCAAAGGCTTTTATATAAATTGATAAAGTTCTCTTGTGGTGAATGTAATCACAAGATATTTTTTTGAGTTTGGCAATATATGAAATTCGATGTGCATTTAATGAATGCGGTTATAACCAAATAAACTAACTCGATTAATAATACTTTGCATATAAATTAGTGAAGTTTTCAATATGTTTGAAGCATATGGTTAAGTGTTCATAAAACTTATTCGAGCAAAGTAAATAAAGCTATTTTGAAATCTAGACATATGCACTATATTCGTCTTAGTGAGTTTATATTGAAAGGGGTACAAGAATGAACCTATGCGCCCTTGTACGTTTTTATATAAACTAGTGGAAGGCACGTGCAAGGCACGTGCTGTAGTGTAGTTGGCTATATATTAACGTGGGTAATTTTGCGTTATTTTATATATATTAATTTTTTACTGTAGAAAAAATTTTGTGTATTAGTCACAAAAGCTGAGAGAAATAATTTTTAGAAATAATTTAGTTTTCGGTGTTTTTATAATTAAATATTTAGAAAATATTTGATATTTGGTTTGTCGAATTGTATATTTATTATATATTAGATATTTTTAGGATTAGGATACGATATATATAGTAGGTTTAACAATAATTGTGAGACGCAAAAAATATTTATATTAGCGTGAAAATTTTAATTTTTTAAAATTTTTTTAATATAGTTTTCGGTATTTTTATAATTGAATATTTAGGAAATATCTGATATTTTTTTTTACGAATGGTATATTTATTATATATTAAATATTTTTATTAGTGTGAAGATTTTAAATTTTAAAATTATTTTAATTTAATTTTTGGTGTTGTTATAATTGAATATTTAAAAACTATTTGATATTTTTTTTTTGTCAAATTATATATTTATTATATATTTTTAGAATTAGGATAATATATATAATAACAAGAAAAAAAAAATAAAAATAGAATGACACGGTCACGGTGCATGTCTCGCACTGTGCGAGACATGCACTTGCCGGAACTTGCCGCAAGTGCACGTCTCGCACTGTGCGAGACATGCACTGCATGTCCTTTTCATTTTTTTTTTTTCGTTTTCGCCTTTATTTGAACCTTAATTCGGGATATCAAACAAAGTCGAAATATTGCATTCTTAATATCATTTTGAAGTACTCACGGCCTAATATTTTACGACGTTGATGGTGTGTGAAACGACCAATCGTAGCGAAAGTTACGTTACGTCAAAGTACGCAGTTCCAAACTAATATTTCGAAAATTCTCGATGACAAACTAACTTTAAAAATTCTTCGACGATTCTAGGCTAGCCGAATCCATAAATCTTCTATATACTCTCGAAACTCATTTCGAGAACTATATTATAGATATATCGAACGATTTAAATAAATATCGAAAATAGTTAAACGAACATCAAACGGACATATAACTAATTTTTTTATAAAAAAAAATTTGACGTTAAAATTTTTTATATTTTTTGACACTTATAGTTTTTTTTTTATATACAAATTGTCGATACGTGGCAAAAAAAACTCACGCAAGAAATTATCTCAAAACGAAGCCATATTTTTTTTTACGAATGATATATTTATTATATAGTAAATATTTTTATTAATGTGAAGATTTTAAATTTTAAAATTATTTTAATTTAATTTTTGGTGTTTATTTAAAAAATATTTGATATTTTTTTTGTCAAATTATATATTTATTAAATATTTTTAGCCATCTCCGTGACCATAGGGAATTTTTTTTTTTTTTTTCTAAAAAACTTATGTTTTCGTCAAGATTTACGGGCTTAATTCGGGATATCAAACGAAGTCGAAATATTACATTCTTAATATCATTTTGAAGAACTCAATGCCTAATATTTCACGACATTGATGGTGTGTAAAACGGCCAATCGTAGCGAAAGTTACGTTACGTCAAAGTACGCGATTTCAAACTAATATTTCGAAAATTTCGATAACAAGCTAACTTTAAAATTTTTTCGACGATTGTACGCTACCCGAATCCATAAATCTTCTATATCATCTCGAAACTCATTTCGAGAACTATATCGTAGATATATCGAATGATCTAAATTAATATCAAAAATAATCAAACGCGTGTGTTAAAAAAGACGTATAACTCGTCTTTTTATTGAAATTACTTGTTTTTTGTCTCAAATTTCGGGCTCAATTCGGGATATCAAACGAAATCGAAATATTACATTCTTAATATCATTTTGAAGTACTCACTCCCTAGTATTTCACGACGTTAATGGTGCGCGAAACGGTCAATCGTAGCAAAAGTTACGGCGCGTCAAAGTAGGTCATTTCAAACTAATATTTCGAAAATTTCGATAACAAACTAACTTTAAAAAAATTTCGACGATTGTACGCTAGTCGAATCCATAAATCTTCTATATCCTCTCGAAACTCATTTCGAGAACTATATTATAGATATATCGAACGATCTAAATAAATATCGAAAATAGTTAAACGAACATCAAACGGACATATAACTAATCCTTTTATAAAAAAAAATTTGACGTTTTATACAAATTGTCGATTTTTATTGTATAAGGATAAGGAAATATTTAGGAAATATCTGATATTTTTTTTTACGAATGGTATATTTATTATATATTAAATATTTTTAGTAGTGTGAAGATTTTAAATTTTATAATTATTTTAATTTAATTTTTGGTGTTGTTATAATTGAATATTTAAAAAATATTTGATATTTTTTTTTGTCAAATTATATATTTATTATATATTTTTAGAATTAGGATTATATATATATATATATAATAACAAGAAAAAAAATAAAAATAGAGTCACCTCCGTGACACGGTCACAGTGCACGTCTCGCACAGTGCAAGACATGCACTGCATGTCCTTTTCATTTTTTTTTTCGTTTTCGCCTTTATTTGAACTTTAATTCGGGATATCAAACGAAGTCGAAATATTGCATTCTTAATATCATTTTGAAGTACTCACGGCCTAATATTTTACGACGTTGATGGTGTGTGAAACGGCCAATCGTAGCGAAAGTTACGTTACGTCAAAGTACGCTGTTCCAAACTAATATTTCGAAAATTTTCGATAACAAACTAACTTTAAAAAAATTTCGACGATTCTACGCTAGCCGAATCCATAAATCTTTTATATTCTCTCGAAACACATTTCGAGAACTATATTATAGATATATCGAACGATCTAAATAAATATCGAAAATAGTTAAACGAACATCAAACGGACATATAACTAATCTTTTTATAAAAATAAATTTGACGTTAAAATTTTATATATTTTTTGACACTTATAGTTTTTTTTTTATACAAATTGTCGATACTTGGGAAAAAAAACTCACGCAAGAAATTATCCCAAAATCGCGCCGTATTTTTTTTTTACGAATGATATATTTATTATTTATTATATATTAAATATTTTTATTAGTGTGAAGATTTTAAATTTTAAAATTATTTTAATTTAATTTTTGGTGTTTATTTAAAAATTATTTGATATTTTTTTTGTCAAATTATATATTTATTATATATTTTTAGAATTAAAATTATATATATATATATATATATATAATAACAAGAAAAGAAAAAAAAAATTAAAAAAAATAGAGTAGCCATGTCACGGAGATGGAAGGCCATCTCCGTGACAAAGGCCATCTCTGTGACCATAGGCAAATTTATTTATTTATTTTTTTTTTCTAAAAAATTTATGTTTTCGTCATGATTTACGGGTTTAATTCGGGATATCAAACGAAGTCGAAATATTACATTTTTAATATCATTTTGAAGAACTCACGGCCTAATATTTTACGACGTTGATGGTGTGTGAAATGGCCAATCGTAGCGAAAGTTACGTTACGTCAAAGTACGCTGTTCCAAACTAATATTTCGAAAATTTTCGATGACAAACTAACTTTAAAAATTCTTCGACGATTCTACGCTAGCCGAATCCATAAATCTTCTATATCCTCTCGAAACTCATTTCGAGAACTATATTATATATATATCGAACGATCTAAATAAATATCGAAAATAGTTAAACGAACATCAAACGGACATATAACTAATCTTTTTATAAAAAAAAATTTGACGTTAAATTTTTTTATATTTTTTGACACTTATAATTTTTTTTTTTATATAATTGTCGATACGTGGTAAAAAAACTCACGCAAAAAATTATCTCAAAATGAAACCGTATTTTTTTTTACGAATGATATATTGATTATATATTAAATAATTTTATTAGTGTGAAAATTTTAAATTTTAAAATTATTTTAATTTAATTTTTAATGTTAATTTAAAAAATATTTGATATTTTTTTTGTCAAATTATATATTTATTATATATTTTTAGAATTATGATTATATATATATATATATATATATATATATATATATATATAACAAGAAAAGAAAAAAAAAAAAAAAAAAAATCTGTCACGGAGATGGCTTTCCATCTCCGTGAGTGTCACGGAGATGGAAAGCCATCTCCGTGACCATAGAATTTTTTTTTTTTTTTTTTTAAATTTATGTTTTCGTCATGATTTACGGGCTTAATTCGGGATATCAAACGAAGTCGAAATATTACATTCTTAATATCATTTTGAAGAACTCAATGCCTAATATTTCACGACATTGATGGTGTGTAAAACGGCCAATCGTAGCGAAAGTTACGTTACGTCAAAGTACGCGATTTCAAACTAATATTTCGAAAATTTCGATAACAAGCTAACTTTAAAATTTTTTCGACGATTGTACGCTACCCGAATCCATAAATCTTCTATATCATCTCGAAGCTCATTTCGAGAACTATATTGTAGATATATCGAATGATCTAAATGAATATCGAAAATAGTCAAACGGACGTCAAATGCGCGTGTTAAAAAAGACGTATAACTCGTCTTTTTATTGAAATTACTTGTTTTTTGTCTCAATTTTCGGGTTCAATTCGGGATATCAAACGAAATCGAAATATTACATTCTTAATATCATTTTGAAGTACTCACTCCCTAGTATTTCACGACGTTAATGGTGTGCGAAACGGCCAATCGTAGCAAAAGTTACGGCGCGTCAAAGTAGGTCATTCCAAACTAATATTTCGAAAATTTCGATAACAAACTAACTTTAAAATTTTTTCGACGATTGTACGCTAGTTGAATCCATAAATCTTCTATATCCTCTCGAAACTCATTTCGAGAACTATATTATAGATATATCGAACGATCTAAATAAATATCGAAAATAGTTAAACGAACATCAAACAGACATATAACTAATCTTTTTATAAAAAAAAATTGACGTTTTATACAAATTGTCGATACGTGGCAAAAAAACTCACGCAAGAAATTTGAAACGCCGTAAAATTATTTTTTTTACGAATGATATATTTATTATATATTAAATATTTTTATTAGTGTGAAGATTTTAAATTTTAAAATTATTTTAATTTAATTTTTGGTGTTGTTATAATTGAATATTTAAAAAATATTTGATATTTTTTTTGTCAAATTATACATTTTTAGAATTAGGATAAAATATATAATAAATTGTATAAGGATTAGTATAATCTATATATATAATAACAAGAAAAAAAAAAAAAAAAAAAAAAAAAAAAGGAAGAAAATGATACAAAATGGCGACACGTGGTAAAAGGCAAACTCACTCTTTTATTGTATAAGGATTAATATCTAGATTTATCATTATTTTCGTCAATGATATAAATTTTGCTGGAACTCTTAAATAGCCTCCAAATGCAATTGGTTTCTTAAAGAAAGATTTCACGATAAAAGTTATTGACAAATAAAATTTGACCTCGCCCTGTAGATCAAGCACTTAACCAAGTTTTTGTTTTTCATTAATTAATTTATGCAGAAAACCCTGAAAATATTTTATATTTAAAATTGACAAATTTAATACTTAGATTTTTTGTGTTCATTTGAAGTGAATACTGGATAATTTTTGTCCTGTGAATAACAAACTGGTCCAAAAGTACCACATTTTAATTTTATGAGTGAATTGTTCAAATAGTCACTAAACTTTCAGACATGCTTCTATGAAGTCATTGAATTTTGAAAATTGCCTAACTCGTCACTGAACTTTCCAATTCGTAACCCATTCATCATTGAGCTAACTGCCGTTTAAAATTTGGACGGAATGTTGACGTGCCCAATGACGTGGCATTCTTGAACACAATAAAAAAAAATTAAAATCAAAAAATCTATCAACAACCACCTTAGAACCACCACTTTGGACCACCAAAACTACACCCTCCGGCCATCGGACCAACATACCACATTGAAGCTCTCACTTCCCTCTTCGCAACCCACCCAAGATCTGGTCATAACACCAACTAATTTGGCAGGAAATTCAAGTCAAAATAGGTTATCAAAACACAAGTGGCCAGAATTCTATACTTCGGCCACCAACTTTAGACCACCAAAACTCCACCCTCCGACTACCGAACCAACATACCATATTGAAACCCTCACTTCCCTTTTCGCAACCCACCCAAACTCCGGCCATAACACCAACTAATTTGGCCGAAAATTCAAGCCAAAATAGACTGCCAAAACACAGTAAAAAGTGGCTAGAATTCCAAGCTCCGACCATAACACCAACTGATTTGGCCAGAAATTCAAGCCAAAATAGGCTGCCAAAACACAACAAAAAGTGGCAAGAATTTCATACTTACGCCACCACTTTTGGACCACCAAAACTCCACCCTCTGGCCACCTTGACCGCCGGCCAACATACCGTCTTAAAGCCATCACTTCCCTCTTTGCAACCCACCCAAACTCCGGCCATAAAACCAACCGATTTGACTGAAAATTCAAGTCAAAATAGGCTGCCAAAACACGCAAACCACCCAACTCGGACAGTTTAAACTTGACTTCCAGCGCTAGTGGGATGATTCATGATGGCAGACCACCTCCAATAGCATCGTCTCATCAAGGCGCACCTAATGCACCTATGGGTCATCTCCAATTTCATCCCCATATGGAAGAATCAGCTTCAACATTTCACACACAAGGAGAAATCAAACCGGAAAGATGGTTGCCTGAAAATTGTGAAATGCTAAATTATTTGATGATATGAAACCATGGTTGGATGCACCTTGGAGTGTAGAAGAGGCCGGTATGTGTTGGCTGTGATGGGTGTGACCGGAAAGGTGGTTTTTGAAGGTGGAAGCCGGCGGTGGTGGAGTTGAAGAACTCAGTTTCCATTTTCTCTTCTTTCCTGTTTTTTTTTTTTTTTTGCTTATTTTAATTCAAAAAATCCACTCCGTCAATTTGTAAACGGAATTTGAGTTTGGTGACTAACGAGATTACGAATTGAAAAGTTCAGTGATGAGTTAGACGATTTTCAAAGTTCAGTGACTTCATGGAAACATGACTGAAAGTTTAGTGACTATTTGGGTCATTCACTCTTAATTTTATAGATACATTATTATATTTTGCTAATAGTTCATGATTCATGACTAGTTGGTTATGATGATACAGAATGTTGTTTGATTCACATAAAGCTCATCGACAAGTCTATCCATGTGGCTATCACAACGATTTATGTGTCAAACATGTTAGCAAAGACATTATGAATTGCAACAATGGAGAAGTTGATAAACAAAATATATATCAATTAAAATTATTATGAGAATGGTAAATACTAAATATGTGTTTAACTCTTTTTCCCTTAATCGAGGTTTTGTTTTATTGAATTTTCCAGACAATATTTTTAATTAGATAACTTCTTAATGTATTCAAATAAACAATCTACTTTTTTCGGGTTCTCCACATTGTTTTTCCTAGCTAGATTTTAACAAAATATATTCATTGTGTAATAATGTCCATGATATTTATCCTCAAAATAATACTTTCATATGTTACAAATTGTATGAGAAACTCCTAAATAAAAAAACAACTTCACCAAACAATCACGGTGCCTATGGTCAACCACGAATAGATGAATATCCTATTGAAGATGGTGGCACTGAAGATATTGATGCAAAATATATGGATGTCAAGAATTTCATCAATTTAAATTAGAGAAGTAGTTGTATTCCCACCCGGTTAAAGTTTTGTCTCATTGGGTTATCTTGATAATGTTTTAACGAAATTGCATTTTATTGCTCAAATTTTTTTTAATCTTTTTTCCTTCGTTTGTTAATTTTTTTTAATTGGATATTTGTCAAAAATGATTTTTAACGAAATAGATGTCGTGCAATTTATCGTTTAAGAGAGAGTACTGTAACTAAACACCGACAATTGTATCCTCCAATAATAAGCTATAAATGTGAAGCTTTGGTACAATTTCTCAGTTCTCTTGTAATGTTCTTTATATTCTCTTTGGTTCGTATCATGAACCACATTTTGTAGTAACAATTTTAACACAAATCTGTCCTCATATTTATTCAAGCTATAAAAATAATTTTATACGAGTTGTTGTTCTGTATATGATTTATGTTAATAACTGGAGTCATGTTCTGACCTTATCAAGCATCATTTTGTTCTCCGTTAAATTATAATATATTATCAGTCTAACTCTATAATTCAGTTATGTGCATTTTTATGTTCCGTTTTCAACATAATTAATCAGCATGCCATTTTTCAATTGCGTACGTAGCTGCTTTGTTATTCACGTTGTTTTTAATTGTTCCTTCCTACAAAAAATTTGGTAGGTTATTGCATATGCGATTGATATGGGGATTTTGAAATAATTATAGGATTATCATAAGTTAAATTTTTGCGCAAATTTTCAAGCTGATTCGTGAAGTATTTTTCTAATAAATTTTGTTATTTGTACAATCGAGGTTGACAATCTTGGTTGACAACATTCTCACATGAGAGGATTCACGATTTTTTTATTCATCGTGAGTCTCTAATATGAGAAGTTGTCAATCGATATTGTACACATAACATGATTGTTTTCAGACTTAATCATTAAAATTAATTAATATTTTATTATTCAAGTGATCCCATGCAATTATGATACACTTTGTAATTCAGTGACCTGCAACGTATGCAATTGGTTGACTTGTAGCTGTGACTGACTGCAAGGTTTTGATAGATTGGCTCTCTCTCTATTGATGACGAGTTCCATCCATTAGCCAGTTTCCACGTGTCCAAAACCCCAATTATACCGGATATTCCCGGTAAACTCCCTCGCTCTGCCCTTCCACCTCTCCACGTCGTCCCTTCGCCTAAATGTCATACCACCACTTCCCTATAAATACAAACCGAAACAAAATTTCCGTAGTAATCTCAAATTGTTTACACAGTTTTTGAATATCAACTATTATTTTCAAGTGGGTTTGTCTTGATTGATTTTCTGGTGGTGAATTTTCAGAATTTTGGTCGAGAAAAGGAATAGGATAGGGAAAAGAACAATGTTTCTTGTGGATTGGTTTTATGGAGTATTAGCATCTTTGGGTCTGTGGCAAAAAGAGGCCAAGATTTTGTTTTTGGGTCTTGACAACGCTGGAAAAACCACCTTGCTCCATATGTTGAAAGATGAGGTTCCAATATTTTATCCATTCATATTCATACGTATATAACGTTTGTATCGTATTTTCTTTTATTTATTGGCGAGTAACTTTTATGTGAATGTAATTGCTCATCAAGATTATAATTTTGGTGGGTCTTCTTTTTGTTTAAAGTTTTTGTTATGTAATAAGACATAAGTTTGATTTGTTGAGAATTTATCATAAATTTGGTTGAAAAGTTCTGGAATTTTGAACTTGAAAGGCTTTCTAGTTAAATATTATATTTGGTTTGGTTTTTTATTATGCTATTCAAGGATCTGATGGTTGATTGATATGATGACTTGTGTTTGGATCCAGAGATTGGTGCAGCATCAACCAACACAGTATCCAACCTCAGAGGAATTGAGTATTGGGAACATAAAATTCAAGGCTTTTGATTTAGGGGGCCATCAGATTGCTCGAAGAGTCTGGAAGGACTATTATGCCAAGGTAATATATCTGTATTCAAGAACCTTTAGTCAGGCCTTGAGTTTCGTCCGCAATAATCACCAATTTGAGTCCCCTATGCCACTGAGTATCGGGCTGTAAACTTTATGGCCCGTGGAATTAGTCGAGATATGCGTAAGCTGGCCGGTCATCCACGGTCATAAAAAAAAAAAAAATATATATATATATATATATATATATATATATGTATGTATGTATGTATGTATTCAAGTGAAATGGCAAACAAACAAAACTCTATTTACAACTGCCAACTTAAATAATTTTGGGGAACTTTTTATATTATGGAATTATTAATGGGATATGTATTCTGCATAATGGCGTTGTTTACTTGAGCGTAATTGAGCTTAATGTACTTTTTTGAGATCAATCGCCATGAACCTGGAATCTTGAATTATGCCTTTTATGTTATTCTTGAGGATATCTGAACCAGAAGCATGGATTGCTTAAATTTGCTGCCTCGGGGTTTTGGAGTTGATAGCTTATTGCCCATATATGACTATGTCACAAACGAGTGAATAAACTTGTATGCTATGGAATTATTTTCTGTTTTTGTCGTTTAAAACTCAGTTTAGTAGAAGTTGTGTAATTTGCAGTGAACATCAATTTTCATTATGACATAAAGGAGATGATACTCTTTTCCATAGAATTTGGCTGGAACAACATTCCGATCTTTCCATCATCGAGGCCTCTTTTTTTGTTCCATGCTTTGTTCTGGAGGATTATTTTCATGGTTTAAATTTTGGCTGTCATTATACTCTATGTAATGTAAGTGCTTTTTTGATTAATTTTGTCTTTTTTTCATTTTGTAATTTTCTTTTCTGTCAGTGATCTTGTATTTTGATGCTTTTGAAGTGCATCTGAGACAAAAAAAAAAAAAAGGGGGTTTTGAACGAGAAATATAGTTCTTGGCTCCTCATATTTGGTGTGCATTATGCCATTTTCACTTAGCTTTTGTCCAAGTATATCTAGTTTCGAGATGTCTTTCCATTATGTTCTGATGGGATAATCGGGGTGCCATTGGAAGCTATAATTGAATGTGCTGATGTTTTACTTGAATGTGAATAAAGCACTATCTTGATGCTGGAGAAATCTGTTTAGTACCTTATAAAACCATCATCAGATATGTAACTTTATGGGTTTTGGATGCTGTGGTGTATATTGTTGATGATCATGGCAAAGTGAAATATTTTGGGATTCAAAGAGTAGAGGCACGTGCTTATCATTGCATTTTATTCTCTGTTATATAAAAACCATCGTATGTTAACACTTTTGAAATGCTTTTAGAACAAAATATAAGTACTTCGCTTTTCAGTCTCGGTGCTTATCATTGCATTTTATTGTCTATCCTGATAGTGAGAATTCTTGTTGAACCCTTGTATGATATGCTACTTATTTTATGGTAGGTCGATGCTGTGGTGTATCTTGTTGATGCCTATGACAAGGAGAGATTTGCCGAGTCAAAAAAAGAACTGGATGCGCTTCTCTCAGACGAGTCACTAGCAAATGTCCCGTTTCTCATATTGGGGAACAAGATCGATATCCCATATACTGCTTCAGAGGATGAGCTTCGTTATTACATGGGTCTAACTGGTATCACGACTGGTAAGGGCAAGGTCAACCTTGCTGACACTAACGTTCGTCCACTTGAAGTGTTCATGTGCAGCATTGTGCGCAAGATGGGATACGGTGAGGGCTTCAGATGGCTGTCTCAGTACATCAAGTAGGGTCAAAGATCTTCAAGTGGTAGTTTTGTGTGATTACTATGGGTTTTCCTTTAAATTGGCATTAGCAGTTGATTGACGATAGTAATATAAAAGTCGTCCTTATTAAGCAGAGAGAGTTCTTTTCTAGTTGTAGGTTGCAAATGCTTCAGAACATGAAATCGTTTTTTTAATATAATAGTGGAGTGCAGATTAATAAAAGTTCGTGATGCACTTGTAGAATTTGTGGGGGGAACAATTGTGTCATTTTGTAGGAATTTTGCACATCACTCGTATAAATAAAATTTATACATATACTCGCTCGAACACCCATATAATATAACCTCGTTTAGTTTCGTATTATAAAATTTGACGCCTTTTTAGAAGAATAAAGTCATTTGAACATCAATGTTTGTATATTATGGTTGACATCATTTTTGGTGTCAAGATTTGATTGGTGAATAATTTATTATTATTATTATTTTTTAAATGAGTTCGATTGCAAGTACAATATGATACACAGTCGTCTTACATGTAAGGGTGGGGCCTGCGATTAAAAAAATCGCCGACCCCACCGGCTCAATTACGATTGTGCAGGAAATGCTGTACAAACAATATTTCTATTTTTAAATAGTCCAATTTTTTGTCATCGCACGACAGAGTGTAAAATTTGATATATACTATGATGTACATTAAGTACGATTGTTTTTAGAAATGTCACATCAAATTTTCTAGTGTGG